>OX451736.1:773112513-773566007 GCA_948472305.1 Vicia faba | reverse complement strand
TGCGTTCAAAATGGAAGAATCTGAATCCATTGAAACTATGTTCTCTAGATTCCAGATTCTGGTAGCTGGTCTCAAAGTTCTGGACAAAGGATACTCTACTGCTGACCATGTCAAGAAAATCGTCAGAAGTTTACCCAAGCAGTGGAGGACTATGGTTACTGCTCTGAAGCTAGCTAAAGATCTCAACAAAATCACTCTGGAGGAACTTATCAGCTCCCTCAGAAGTCATGAGATAGAGCTAGAAGCTGATGAGCCTCAGAAGCAAGGTAAGCCTTTAGCATTAAAATCTAACAGAAAATTTGAGTCTAAAGTTTTGCAGGCAGTTGAAGAAACATCTGATGGATCCTCATCAGAAGAAGACGAACTTTCCCTTCTCTCCAGAAGAGTAAATCAACTATGGAAGCAAAGACAAAGGAAGTTCAGGAATCCCAGAAGATCTGATCAGAACGAGTCTTCTTCCAGATACATAAGGACAGATTCTTCCTCTGGATACAGAAGATCTGAAGGCTCCTCCAGTAGCAAAAAGCCAAACACAAAAGACATCATCTGCTATGAGTGCAATGAGCAAGGACACTACAAGAGTGACTGCCCAAAGCTTCAGAGGGAAAAGCCCAAAAAGAAGTTTGGAAGAGAGAAGAAGAAAAGTCTCATGGCTACATGGGATGACTCTGACTCGTCTGAAGCTGACTCAGAATCAGATGATGAAAGGGCAAACATAGCTCTCATGGCAAACATTTCAGAAGATAGTGAAGCTTCTGAATCAGACTCAGAATCAGACACAGAAGAGGTATTTCCTAACTTCGCTGTTAACTTTACAAAGGCTGAACTTGCTGAAAGCCTTAATGAGATTCTGGAACGTTATCAGCAGATTAGAGCTAAATTCAGAGACCTGAAAAGGAATCTTGAATCTGACTCTAATAAGTCTGAGAGTCTCAAATTGGAAAATTCTGAGCTGAGAGATAAGATTTCAAAATTAGAAAACACTTTACAAAACTCTCAGAAGGAACCAATTTCTGAAACTCCCAGCAACGCTGATGAGATCATCAAGGAGTATGATCACAGTTTCCAGAAGTTCCTAGCTAAAAGCATAGATAGAAGCAGAATGGCTTCAATGATCTATGGAGTTAGCAGAAACGGAAGGAAAGGAATAGGATACCAAGGTAAGGTTCCTACACCAAAGAATGTCATGGACTTAACCATTAAACACACTCCTTTAAATTCACACTTTGTGTATGGTCACACACATGATATCAAATATACTAGCAGTAAGCACTCTGTGAAACCAAAATTCAACCAGAGTTTGGGTAAAACTAACAAGTCAGGACCCAAGAAAATCTGGGTACCTAAGGATAAAATAATACATGTTGCAGATATCTTTAGCAGCAAGTCAGAAACACCAGTCATGGTACCTGGACTCTGGCTGCTCACGACACATGACGGGAAGAAGGCATATGTTCCAAAGCCTGGAACTTAAGCCTGGAGGCCACGTTGGCTTTGGAGGCAATCAGAGGGGAAAGATAATTGGCTATGGAACTGTAGGTAATGGAAATCTTCCCTCTATTAATAATGTTCTGCTAGTAGATGGATTGATGCATAATCTGTTATGCATAAGTCAATTAAGTGATAACGGTTATGATATAATCTTTAATCAAAAATCATGTAAAGCTGTTAGTCAGAAAGATGGGACTATCCTGTTTAATGGAAAGAGGAAAAACAACATTTACAAAATCAAACTTTCTGAACTAAAGAGTCAGAATGTAAAATGTCTTCTGTCTGTTAACAACGAGCAGTGGATCTGGCACAGAAGATTGGGGCATGTTAGTATGAGAAGAATATCTCAGATTAACAAACTCAATCTGGTCAGAGGACTTCCTAATTTGAAGTTCAATTCAGATGCTCTGTGTGAAGCATGTCAGAAAGGCAAATTTGCAAAACCTTCTTTTAAATCCAAAAATGTTGTTTCTACCTCTAAGCCATTAGAACTTCTGCACATTGACTTATTTGGACCAGTTAAAACTGCTTCAGTCAGTGGTAAGAAGTATGGGTTAGTAATCGTAGATGACTATAGCAGATGGACATGGGTAAAGTTCTTAAGACACAAGGACGAGTCACACTCTGTGTTTGTTACTTTCTGTAACCAAGTTCAGAATGAAAAGGATCTTAGAATCGTTAAAGTCAGAAGTGATCATGGTGGAGAATTTGAAAATAAAGATTTTGAGTCATTCTTTAGTGACAGAGGCATTCTGCATGATTTCTCTTGTCCTAGAACTCCCCAACAAAATGGAGTTGTAGAACGAAAGAACAGAACATTGCAAGAAATGGCCAGAACCATGATCAATGAGACAAACGTTGCTAAGACTTTCTGGGCAGAGGCAATAAACACAGCGTGCTACATTCAAAATAGAATCTCAATAAGACCTATTCTGGAAAAGACTCCATATGAATTGTGGAAGAACAGAAAGCCCAACATTTCATATTTTCATCCATTTGGATGTACTTGCTTTATATTAAATACAAAGAATTATTTGAACAAGTTTGACTCTAAGGCACAGAAGTGTATTATGTTAGGATACTCTGAACGCTCAAGAGGGTACAGAGTATACAATACAGAAACACAGATTGTGGAAGAATCAATCAATGTTCGTTTTGATGATAAGCTTGACTCTGAAAAGTCAAAGCAGAATGAAATTTTTGTAGGTATAGAAATTGAATTTGCAGGTTCTGAAGACAAGTCATCAGAAGCTCTCAACACAGACATTCCTTCAACGTCTGAAAGGAGCACTGCTAGAAATCCTACAACAGCTGCTGATCAACCTCAGAAGAGATTACCCAGAAGCAGCTTGGATCACCCAGAAGAGACTATCCTAGGAAGAAAGGAAGATCCAATCAGAACAAGAGCAAGCTTCAGAAACTCTGAAGAAACACTTATGGGACTTGTGTCTCTGATTGAACCGTCTTCTATTGATGAAGCACTTCTGGATAATGACTGGATTCTGGCAATGCAAGAAGAGCTGAATCAGTTCACCAGAAACGACGTATGGGATCTCGTTCCCAGACCAAAAGGATTCAACGTCATTGGAACAAGATGGGTGTTCAGAAACAAGCTAAATGAACAAGGTGAAGTCATCAGAAACAAGGCACGACTGGTTGCACAAGGTTATAGTCAGCAAGAGGGGATAGACTATACAGAAACCTTTGCCCCAGTCGCCAGGTTAGAATCTATCAGACTTTTAATTTCATTTGCTGTTAATAGAGGCATCACTCTGTATCAGATGGATGTCAAAAGTGCATTCTTAAATGGTTATATAGAAGAAGAAGTTTATGTTCACCAACCCCCAGGTTTTGAAAATACAAAACATCCAGAACATGTTTTCAAACTAAAGAAGTCACTATATGGTCTGAAACAAGCTCCCAGAGCTTGGTATGAAAGGCTAAGTAACTTTCTGCTTGAAAATGAATTCACCAGAGGGAAAGTGGACACTACTCTATTCTGTAAAACAGTTAAGAGTGACATCTTAGTCTGTCAAATCTATGTTGATGATATCATTTTTGGTTCTACTAATCCTTCTCTTGGAAGAAAATTTGCTAAGTGTATGCAGGCAGAATTTGAGATGAGCCTCATGGGGGAACTGAAATTCTTTCTAGGAATTCAGATCAATCAAACTCCAGAAGGAACTTACATTCATCAGAGCAAATACATCAGAGATCTTCTGAAGAAATTTGACCTCTCAGAATGTAAGCCATCAAAGATTCCAATGCATCCCACGTGCATTCTGGAAAGAGAAGAGGTAAGCAAAAGTGTAGAACAGAAAGTCTACAGAGGTATGATTGGTTCTCTCCTCTATCTGACTGCTTCAAGACCTGACATATTATTCAGTGTTTGCATCTGTGCTAGATTCCAATCATATCCTAGAGAATCTCACTTAACAGCTGTTAAGCGAATTTTCAAGTATCTGAAAGGTACTACTAATCTGGGTTTGTTTTATAGAAAATCTAGTGATTACAGCTTAGTAGGCTACTGTGATGCTGATTTTGCTGGAGACAGAGTGGAACGTAAAAGTACTTCTGGAAGCTGCCAGTTTCTGGGAGAAAATCTGATCTCTTGGTCCAGCAAAAGGCAATCAACAATTGCTCTGTCAACAGCAGAAGCTGAGTACATAGCAGCAGCAGGATGTAGCACACAAATGCTCTGGATGAAAAGTCAGCTTGAAGACTTCCAGATTTTTGAGAGTAACATTCCTATACTTTGTGATAATACTTCTGCTATTTGCTTAAGTAAGAATCCTATTTTACATTCTAGAGCTAAGCATATAGAAATAAAACATCATTTCATTAGGGACTATATTCAGAAAGGTATTTTGAACTTAAAATTTATAGATACAGACCATCAATGGGCTGATATCTTTACTAAACCCCTTTCAGAAGATAGGTTTAATTTCATTCTGAAACATCTCAGCATGAAAGTGTGCCCAGAGTGAAAATGTTTTAATTCCATATATTTACCTTCAGAATGTAATTATTTTACTGTGAACTTCTGATCAATCTCCTTTCAGAAAGATAGAACATGCAGATTGTATCAGATGCAAGTCTAAAGATCTGAGAGTCTAATCTCAAAGACAGACGTGCTGATCACTACATCAAACAAGTGTCATCCAATCATCAGCATATCTCTGAAGCAGAACGCGTGCACGCTTCTGAGAAGGCAAAACGCTGATTGGGTGTATTGAGACACATGTCTGGTAACCGTTTTTAAGTATCTTTCTCAAATCCCCCAAAATCTGCAAGCATTTAATGAAAAGTAATCATGCTTATAAATGGCAATCATGATTTTTTCTCTCTCTTAAAAACGTTTATCTTTTCAAAATAGTTTTGAAAACTCTATTTAAGCACATTAATCTCTCATTCTTATTCTTTACGCTTTCTCATTAACACTCAAGCATTTTCTGCATATTTCTGAGTTCATCTCTTGCAAACCTTTTTCTTCAATTCATTCTCAAAACCCTTTTTAGTGTGAACAATGGCATCCTCCAGCAGCGTTTCTGCAGGTAATCAGAAGAAAGTATCATCTGAGCAATATCAAGTGCCACTCAGAACTCTCCTCACTCCGGTGAAGAACCTTGAAGTGCTTTCTGAGTTAATCATTGACTTTGAAAGCTTGAAGGAAAATGGTTTTGACCTAACTGAAGAAATTAGGGCTCAAAAGTGGGAGAGGTATTTCGATAGGTTGGTTGGACCAACATTCCCAGCGCTGGTCAAGGAATTTTGGATTCACGCCAAGGTTTCAAAACATCTAGTCATCTCCTCTGTTATGGGGAAGACGATTGTGATTTCTGAAGATCTCATTGCAAGGCTAATCGGTCAAAGTGGTGGTGGCGTCCGTTGTGTGGACATGGCTGAAAGATGTGCTGATACAGCTGTGGTAGCTAACAGGATTTTCACTCTTGGGATGCCCAGCAGCAAGATTAAGGATCTGAAGGACCATTGCAGAGTATGGGCTAAGATTGTTCTGGGGTGCTTCAACCACAAGAAACCAACAAGTTCTCCTGATTATATAAATGTGGATCAGCAGTTTCTGATCTACTTTATTGATCAGAAGATAAAGATCAATCTGGCTCACTTCCTGTTCAACCATCTCAAAACCAGTGTGAAAGAAACAAGGGAAGAAGAAAGAACCAAGAGGGACTGGATACCGTTTGGAAGGCTTATATCAGATATTCTGACAGAGAATAGGCTGATTGAACATCTGATAGAAGCTCAGGAGCTGAGCACTATTGAACCAACAATCGGGAAACCTCTGAACGCAAAGAATCTGAAAAAGATGAAGTTGATAGAAAATATTCATAAGGAACCCAGAGCTACTTCCACTGCTGATATCTCCAGCAGAAGAGTGCCTCTGAGTGATTTTCCAATATTTTCTGAAATGGAATCCAAACCAGAGATGTTTCTCAGGTACCCAGATGCATACAAGGCAGATGATACAGATTCAAAGCTGAATATCAGAGATCTGCGTCAACCCCAACCAGAAGTGACTCTGAAGAAGACAAAGAAGAGGAAAGCGCCATCAGAAGGATCATCTCAGCAGACTCCAAAGAAAAGAGGTATTTCATCTGCTGCCCCTACTTCAAATTCTTTTACTATTCCAGCATCTATCCCTCCTCAAACCTCTCATAGAATATCAATTCCCATCCCTACCATTGATGAAACCATACAAGAAGAAGACCCTTCTGAGGCATTAAAACTCAGAAGACCTAGAACCAAACAACCCAAACAACCAACAATTTCAACAACAACAGCACTTGACCAAGTGCTGGCTGATATTGAGCGTCAACATGCCTCTGCTCAACCAAACTCTGAACCACAAAATGTTCCTCCTCCACAACCAGAACAACAACAACAACAACCAGAACCAGAACAACAACAACAACCACTCTCAGAAGAACCTCTGATCCTTGAGCAATCAGAGATTCCACCTCCCTCTCCCCAACCAGAAATTAATCCACCTTCACCACCTCAATCTGACCCTCACTCACCTCAACCATCACCGTTGGCAATGCAGCTGCCATGTGGAACCACTGTTATCATGCCCCAGCTGCCATCCTCATCAGAATCGACACCACCAAAAACTCCCAAAACACCACCCACTCCAATTGAAATATCTGACTCTGATACCCCTCCTCCAAAACAAACAGCCTCTCAGCAAACCTCTGAAAACCCCAGCAGGACTTTCATTGACTTAACCAGTCTTGACCGTCTTGCTGATCTAAAACACAAAATTGCCATCCCAAAACCAAAGCAACCAGATGTTGGCTCTGGTATTTTGAATTTTGAAACAGGTGTGCTGCAATGGATTGCTTCTTTGAAGCAAGTCTGTCCTGGGATGATTGACCCAGCTGCTTCTGATCAGCTCTGGTCACAGTTCAGACGTTGGGTACGTGCTGAAGCCCTCAAGTTGCAGGATATCAACTATGAGCAGGCACAACAGAACTTCAGCAAGCTGCTGAAGGAAGTTGAAAGTCAGCTGCCTCAAGAAGTTGTGCTCCCTCTGGACAGTGAACCTTGGTATGAGAAACAGCAAGCTGCAAAGGTGCAACTATCAGAAGAAGATAAGACCATTCAGGCTGAAGAAAATCAAGCAGAAGATGTTGCTGAAAGTTCTGAGAAGCCTCCTCCTTCTGATGCTTCTCAAGCTGCCTTGGACAGGCAGACTCTGGAAGAACTAAGGCTGAATGACATTCGTCTACAGCAGCGGATGGATGAAAACGATCAGAAGATGAAAGCAAGAATGGATGTGCAGGACAGCAAGATTGACACTGTTGTCAGCATGGTGCATAAGCAAAATGAAACTTCTGAAAAGATTCAAGCCATGCTGGAGAGCCTGTTCACACGCTTGCCTCCTCAACCTTAAATCTTCTTTCATGCATGACCTTTTCCATGTTTTCCTGATTTTCTGATGTACTGTTTTGATTATGTTTGGTAATATTTTCTTGCTCTGATTCTGAACTATCTTAATATAATTAGTTTTTCTGATCTTAATCGTTTTAGCACATCACCAACACTTTTTGATTGCTGACAAAAAGGGGGAGAACAAGAATGATATTTAAATCAATAACGGGCTAACTAGACAGAAATTCTCAAACATTCTAACTTTATTACTTGAAATGTTTTTTCTGTTTTGTTTAAAATCTACAGGCACAAGGAAGCTCCTGGACACTCTGAAGACTAGAAGATCTGATCAACGTTGCTCTGATCAATATGAAGTTCTGATCGTCCTAATACTCTGATCCAAAGCAAAGCTCTGACTAGAAAAGCTCTGAAGCTCTGCTCTGACACAAAGCTTCTGATAAGTCAAAGACTCTGATAATCTGATGTTCAAAGAAAGAAAAAGATCTGATCCTGAAGAACACGTACAATCAAAGGGAAGTAATAAACTCAGGGGGAGTATTTCCTTACTCCTTATCCTTTTACTTCTTATTCTGATACATATTCCAGATACCTTTTCACGTTATTTTTATTTAAAATATCTAGTTTTTGTCATCATCAAAAAGGGGGAGATTGTTAGAACAATGTTTGAATCTACTACCCTATATTTAAGTTTTGATGATAACAAAGTGAAAAGATATAATATTTATAAGTTTCATGTTTGAACTATCTGCTGCCTAAAATTATTATGTTCTGACGTGCAGATACGCTGATTGAAATAAGCAAGACCACATCTATTCAGCATCAGAATTTGATTTCATACACCAGCATCAGAAGTTGCTACATCAGAAAGTCAAGATCAGATGATCAACTCACGTACACGCCGAAGCTTGATGAACAAGACTGCACTCAAACACTCTGATACAGAAACACAATAGTTCATCAACAGCGAAGCAGAATCAGAATGAGCCAAGCCAGAACGTGCATTAAGGAAGCAACGGTACTGTGCATTGAAAGCTAATTAATTCCAACGGCCTCATTCCAGACAAGATCTTCTCAAAAAGGAAAGCTTGTTATTAGCATTGAATCAAGAATATTGCATTCAACGTTCATCATTTCAAGTGCTATATAAACAAGGCTTTGAAGATTATAATGGCTAATGCTCTCAAAATCTCTACACGCACAAAAGCTGAACCATAATCTTTGTTCTACCAGTTTTGCTAAACCATACACTATGATATTCCATTACTGTTTAGCAATCTAGTTTCTAAGCTTCATTTTGTGTATACATCACAGTTGTGATAAAGTTTTGTAGAAAACATCCACACACATTGTTTTATCTCTTTGTAAGAAAGTGTTACCTTGACAAACCGGGTTGTGGTTTGAATCAAGAAGGCTTTAGCAGTTGTTAAAGTAGTCTGTAATATTCAGTTGAATATAGTGAATTAAGACCTCGTTGGAGAGAGGCGAAATCACCTTGACGGGTGGACTGGAGTAGTTTGAGATCAAACGAACTAGGATAAAAATATCGTGTCAATTGCTTTAGATTTCAGTTTTACAATTCAACCCCCCCTTCTTGTGTTTTTCACCACTTCATAGAAATACCCTTGTTATCCTTAAAAGCAACTTTTGTACAGGAATATGTGAGGGTCCATGCGCTACTTTTTTGCTTGTGGTTTTACTTTTCCTAAATTCGTGCTTGCTAATCCAGTCTAGGCTAAAAAGCTGTCAACTATCACACCTTTTTTTGAACTTGCTTCTAGAACAAGTCAGCATCTAGAACTACAAAGTCTTTGCCTATAAATAGAACACCTTTGGCCATTGAAAAGAGGTCGAAAAAATTTGAGAAAGAAAAGCTTTGAACCCCTGCCAAAATCCCAAGAGTTCCAAGAACTGTAAACACAACACACAAGACCTGCTAACTTTTGATTCCTTGCATTCGAAATCCATTTGTTCTTAAATATTTCTTGACTAAAACCATCCACACAGTTTCTGATTCACATATTAGAAACTGCCCTAACTCCTGTATTCATACTACCTCACATTCTCCATCCATCTACTCAAAGAAATCAGAACATCACCTCTTTGTTGTATCAGAAGTTGAGAACCTCCATCCTGCTGAGTATGTGAAGAAGTTGCTCAGAACCTAAACAGAATTTAGGACCAACCTCTATTCCATAGAATCTTTTCAGCTGCAAGGTAAGCTTCTGCTAACTCTTATCGCGTTACTTAAAGCATTACCAGATTTACATGCTCAAAAATACAATGTAGATATCATGTTTATGATGTTGTACATATTCTGAGATTTCATGCATCTGCCTACTTAAGTAGGGAATAAATCAGTTCAGAACTTCTTGAAGAAATTAGAACTCAGAATTAGAATCTGCAAATCCATACTTGCTTCTGATTTATAGTTCTGATATTTCTTATTTCTGAAACACTAGGACACCAACTATAACTGTCCTAAGTATATCTTTTGTTTTGTGGAGAAATGACCAAGTTGCAGATGTTCTGACTAGCATAGAGAGAGAGACTAAGCTCTGCCAGTGGTATCCGAACTTCTGGAGTCTATTTTGTTGTCAGTAGTATCAGAACTTCTGAAAACTACTGCGTTTCGAGTGGGCTAAGAACTTCTGACTTTACATATTTTCACTAACAGGATTTCTATTTTGCAGTATTCCAGAGTCAGAACTTCTGACCTCATTTAATCAGCAATACGCTGATTCTTTTTTCCTTCTCTCAATTTTTTTACTATCAATTTCTATTCCATTAATCAACAAACATCAAAAACATTTCTTTCACACTTTATTTTATTTCTTAAAAAAACAAAAGATCAAAAGTATTTTCTTAAAATAAAGCAAGTTCATTTCACACTTTCTTGTACATTCTTATACATTTAAATATGGTTGTAATAGTAACTTAGGACTTATTTTCACTTGCAATCACCATTTGTAAATATGTACCCCCATCCCCTAAATATTGTAATAGCATAGGACTTTACATTTTTGCGTTTTTATTACTTTCATATATTGTTAGTAATTAGGGCGTGTATGGCCAGATAAAACCAACAAATAGACCACCCTAATCAAGACTAAATGCATGCAATCGAACACACTTGCACACTAGCACCATTAGGGTAATCCCACTTTGTTGCCTATCAGAAAAATAGTCACGTCCCTCGAACATGGGCGTTTTAGCAAAGACCCTCGATAAAAGATCGTAGTCCCTCGATGACCCTTGATGTTGCCTTTGATAAACGATCTAGTCACTAGAACGACATTTCTAAAACGTCCCATAGGTTGCCTTCTATGACTATACAAAACTTCCCAACGCCCGTCCCTTCACATCCAACGATAGGGTTTCTTACCAAATCAATGGTAAGATAGCAACATCTAAAGGTGGATGAAAAGAACAAGTAAGACCTTTTGAGTAGGTAGATTCTCTCCTAGTTGCTTCATTTCTCACAACAAAAACATTCTATACACCGACACTCTCACTTTGAAACATTTTCAAAAGACAACACTTTGTACGCGTTCTTATAGAAACGAGAGCCATTACAAAGGAAACCCTTTTCAAAGTCACTTTCAAAAACACATTTCACAAACATCTTTTTGAACTATTTTTAAAACAACACTTTGTACGCATTCTTATAGAGACGAGAATCATCACAAAGTCAGATTTTCAAAATACTTTCAAAACCCACATCACAAAGCACACATTCAAACAAAAGCAAGTGATCTAGCAAGTAACTAAGAGCCCATGGAAAACCATGGATGAAAAGGGTGCTAACACCTTCCCTTTTCATAATCTACCCCCCAAACTCAAGAAAACATCTCTAAAGGTATTTCCTATGCTTTTTCACCTTTCCTTATTGGATTAAAGAAAAGTCGGTGGCGACTCTTGCTAAACCACAACATTTGCAAACACAAACGCAAAATAATCAAGTCAGCTCTCCCGCCGTATCACAGAACTGGCGACTCTGCTGGAGATTTTACTTAAAAGTGGGGTTACCTTAGGGATAGATCATATTTATTTGCTTACGTTGTTTGTTTTGTTTGCTTTACATTATGGTTCCTTGTTTGGGTTTGTTTTAAATCCTACACCCGGATTTGGGGACACCTTTTAGGTAAGTAGCAATAAACTGTGAGGGAACTGTATGGGGTATACCGACATGGTTGAAGCAGTAGCTACGTTGATGTGGTACTTTGGTTGGTACCGATAACCCTTAAGTCAATCAAGGAGAGTACAGGGCCGCGCGTGGTGTCGTGAAGCATCAACTGACCTTAGAACCTTTAATTGCACAACTTGGCCAGTAGGACGTAGCGACATGGCCGGCCTTGGTGTATTCCAAAGGTCGATAGATACTCTATGATACACTCATTGAGGTTTGACTCTTGATCTTTGTTTGGTTGCGAGTCAATTGCCTATTAAACGAAGCTCGGAGAAAGATCAGTGATATTGAGATCCCTTAGAACCCGGTTACTATTAACTAGGACAGGTTGAGCCAACTAAACTTCAAGAGGGTACTGTGATACGGTGGGAGAACTGACTTGGGATTTTGCGTTTGTTTTCGCACTTGTGCGGTTTAGCAAGAGTCACCATCGACTTTTTATTTTATCCAAAGGAAAGGTCAAAAAGCATAGGAAAGACCTTTGAGATGTTTTCTTAGGTTCGGGGGGTAGATTATGAAAAGGGAAGGTGCTAGCACCCTTTTCATCCCTGGTTATCCATGGGCTCTTAGTTACTTGTTTTAGATCACTTGCCTTTTCTTTTCACTTGTTTGAAATGGTATTTTGTGTGTGTGGTTTTGAAAATGTTTTGAAAAAAGATGCCTTGTCTAGGCAACCTTTGTAACGGTTCTTGTTTGAATATACACAAAGGTGTGTGTCTTTTTGAAAAGATATTTCAATGTTTTGAAAGTTGTTTTGAAATTTTTTTGAAGTTGTGTTGTGAAGTGTGTTTGAAAATGGCAAGGATGTTTTGCAAGATTTTGATCAAGTAACTAAGAGTTGTCTACCCCATTTTACTCGAAGATCTTTCTTATGTTTTTAACCCTTTTTAACAGTGTTGTTTCACCACTGTGTTTGATGAACAACCTTGTGTTAGAATGTTAAATGGGATAGGCGCGGGTCATCGTATACAATCATTGAAAGCAACTTGTGAGACACTCTAACAATTTTTGTAAGGGACGAGATTGTTTTATCGAAGGCAACATCGTGGGTCATCGTGGGACTACAATCTTTGTTTATCGAAGGGGCATTTTGTTAAAGTGTCTCATACTCAAGGGACATGATTGCATTTTTCGAGGCAACAAGCGAGGTTACCCTAGAGGTGCAAGTGTGAATTGTGTATTGATTTTCATGCATTTGTTCTTGTATTAGGTTATCTAGCGATTGGTTTTAGATCTTCGCATACAAACCCTAATTACTATACAGTATATTGAAAACAATAAATTGCGGGAATTTAAAGTCTACACTATTACAACATGATATAGGGAGGGGGTACAATTTTGAATAGGGGATTATTTAGACAAGAAATTAAATTCTAAATTATTACAACCAAATCGAATGTTAAATAAATAGAATAAATAAATATTAAATAAAATGTATTATGCAAAAAAAAGTTTTTATTTGTTCATGTATGCAAAAAGTATTTTTTATGTAAAGAAATGTAAATAAATAAAAAAAAGAAGTTAATTTTAATTATTTTTGTTTTTTAGGGCAAAAACCCTAATTTCTTAAAGAAAGTAAATATGATGTATTATTTATGTACAAAAATGTATCAATATTTTACAAAATGAAATATATTAAAAAAAAGTATTTTTTTAGTATAAAATGTCAATAAAATAAAATGTATTATTTTTGTGTTTTTATTCTATACTTTTAACAAAATAAAATATATATATATATATATATATATATATATATATATATATATATATATATATATATATATATATATATATATATATATATATATATATATATATATATATATATATATATATATATATATATATATATATATATATATATATATATATATATATATATATATATATATATATATATATATATATATATATATATATATATATATATATATATATATATATATATATATATATATATATATATA
Source organism: Vicia faba (assembly GCA_948472305.1). NCBI lineage: Eukaryota > Viridiplantae > Streptophyta > Magnoliopsida > Fabales > Fabaceae > Vicia > Vicia faba. The sequence continues at coordinate 773,552,450 of OX451736.1, read as the reverse complement.
TATATATATATATATATATATATATATATATATATATATATATATATATATATATATATATATATTTAAGTGTAAAATAAATTATTTACAAAAATGGATATATTTGAAGAAAATATTTTCAAATGTGTATAAAAATAATAAATGAAAATAAATGTATTTTTTACATTATTTTTTAAGTTTAAACAAAATAAATATAAAGTATTTAATGTATTAATGTTAGAAATAATTAAAACAAATACCAAATAAATATAAAAATTTATGAAAATATTTTTTAAATATTTTTTAAATATTTTTTATGTTTAGAAAATAAAATATCAAAGTCAGAAATAAAATAAAAATGCAAAAATAATAAAAATACAAGAAATGGGCCAGGGGGGTGTGAAGCTGAAAAAGCAAGTGTTAAAAGCAAAAATAACCAGGCCCAACCTAACAACTTCATCTTCTTCCTCTGTTCAAACACCAAAACGCGCGTTTTCCACACAAACTTGTATCTCCTGATTCTGTGCTTTTTTGATAAAACTCATAACATGAAACTTGTAGAGCATCAAACAACGAATCTAACCATATAAAAAACTTAAGCTAACTCTTAAAGACCAGAGAGAATTTCTCTGACCCTAATTTCTAACCTAGTTTTTTCAGAAAGTTCATGGATGAAATTCTCCTAGCACGATTAATATAAATGAAAACTAAGCACATGTATGGTTTCAGGGCTATGAATACAACATATTTCATTCACAAACCTAAGTCTAACTATTCCTAAATAGATAGATAGAAGTTCATGAAATACCTGTTTCAGTTGAGTTCGAGCTGGACAATGTAGCAACTTTTAATGGTGCTTGAGGTTCTTTTGAGCTTGCCTGATGTCCACTGAAGCTTTCCCAATGCTTAGTTTGTTTTGAAGTAGCCTGAATCGTGCTACAGAACTCAACCTGCAAAGGTTCCAAACAAAAATGGAAATGTGTGTTAATGGAGTTATAGTTGGCAATGGAGGTCTGGAATAGTTTAGGTGAGTTGAATGGAAGGTATTGGAACAAGTTTGAGGCAAAACGCACGAGGCAAAGTGGAGATGGAAGTGATTCTGCAGGGCTTGCCCTGTTTTTTGCAGAAAAATGGAGATTTTGTGTACAAGGAGGTTTGAGGGGTCAAGGGCTCGTGCTTCTTGCTTTCTAGGGTATGAGAAACTTATTTGCAAAATTTGTGTAAGCTGACTATGGCTGGTTTTTGAGTTGGGAGGATTTGGACAAATTTCTTCTTTTTGAAGCAAGAATGTGTAACTTGGTGTTACAGGCCTGCACCAGTCATGTATTATGCTGCATACAATATCCTTGATACTTGCAATTTGTGGATTTGATTTTTGCTTCAGATATATGGCCCCATGCTTCAAAGATCATGGTTTGACATAAAGCATATCCTTTCAAAAATGGCAATGTACCTTTTTCTAATTAAGGATTAGTTTTGTGTGTAATGTCCAAATGACCAAGATAAAGAATTAGCTCAGTGGATTTGCATTCAATTATGGAGTACAAACTGGTTTAGAGGCCTGTAATTGTGTAATAAGCTAGCTTGGTCAGACTTGGCAAGTGGTATGGACATGTATTGGCCATGGTCACAAAGTGAGCTTTTGCCAACTTCAAGCATTCGATTCTCCCTAACCACAAAGGTGTTTGAGGAGTTCTTGGAGAATTTGGAAAGCTTGCAACATGTACTATAATCCATATTTGAAATGCAACTTTAAAATCCAAGTGTAACTATGTGAAAAATGGCCAAGAAGATGGGTCAAAATCCTTCCTAAACTAGGGCAAAAATTTCTCTAAGTTAAAAGTTTTAGGTACCCTTGTTCCAAAAATCATAACTTGAGATCCAAGCTTCTTTTGAGAAAACTTTGTGAATCAAAGTTGTAGACTTTGTGATTGACTCCAACTTTTATTTTATAAGTTTTGTTTTAATCCATTTGCATCTTGGTGAAAAAATGGGACAAAGTTAGGAAAAAAAAAGAAAATTTCATAACTTAGAAAATTTCTAAGTTATGGAATTTTTCCATTTTAAACCCTAATTTGCAATTTTGGGTTTCTTGATGAACAAGTTTCATAATTTGACATGTATTGATGAAAAATGACCCTTGGCACTTGATTTTGACCAAAAAGTCAAAGTTTGACTTTTCAGTATACAGTCAAATTTTGATCAGTTTGACTGAAAAACTCATCTGTCCATCCTGTGCATTTGAGATCTTTTGAACTTGTTGAATGGTTCAAGACAATGTCATTGAGTCCTTGTGTCCATGGTTGAGCTTGATTTGCCATTGGCTAGGTCAAACAGTCAAAAATTGCCTTTGTGCAGTCAAAACCCTAAAAATGACCATTTTGCCCTTTTGGTGTTTTGATCAAATTTCTTGTGGAATTGTGATCCAAACTTGATCAAATGGTTCATATGAGTTCATAATGTTGATGTGGGTCAAAATTCATGAAGTTTGACTGTCAATTGGCCACAGTTGGCTTTTTCCCTAATACAGTTGATTTCTAGGTCAACTGTCCAATTGACTAGGCAAAAATTTGAATCAAGGCTTGAAACTTGGTATGGACAAACTTGTGAGTCCAACATGAAGTGTGAAAGTCATTTTGGGCATTGTAGGTCAAAACATCCTTGTGCAAACTCAAACCCTAATTTAGGTCAACAGTGCAAGGAGGTGTCTTGAGCAGAGCAAACCCTAGCTTGATCTTGAGCTCCAAGAGTCTTGTGATGAGAAAATGTTGATGAAATGAGAGGGCAAATTTTGTGTGAATATGATTATTTGTATATAAACTTGCTTACTTTGCATATTTGTACATAACATCATAACATCATACCATAGCATTTTCAATAACCATTTCAAGGATCTCGAGGGCCTATGATGCAGGGTCACGTTGAACCAGACGTCTACCAAGGGGCGAGAGGATTTATTTTCTTCTAACCAAACACCGTCAAAAATTAAGTACAACAATTTGAGTCAAGGGCTATGACCCACTTGACATGGTGATCTTAATTCTCGTGGAAGGACATCCACCGATACAAAGTTCTCCAAACAAAGTTGTTGATCAAAGTTCAACTTCTAACATTTTCTTTTATTTACCCCACGAGATCCTTGAAAACATGCATCATGCATCATATCATGACAGGTTTCTCCCATACAGGTCTCCTTATCTTCCTACTGTTTATTTCAGTAAGGTGGATATGGAACAAAATATGAAGGGCATCCAGGCTCAAAACGCTCAACTTCAAGAGATGTTCTTGAACCTATCTAAGGGACAAGAAGAGGTCAAGGCACTCCTCGCCAGTGGAATTATCATGGGAAATTCCGGGGATGGCAGAAATGACCAGTTAGAGCGGCTACAAACCGAGATAGCTGTAATGAAAGTCCAGATGATGGGACAACTGGTGGGCCAGATGGCTCTCATCCAAAACTTGGCTCAGGGACAAGAAGAACTGAGAGTCCTCATCAACAAGCTTCGTCAAGACAGATGTAACCAAATGGGGGCAAACATCTAGAATTGGGGATCAGGTCATCATTCAGCCTCCCATGAGACAAGAAGTTGGTTTAAGGGAGAGAAGACCTTCCCAATTTGCTTCCACGTCACAAGCCCAACAACGACTTCGTCAACATCAACCAGAAAATCAGCAAAGGCAAAGCGAGCCCAAAAGACAGTTTACCAACATCAACATGCCACTGTCCCAAGCTTTGCAACACATGCTGAGAATGAATCTGATTACACCAATAAGACCTCATCCAAATCCTAAAACTTTTTCTCCCAGCTACAATCCCGATGCCAGGTGTGCCAATCATTCTGATAGTCCTGGACATGATATAAACGATTGTTGGGCGTTTAAGTACAAGATTCAAAACCTGATCGACGAAGGAATGCCGGAGTTCGCACAAGATGGCCAGACTGAATTCTTCTTCCAAAGGCTCACCACCTAAAGTGACAAGTTCAAACAAAGAGGCTTCTGTTCATTTTGAATTTTCAAGTTGTAATTTCTCTTTTGTTATTCAAACAATTATCTATTAATGTCAAACTTTGTTTCATTAATGCATTGCATATGTTTGTCTTGAATTCATCCACTCGTTTTCACTATATTTAAACTATGCTTTCTACTTTCTTTATGACATTCAACTCTTGCTAAAAGATACAAGCCTTTAGAGGGAGGATGACAAAAACAATGCCATAATCTCATACAATATGCTTTTGGACAGACCTTGCTGACGATGTACAGACATTTCTTTCAAATCCTAAACACTGGAGTTATAATGAAGATAATCCCTAGTCAACCCCTTTGAGCCAAAGAAGTAGAAGTTTTCTTTTTTACACAAATTGAAACCTTTAATCAAAATCTGGGGCAGGGTAGTCTCTCAGTTAATTCAAATGCACGTTAAGCCGCAAACTCTCATCTCGTAATACAACGAATGACATCAAGAAACATTCCTCTGGAATCAAAAGACGGTGATGGTTCCCTATCACATAAGCAGTCATTATCTCTCAAAAAAAGAAGAAAGGCCCACTAAGTCAAAACCTACAAAGGAGACTTGAGAAAAACTGGGGCATCCCGCTGACTGTAATCTCAAAACAAGAACAGTCAGGCAAAAGTTAGGGATAATAAATAAAAAAAGAGGTCACTATAAATCCTCAACAACATGAAAAATGTTGCAAAAATTACTTCCTTCCGACAAACCTAACTTGTCTGAACCATCACCAAAACATCATTCCAGACTCAATTGGAGTTCAAACGTACAATTAACTGAATTTAGGACTGAAGAACATCACGAAGAACGGGCGGGTACAAATACACTTTGAGCCTTTATCTGTTGTTTCTTAAAACCGTGAACCAAGCTACGTTACAACCCTTCAAAAGTCCTAATTGAAGAATGGGTTAGTTCGAAAGCATACTGTTACAAAAGGTATCCTAACTCCTGTAAGGCTTTATTCAAAATCCAGAGTTGAATTACAAACTTCTTTACTTGCTAAAAACGCATGTTTCAAAACTTCAAGACAAGCATAAACTTTGCATTTATTTGAATATCACTGTTTGCATATGGCTATTTGTTTGACAGCAGAGAAATTCACACAACGAATATCCAGTGAACGAAAGCTCTCTCAATGAACAAAATCAGTTCAAGAAGGATGGTACTTCCATTGTCAAAACTCCTATCAACAAGGGGACATGACATGTCACTATCCAACGCACCTGGGGAAGTCCAGTCAAGATTCCAGGAAACCTCTCAAGAAATGCAGAGTAACAAGGGGCAGGTCTCCATCTCCGTCACTTGGGGAATTGAACGTCAATATCAACAAAGGGTTACGTACAATCAAACATTTTTGGCAATACCACAAACATTTGCTGCTAGGGGCAATGACAAGTCTCCCCAAAGGCCTTCTCATAGGATAATTTCCCAGCAAGAGTTTAACCTCTGAAAACCTCTCCCCAACTGAGTCGACTTCAAGAATCCTCGAGGATTTCTGCCAGTGAAGTTGTGCCTCCCCAACAGACCGACAACAGGGTTTATTTCCCCAACAAACTACAGATTCCCCAACTTGAGTTTGCCTCTCCAACTACTACAAATCAAAGGACTACAACTCCCTTTCCCCAGTAGAGTACTCTACAATCCCCAACAAGTTACTGTAAAGCCTGGACCCAACCAGACATTAGTTCAACTTCGAATCCCCAGTAGAGCAATGGACAACCGAGACTCCTGAACTTTTTCCCCCAAGCAGGAATCAATACTCTCCACAGAGTTCTCAACTTTCCCCGGCGGAGTTCTCCTCAACAAAACAGGAATCCTTGGTAGAAATATTCTAAGAAAAGTTTGAAGACTCACCTACTCTTCAACAACAGTCCGGGATTTAATGACTCTCCAACATTTGTCAAGGATTTATTTTTCAGACAAAGATACATTCAAATAAACATCTCACATTTCATATATCATATTACATACATGACAAGTGCACACGACACAATCTCATTTATTTTGAGAACATCATTATGCAATGCATACATCATGACATTGCATACAACTAACTCTTTTCCTTTTCAGGAAAGATCAGTCAACAAATAAAGGTCATCATACTTTTGGAGTATTAATCATCCAAGATTTATTCATCATACTTTTGGAGTAGTAATCATCCAAGATTCCTTCATCATCCTACTGAGGTAGTAATCGTCCAAGATTCCTTCATCATCTTGCTGAGAATTCAAAAACAACTTTCAAATACAGTTCAGATAAGCTCCAGATACGGATGCCATCCTGGTACTCATTCAAAGACAACTTTCAGATACAGTTCAGGTACGCACCAGATACGAATGCCATCCTGATACTCATTCAAAGACAACTTTCAGATACAGTTCAGATACGCTTCAGATACGGATGCCATCCTGATACTCATTCAAAAACAACTTTCAGATACAGTTCAGATACGCTCCAGATACAGATTCCATCCTGATACTCATTCAAAGACAGCTTTCATATACAGTTCAGATACGCACTAGATACGTATGCCATCCTAATACTCATTCAAAGACAGCTTTCAGATACCGTTCAGATACGCACCAGATACGGATGCCATCCTGATACTCATTCATAGACAACTTTCAGATACAGTTCAGATATGCTCCAGATACGGATGTCATCCTGATACTCATTCAAAAACAGCTTTCAGATACACATCAGATACGCTCTAGATACGGATGCCATCCTGATACTCGTTCAAAGACAGCTTTCAGATACAGTTCAGATACGCTCCAGATACGGATGCCATCCTGATACTCATTCAAAGACAACTTTAAGATACAGTTCAGATAGCTCCAGATACGGATGCCATCCTGATACTCATTCAAAGACAGCTTTCAGATACAGTTCAGATATGCACCAGATACAGATGCCATCCTGATACACATTCAAAAACAAGTTTCAGATACAGTTCAGATACGCTCCAGATACGGATGCCATCCTGATACTCATTAAAAGACAACTTTTAGATACTATTCAGATACGCTCCAGATACGGATGCCATCCTGATACTCATTCAAAGACAGCTTTAACATATAATTCAAATACGCTCCAGATACGGATGCCATCATGATACTCATTCAAAGACAACTTTCAGATACAATTCAGATACGCTCCAGATACGGATGCCATGCTGATACTCATTCAAAGACAACTTCCAGATACGCTCCAGACATAGATGCCATTCTGGTACTCATTCAGATTCAACTTTTGATACAGTTCAGATACGCTCCAAACACGGATGCCATTCAGATACTCATTCAGATTCAACTTTTGATACAATACAGATACGCTCCAGACACGGATGCCATTCTGATACTCATTCAGATTCAACTTTTGATACAGTACAGATACGCTCCAGACACGGATGCCATTCTGATACTAATTCAAACTCAACTTTTGGTACAATACAGGTACGCTCCAGACACGGACGCCATTCTGATGTTCAACTTACTAATTACATTTCAATAAGCATTCTTGGAAGGCATCTACAAGCCCATCTCCAACAAGATTCTGTCACCTCTCTAAATTGCATCTTTAAGCCCATTCCTCCTATCATCGCATCACCGAGCGCATATTTCTGGGCACTCTAGTGTCCAATCCTCTTCCACCTTCGAGTCACGAATGGCAAAAACTCGGCAATCTAACTCTTCAGGTTTAAGAAGATTGAACATGGGCAGCTGTTGTACCCCAAAATTTGCCTTCTCATTTTCTCAAGGAATCACCTGGATCCTCAGGTTTGCTTCCATCCAATTCCAAGCTTTGAATTACAAATTTTTTAAGAAAGTTGCCCACAAGGGCAAAATGGTCATTTTCACACTAAAAAAGTCAAACCTTGGCTTTTTGACCAAAACCAAGTTTCAAGAATCATATTTCATCAAGACATGTTGAAATATGAAGTTTGTTTCATCAAGAAAATCAAAAGTCAATTTATTAAGGGAAGAGTCAAATTTTTAAATACTTAGAACTTTTCTAAGTGTTTAAGAAGCATGACAAAACTCAGAACTTCTGGCCAGATTTTCACCTTGATGCAAGTTGATTCTGGATCAGCCTCTGACACAAGAGTTATAGACCCCCACAAAATCTAGAATGTTGCTGAACAAAGCTTCTCCTAGAAACGCTAGAATTTCAAGTTATAACTCCTCAAAGACACGTCCTTGAAACTGAAATACTCAACAAATTTTGGACACTTTCAAGACAGAGTTTGATCAGAACTTATGGGCAAGTTTGCATGAAGCCTCAACCAGAGTCTGCAAGAGTAAATCAGAGAAGTTTATAAAGCGTGATACAAAGCTTCCTAGAAAGTCTGAAAGCTCCTGCAGAACATGCTGGAGCCAGAAGATAAGAAGATAAGAAGATTGGATGCTACGCTGAAGTAGAATTTCTAACCCAAAGTTTTCAAAGGTAAATCAAAGAAGGTTACAAAGCGTACTACAAGCTTACTGGAAAGTATGAGGGATCCTTCAGAGCATGCTGAGGCAACAAGATACAAAGATTAGAATTTGGATATTTGTTATTGGTTACGCTGAAATGGAGCTTCTGATCCAGAATTAAGCAATGATGCAAAATCTCACATTACAGGATTTCTGATTTTGACAAATCTCATCATCATCTAATGCTCATTTAATGCTCACAACCACTTTTGAGTCTTTATCCAAAGGATCTCCCCACGTGTGGCATAGAAATACCCTTGTTATCCTTAAAAGCAACTTTTCTACAGGAATATATGAGGGTCTATGCGTTACTTTTTTGCTTGTGGGTTTACTTTTCCTTAATCCCTGCTTGCTAATCCAGTCTAGGCTAAAAAACTGTCAACTATCACCCCTTTTTTTGAAATTTCTTCTAGAACAAGTCAGCATCTAGCGTATGATGTTGGCGCTACTTGACCTCTCCAAAACTACAAAATCTTTTCCTATAAATAGAACACCTTTGGCCATTAAAAAGAGGTCGAAAAAATTTGAGAAAGAAAAGCCTTGAACCCCTGCCAAAATTCCAAGAGTTCCAAGAACTGTAAACACAACACACAAGACCTGCTAACTTTTAATTCCTTGCATTCAAACTCCATTTGTTCTCAAATATTTCTTGACTAAAACTATCCACACAGTTTCTGATTCACATATTAGAAACTTCCCTAACTCCTATATTCGTACTATCTCACATTCTCCAGCCATCTACTCAAAGAAATCAGAACATCACCTCTTTGCTGTATCAGAAGTTGAGAACCTCCATCCTGCTGAGTATGTGAAGAAGTTGCTCAGAACCTCACCAGAATTCAGGACCAACCTCTTTTCCATAGAATCTTTTCAGCTGCAAGGTAAGCTTCTGCTGACTCTTATCGCGTTACTTAAAGCATTACCAGATTTACATGCTCAAAAATACAATGCAGATATCATGTTTCTAATATTGTACATATTCTGAGATTTCATGCATCTGCCTACTTAAGTAGGGAATAAATCAGTTCAGAACTTCTTGAAGAAATTAGAACTCAGAATTAGAATCTGCAAATTCATACTTGCTTCTGATTTATAGTTCTGATATTTCTTATTTCTGAAACACTATGACACCGGCTATAATTGTCCTATGCATATCTTCTGTTTTGTGGAGAAATGACCAAGTTGCAGATGCTCTGACTAGCATAGAGAGAGAGAGACTAAGCTCTGCCAGTGGTATCAAAACTTCTGGAGTCTATTTTGTTGCCAGTAGTATCAGAACTTCTGAAAACTACTGTGTTTCCAGTGGGCTCAGAACTTCTGACTTTACATATTTTCACTAATAAGATTTCTATTTTGCAGTATGCCAGAGTCAGAACTTCTGACCTCATTTAATCAACAATACGCTGATTCTTTTTTCCTTCTCTAATTACTTTTACTATCAATTTCTATTCCATTAATCAGCAAACATCAAAAACATTTCTTTCACACTTTATTTTATTTCTTAAAAAAACAAAAGATCAAAAGTATTTTCTTAAAATAAAGAAAGTTCATTTCACACTTTCTTGTACATTCTTATACATTTAAATATGGTTGTAATAGTAACTTAGGACTTATTTTCACTTGCAATCCCCATTTGTAAATATGTACCCCCATCCCCTAAATATTGTAATAGCATAAGACTTTACATTTTTGCGTTTTTATTACTTTCATATATTGTTAGTAATTAGGGTGTGTATGGCAAGATAAAACCAACAAATAGACCACCCTAATCAAGACTAAATGCATGCAATCGAACACACTTGCACACTAGCACCATTAGGGTAATCCCACTTTGTTGCCTATCAGAAAAATAGTCACGTCCCTCGAACATGGGCGTTTTAGCAAAGACCCTAGATAAAAGATCGTAGTCCCTCGATGACCCTCGATGTTGCCTTTGATAAACGATCTAGTCACTAGAATGACATTTCTAAAACGTCCCATAGGTTGCCTTCTATGACTATACAAAACTTCCCAACGCCCGTCCCTTCACATCCAACGATAGGGTTTCTTACCAAATCAATGGTAAGATAGCAACATCTAAAGGTGGATGAAAAGAACAAGTAAGACCTTTTGAGTAGGTAGATTCTCTCCTATTTGCTTCATTTATCACAACAAAAACATTCTATACACCGACACTCTCACTTTGAAACATTTTCAAAAGACAACACTTTGTACGCGTTCTTATAGAAACGAGAGCCATTACAAAGGAAACCCTTTTCAAAGTCACTTTCAAAAACACATTTCACAAACATCTTTTTGAACTATTTTTAAAACAACACTTTGTATGCATTCTTATAGAGACGAGAATCATCACAAAGTCAGATTTTCAAAATACTTTCAAAACCCACATCACAAAGCACACATTCAAACAAAAGCAAGTGATCTAGCAAGTAACTAAGAGCCCATGGAAAACCATGGATGAAAAGGGTGCTAACACCTTCCCTTTTCATAATCTACCCCCCAAACTCAAGAAAACATCTCTAAAGGTCTTTCCTATGCTTTTTCACCTTTCCTTATTAGATAAAAGAAAAGTCGGTGGCGACTCTCACTAAACCGCAACATTTGCGAACACAAACGCAAAACAATAAATTCAGTTCTTCTGCCGTATCACAATAGGTTTTTAGCAACAAACTTGTGCTGTAGGTAAAGGTTCAGAACCTAAAAGGACGGTTCCAGGGAAGAAATAATAGGTGTGAGCCAACTATTCGTCCATTTGAATTTCGCGCGTTTGGAATCAGCTTCTTTTATTTTCCTTATATTATGTCTTGTTTTTATTATATTAACAAGTTAACATCCAACGCAGTTGGTCAGAGGAAGGAAGTCAGAAGCTCATGTCATGGGTTCAATCCCATGCGTGAGCTTTTGGCATTTTCTCCATTATTTTCACCAGATCCAGCACTCACCTTCTGAGGATCATCACGCCCCTCTGATCTCATCCTCTGGATACCTATCCAAGCTAGATCCAGTACACCTCACCTTCTGAGGATCATCAAGCGCCTTCTGATCATCATCCTCTGGATCCATCTCCAGCCAGATCCAGCACACACCTTCTGAGGATCATCAAGCGCCTTCTGATCTCATCCTCTGGATCCATCTCCAGCCAGATCTAGAACTCACCTTCTAAGGATCATCAAGCGCCTTCTGATCATCATCCTCTGGATCCATCTCCAGCCAGATCCAACGCCAGCATACGCAGATCCACCATGAGTCCCCAAAAGATGGTCTCACTGGATCAGGCGCCAGACTCTGGGCCATCCTTCTGGGTTTCAGAAGTTCAGCACCCCCAGATCTGCTGACAGCAGGCCCATTTGGTTATTTCTACTATTTTTCTTTAATTTCTTTTCTTTAATTATTTTGTTTTTTTTAATCAACACAAAAATTATTTTATTAAATTAACAAATCACAAAAAGACTTATTTTCTTAATAAATGTTTTTTTAATTAAGTAGTTATATTAATTTAGGGCAACTTTAATTTCTTTCATAATTTAAAAACAATTAGAAATTATGTTTAATTAATTTGCAATTAAATATTTTCTTCAATAAAAATCCAAAAATACTTTTTCTCTCAAATTAGGGTATTAGGTTATCTCTCCAACCGTCCTCGTATATAATTTATCGCACGTTTTTAATTTTCTTTCTTATTATTATTGTAACTGTTCCAAGGTTGTAATAGTTTTAATTAGGGTTTTAAATTCTGAACTTTTATTTCCCGCTAAGATAATGATGTAACTGTCAAAGCCTTGTAATAGCTAGGTTTATTTTCTCGCCCTTTTAATTTCCGCAATCTTTAACTGTCTAGATGTATGGCTAATAGGATTGTATGGAAAGAATGCATGAAAATTAAAACAGTTAGAAAATCCTAATGTGCAAAGATTAAAATAACTTAAACAAATCACTCGCACATGTTCACTCCTAGGGTTTACCTCACTTAGGTTGCCTTCGGTAAATGGTCATTAAGCATAGAAGATTTTAGTGGTCGCCCTCCTATCTACAAGATCAAGTGTCCCATTCGAATTTTGCCTCGGAAATGTTGCCTCGAAAACGTTGCCTCAAAAATATCTTAAGACTCTAGGGTTACTACTAAAGTTTTCTAACTATTGCTTTAGTGATTGTATTTGTCCCTTTCGAACGTCCCTTAAAAACTCCAACGACGGTGCTACCATACTCCTTAATAGTGGGATCGCGCTGTCTAAAGGAAATAGAACAGAAATGATCTTCTTTCGAGTAGGTAGATGCTAGTAGGTACTTGCTCAAAATAAAACTTTTTACACAAACACCTTTCAAAAACAATTTTCAAAACAACTTCGTCACATCCTTGAGGACTGATACAAGGGTTATCACGAAGTAAAACATTTTCAAAGCAAGCACACACACAAGCAATTTAAAAAGATGAGCAAGTACCTAAGAGCCCATGGAAAACCATGGATAAAAAGGGTGCTAACATCTTCCCTTTCTATAATCTACCCCCCGTACTCAGAATATCTCGAAAAAATGTTTTTTCTGTTCTTTTTACTTTTCCATGATTGGATGAAATAAAAGTCGGTGGCGACTCTTGCTTACCGCGACATTTTGCGAACAAAAAACGCAAAATGCAAACCAGTATTTAACAGTCGGTTCTGCCACCATATCACAGAACTGGCGACTCTACTGGGGAAATAAAATAAGTGATGTATACCTTAGGATATAGGTCATCTTAAAAACTGCTTTTATTATGTGCTTGTATGCTTTATCTTTATGGGAACTGTTTGGGTACTATAGATCCTACACCCGGATTTGGGGAACACCTGTTAGGTAAGTAGAAGATAAATTGTGAAGGAACTGTGTCTGGGGTATACCAGCACAGTTGAAGTAGTAGCTACCTTGATGTGTCACTTTGGTTGGTACCGGTAACCCTTGAGTCAATCAGGGAGAGTACGGGGACACCGTGTGGTGTCTTGAAGCATCAACTGACCTTAGAACCTTTAATTTCACAACTTGGCCAGTAGGACGTAGCGAGATGGCCGTCTTTGGTGTATGCCTAAGGTCGACAGATACTCGATGCTACACTCATTGAGGTCTGACTCTTGAGCTTTGTTTGGTTACGAGTCAATCGCCTCTTGAACGAAGCTGGGAGAAAGATCAGTGATATTGAGATCCCTTTTAGAACCCGGTTACTATTTATAGGACAGGTTGAACCAATCCAACTTTAAGAGGGTATGACCTTAAAACTAATGCAAGCCTTAAACCTAAGGACTTGATGTGACTTGTTTGTTGTTTGCTATACCTGTGATTTTATAACCTAATCATGAAATCATAAGCACGACATATCATGACTAACCATTTCAAAGACCAAGGGAATTTATCTTTTCCCTGTTTTGCAGACCATGGCTTATGTACGTAGAAATACTATCCGAATCAACTTTGTGAAGATACCTTCCCAACTCAAAGAGCTAGTATCAAGGGTTTCTGGAACTTCTGCGTTCACCAAGAGACATGGTCGACTTCTCGACCTGGTTACTTCAAACTTTGATGAAAAGATGATGAGTGTACTTTTTCAGTTCTTTGATCCCAAGCACCACTGCTTCACCTTTCCAGACTATCAGTTGGTACCTACCTTGGAAGAATTCTCTCAACTGTTGGATATAACCATTCTTGAACAGTTACCCTTCACAGGTTTAGGAGAGGCTCCTAAGCCATAAGTCATTGCCTCAGCTTTGCACCTGAAACGGGCCGACGTGGTATCTAATTGGGAAACAAAAAGCAGAGTCAAGGGTTTTCTAGCTAAGTTTCTGATAAAAAAGCCTAACTGTTTTGGGATGATGCATATTTTCAGGCTTTCGAGGAGCTCTTGGCTCTTCTAATCTATGGGTAGTCCTATTCCCTAATTCGGGCTCATTCGTAGATGTGAATGCTATCAAGATATTTCTCTCTCGCTACCTGGTGCCTACTTTGCTCAGAGATATTTTGCACGCTCTCCATACTCGTACCATGAAGAGAAGAGGGATTCTTATGTGCTGTACGGCGTTGCTGTCGAGGTGGTTTATTTCTCACCTCCCTAAGTCCATACTGAAAAATGAAGAAGGTGTGGGTTGGTCGCAAAGGATAATGTCGCTTGATCATACGAATATTCTCTGGTGTTCTCGAGTTATGGAAAATATTGCTATTATTGATCGATGCGGAGTACCCTAATGTCCCGCTACTTGGCATCAGAGGGGGTATAACCTATAACCCTTGTTTAGCCCTGCGACAATTTGGTTATGCTCGAAGGGATGGTCCCCATGAGTTACTTATCGAGGGTATTATATTCAACTATGAAGATGATGTCAAGGAGTATCGCCGAAGATTCATACGAGCCTGGGGCATGGTAAATAGATCTGGCGCCAGGGCTTTGGGACCAAAGAATTCCATTCCTATGGAACCTTACCTACAACGGGTACGAGCTCGTGCCCAACAGCTTATGATTCCATATGTGGCTTTTTTCCAGTGATTGTGGAACCCACTACGGAGGAGGGCATTCCTTACACAGTTCTCTATCCTTATATGCCCACTAATCTTGGAGAATTACAAAGGTCTTGGATTCAGTTGATGGAGGAGTGGGATGCTTACAAGGATCGGTTCCATGCTGAGAAGAGGAAGGTTTTAGAGCTCACAAAGCAGTTGCGTTAAGAAAAAGGACTCGATGACTATCCTGGCACGAAGAGGAAGCATCCATAGGAATTTTAATGTCTTTTATAGTTTCAGATTTATTTTTTAAATTGTAACGCCTAAAAGGCATTTGAACTTCAAATTCAACTAATAAAGTTTTTGTTTATCGTGGCTTGCAAATTTAAATTTCTCGAGGTCTTTGAAATCATTGCATTCGCATCCCATCCATAACACATCATTACAGGTACCATTACAGGTTTCTCATCTTCTTCGCTGTTTATTTCAGCAGAAATGTCTTCTGAACAAAGCATCAAGGACCTTCAGGCACAAAACGCCTAGTTCCAACAAATGTTCATCAGTCTGGAAAAAAGGCAAGAGGATCTGAAGGCCCTCATACTGAAAGAGAAGAAGAAGAAGAAGGCTGGCAATATTCTGAATATGGGCCGAAGGCTTGGAGAGCGGTTGAAGCGTCAAACTAATTTGACCTCTTCGTCCAAGGAAGATGAGAACCAAGAAGGAGAGAGGGACCCTAGTCCTGCAGTTTCTGATAATGATACTGATTACAATGATGAACAATATCCTCTTGCTGAGGATAGATACAAACAGCTAGAAGACCGTTTGAGTGCCATGGAAGTTCAGAGGATACCTGGACTAGATTTTGAAGAACTGGGATTGGTATTGGAAGTAGTCATCCCGCAGAAGTTTAAAGCTCCAGCTTTTTCCAAGTATGATGGGGTGTCCTACCCAAAACTCCATCTCCGTTCTTACGTCAGAAAGATCCAGCCCCACACAGCTGATAGAAATCCGTGGGTTCACTTCTTTCAAGATAGTCTGTCAGGGACTCAACTTGAATGGTTCTACCAGCTAGAGGGAGCGAATATATGAAACTCGGAAGATCTGGCTGCTGCTTTCTATAAGCAGTATCAGTATAATGCTGACCTTGCTCCTACTCGTACTCAACTCTAGAGTATGTCCATGGGTGCAGGCGAAGGTTTTAAAGATTACGCGCAAAAATGGAGAGACTTGGCTGGGAGAGTTCAACCCCCGTTGTTTGATAGGGAGTTGGTTGATATGTTTTTGGGGATGCTATCTGGTCCATTTTTCAATCATTTGATCGGCAGTTCATCAGCTGGTTTCACCGATTTGATCCTAACTGGGGAAAGAGTAGAAGCTGGGATTCGAAGCGGCAAGATACAGAAGGATGCCTCTTCGAGTTCAGTAAAGAAGCCTTTTGCTGGTAAGAAGGAAGCCAGATCCATCTATAGACCGAGGGGTCAGAACAGGGCTAAACAACGTCAGACAATAAGTGTCGTGATGATACCTAGATCTGCAGTTGCTCCACAATGTAACAATCAACAAAGGGGAGAAAGACCACAGAGGTAGTTCACCCAGCTCAATATGACTCTGTCTCAAATTTTAC
This sequence comes from Vicia faba, assembly GCA_948472305.1. Taxonomy (NCBI): domain Eukaryota; kingdom Viridiplantae; phylum Streptophyta; class Magnoliopsida; order Fabales; family Fabaceae; genus Vicia; species Vicia faba. The sequence goes on along the minus strand of OX451736.1, from coordinate 773,535,901 downwards.
CATAATTGTTGAAGACCAATCTGGTAACTCTGAGGGAAGCCCCGAAGAACCCCAACACCATATCTCCCCGCTACAACCCGAGGGCCCGCTGCGCTTATCACTCAGAAAGTCCAGGTCATGATACAAACGACTGTTGGGCCCTGAAAAATATGTTGCAGGACCTGATCGAAGCCAAAGAGATTGAGTTTGACGCTCCGGAGAAGCCCAACGTCATAACTGCACCCATGCCCAAGCATGGCTCGGGAATCAATGTTGTTGAGGTTGTCTCCACCACAGAAGATACTAATGATGATAACCCGAATGTTGATAGTTGGATCTACCCGACTACCAACGATGGACCGAGTAACTGGACGGCTAGGGACTTCATACCTGTTTCTTTTATTCCGCAGTAATTGACTTATTTGTTTTAAGATTTGTAATAAACAATTTGAAACTTTACAGCCTGGTGCCTTGCCCGAGGCACCTTGGCTTTGCTTGTGAGGGCTATTATTTGTCATTTCATAATCATTAATAAAGCATTGGACGTTTCTTGCATACAAACTTTGCGCTCTCTGTTTTTCTTTTCTATTTTTTCACTCTATCAAAACAACTCTTCTCTTACACACACTCACATATCACAATGAAGAACCATATCCACTCTAGATCCCGTTGATAATATCTATGCTATTTCTAGTTATGACTTCAAAAATCCGATCAACCAAGACGAGGATGAAGGTGAGGATGATTGTGAGGTTCCTGGAGAACTTTCTAGACTACTACAACAGGAAGAAAGGGCCATACAACTTCATGAAGAGCCGGTTGAGACAGTGAACTTGGGTACTGAGGAAGACAGAAAAGAGGTTAAGATAGGTGCAAATTTGGAGCTTAGCGTCAAACAGAGGTTGATACAGATGTTGCACGACTATGTTGAGATCTTCGCCTGGTCCTACGAAGACATGCCTGGTTTGGACACTGATATTGTGGTACATCGCCTGCCGACTAAAGAAGATTTCCCTCCGGTTAAGTAGAAGGTCCATCGTATACGCCCTAAAATGTCGTAGAAAATCAAGGCAGAGGTCATGAAACAGTTCGATGCAGGATTCTTAGCTGTCACTTCATATCCACAGTGGGTTGCTAACGTTGTTTCGGTACCTAAGAATGATGGTAAGGTACGGGTGTGTGTTGATTACAGAGATCTGAACAGGGAAAGCCCCAAGGATAACTTCCCGCTTCCTCACATTGATGTTCTGGTCGACAACACCGTGTAACACAAAATCTTCTCCTTCATGGATGATTTTTCTGGCTACAACCAGATCAATATGGGTCCAGAGGACATGGAAAAGACGACCTTCGTCACACAGTGGGGCACCTTCTGCTACAAGGTGATGCCTTTTGGATTGAAGAATGCTGGGGTAACCTATCAGCGCGCCATGGTTGCTTTGTTTCACGATATGATTCACCACGAGATCGAAGTGTATGTTGATGACATGATAGCCAGGTCTCAAACTGAAGAAGAGCACCTTGATCATCTCCAAAAGTTGTTCGACATATTGAAGACATATAAGCTGAGGTTGAATCCGAACAAGTGTACCTTCGGGGTAAGATCTGGTAAGCTTCTGGGTTTTATCGTCAGTGATAAGGGTATTCAGATAGACCCTGCGAAGGTAAAAGCCATAAAAGAGATGTCGGTTCCCCGCACAAAGAAAGAGGTTAGAGGTTTCTTGGGACGTCTGAATTACATCGCCAGGTTCATTTCACATCTAACTGCTACTTGTGAGCATATATTCAAGCTTCTGAAGAAAGATCAAGTGGTAAAGTGGAATGATGAATTCCAAATCGCTTTCGAAAGAATCAAGGAATACCTTCAAGAACCACCAATTCTGATGCCTCCAGTTGAAGGAAGACCTTTTATATTATACTTGACAGTGCTAGATAATTCAATGGGTGTGTGTGCTGGGGAAGCATGACGAGTCTGGTCTAAAAGAGCATGCCATTTATTACCTTAACAAAAAGTTTACCGACTGTGAGACCCGATACTCATTGCTCGAGAAAACTTGCTGCGCTTTGGCATGGGTTGCTCACCGACTGAGACATTATATGCTGACTCACACTACCTTGTTGATATCAAAGATAGATCTGATCAAGTATATTTTCGAGAAGCCCGCTCTCTCCGGAAGGATATCAAGATGGCAAATGATCTTAACCGAATACGACATATAATATACAACCCAAAAAGCAATTAAGGGAAGTGTATTGGCTGATCATTTGGCTCATCAGGCCGTGGATGATTACCAGTCTATGAATTTTGAGTTCCCGGATGAGAATATCATGTTAGTGACTGACTACGAAGAGCCCGGACCGGATGAAGGACCCGAGGAAGGATCCTGATGGTCTCTCTATTTTGATGGAGCCTCAAACGCACTGGGTAACGGCATTGGCGCTGTAATCATATCTCTCGAGGGCTGTCATACTTTGTTCACTTCCCAATTATGTTTCAACTGCACCAACAACATGGCAGAGTATGAAGCATGTATCATGGGTCTTCGAGCTGCTATTGACCTGAGGATTAAGTTCTTAGGTGTATTCGGGGATTCCACTCTGGTGATAAGTCATATCAAAGGCGAGTGGGATACGAAACAGCCAAATATCATTCCTTACAGAGAGTATGTACTGACATTTCTCCCACACTTTGAGTAGGTAACCTTTGAACATTTCCCGCGAGAAGAGAACCAGTTGGAGGACGCGCTAGCTACCATGTCTTCTATGTTCAAAGTTAGGTGGGACAACGAAGCTCCCCAGATTACCATTGAGAGGTTGGATGAACCCGCACACTGCTGTGAGATCGACACCGAAGAAGTGGTAGACAAACCCTGGTTTCACGAAGTCAAAAGGTATCTCGAGGTTCATGAGTATCCCAAAGGGGCATCTGCAATGATAAGAAGTTTCTGATAAGGTTCGCTGCAAAATTCTTTCTTAGCAATGGGATCCTATATAAACGCAACCATGTCTCCACACTACTATGGTGTGTATACAAGAGCGAAGAGAAAAGGATCATGACGAATCTACATGAAGGCACTTTTGGAACCCCTTCTAGTGGACACACCATGGCTAAGAAGATCCTACGGGCAGGATACTACTGGTCCACTATGGAAGCCGATTGTTATCAGCACTCTCGAACCTGTCATACATGCAAAGTCTATGCTGATAAGGTGCATGTACCTCCGGTGCCCCTGAATGTTTTGACGGCCCCTTGGCCTTTTGTGATGTGGGGTATTGATATGATCGGCGAGATCAGACCTACTGCGTCTAACGGGCATCGCTTCATTCTGGTAGCAATTGATTATTTTACGAAGTGGGTTGATGCAGCCTCTTTTGCTGCTGTAACCAAGAACGTTTTGGCGCAGTTTATCCGACATAATCTGATCCATCGATACCGTGTACCAGAGAGGATTATTACTGACAACGATACAAATATCAACAACACAATGATCACCGAGTTCTATAAACAGTTCAAGATACAACATCATAACTATTCTCCCTACCGGCCGAAGATGAATGGGGCTGTTGAAGCTGCTAACAAGAACATCAAGAAGATCGTATAGAAGATGACGGTGACATATAAAGACTGACATGAGATGTTACCATTAGCTCTTCATGGGTACCGTACCTCCGCACGGACGCCGACAAGGGAAACACCCTATTCTTTGGTATATGGCATGGAGGCAGTCCTAGCCATCGAGGTCCAGATACCCTCTCTCAGGATTATGAAGGATGCAGGTTTGAACAAAGACGATTGGATCCAAACCCGGCTTGATCAACTGAATCTAATCGATGAAAAGAGACTTACTGCTATCTGCCATGGTTAGACGTACCCAAAGCGAATGATCAATGCGTTTAAAAATAAAGTTAGGCGTTAAGAATATCAAGTCGGGGATTTGGTGATCAAACGCATCATACTGTCGCAAGGTGATCCCAGGGGAAAATGGACTCCCACATATGAAGAGCCATTTGTGGTTAAGAACATTTTCTCAGGAGGAGCCATGATTCTAACCACCATGGATGGTGACGACCTTCCTCACCCCGTCAATGCAGACATAGTGAAAAGATACTACGCATAATCAAAGACCCGCTAGGTCGACTGGACTAGGAAAAAATAAGGGCTTCCCGGTGAACCAAAAGGGTTCGGGCAAAAGTAAGGGATGAAAATGAAAAAATTTGTACACCCGGCAAGTCGAAAAACCGAAAGGGCGACTTGGGCAAAAAAGGGTATCCCGGTGGACTGAAAACCCGAAAGGGCAGTCCAGGCAAAAGTTAGGGATTGAAGCGTAACACTATGTCTCATTGGATCATCTTACAACCAGACTTCAATATCGACTATCAAGCTCAGACGACGCCAATCAATCTGATCCACCTTCGACCAAGCAGCAAAGTGATGAGACACTTGAAGATATAAAGGCAATAACAGAGTTGGAACCCGATGGGGTCGTTCCACATAGCCATTTTTATTTCTTTTACACAAATTGTAATTTCTATCTTTCAACGGTGTTCTCTTACTAGGACGTCAACCTCCTTGTACAAAACGCCTATTACAGGCCAACTTCAAAAATCAATACAAGTCATTTTCACAAGAAACTTCAATTTGCTTTTTCTTTTTCTATTTTGTTTTGCAAGAACGTCCAATGATTTATTTTTGATATATGCATTTGAAAATGATTGCAGCTCATAAATATTTATATGAGAAACAAAGACAATTACTCGTAATTCCAAAAATAGGAAAATAAGAAATACCAAACCCGACAGTTCCTCTGCCCAGCAGGTATCAGGATAGAGTCAGCTTTGGAACATGATTATTGGTACATACACTCTCCACGGCGTAAAAGTACCCAAAGGCATTGATGTCGGTTTCCCCGAAATGGGACGTAACTATCCCCCAGCCAAAGTTCATAATCATAGGCAAGTCCATAAAAATCATCCCCCAAGCGGAGTGTATTTCCACAGATATAGAAACTCCATCTCTAACAGAGCTCATCACTTCCAGCAACGGAATTTCATCCCCAGCTAAATTTATTCCTCCAAGTCAGCAGGTCTACCAACAGAGTATCTCGTCCCTCAAAGTTTGGTCCCCACAGAGTTTATTCTCCAGCATCTTCTTCCCGATAGAATATTCACAACTATCCAGCAATAATCAGGGATTTATTTTCCATGACGTGAGCATACCCCGATAGCATTTCATGAACATACATCATGACATACGTATACATGACATATACAACATAATCTCATTTATTTTGAGAACATCATCTCACCCTGCATTTCATGCATCGCATATAACTAACCCTGATATCTTTTCAGGAAAAGAAGATTAGCTTCAACAAATTCAGCAGTTATATAGATCATTTACAAACGACTAATGGAAAATCAGTTCCCGAAACCAAAAAGGTCAACAAATATACATGATCAAACGAAGCAACCTTACCTAGGTTCCTTCTCGGTTCAGATGCAGTTTTACCCAAACTCCCCACGAAGTAACCCTACTATCCAGGTTCCTTCCCATAAGCCCTACTATCCAGACTTTTATATCAAAGTAACCCTACTATCCAGGTTCCTTCTTATAGCCCTACTATCCAGGCTTTCACTTCGAAGTAACCCTATTATCCAGGTTCCTTCTCATAGCCCTACTATCCAGGCTTTCACTTCGAAGTAACCCTACTACCCAGGTTCCTTCCCATAAACCCTACTATCCAGGCTTTCATCTTGAAGTAACCCTACTATCCAAGTTCCTTCCCATAAGCCCTACTATCCAGGCTTTCATCTTGAAGTAACCCTACAATCCAGGTTCCTTCTCACAACCCTACTATCCAGGCTTTCATATCGAAGTAACCCTACTATCCAAGTTCCTTCTCACAACCCTATTATCCAGGCTTTCATATCGAACTAACCCTACTATCTAGGTTCCTTCCCACAAGCCCTACTATCTAGACTTTCATCTTGAAGTAACCCTACTATCCAGGTTCCTTCTCACAACCCTACTATCCAAGATTTCATATCAAAGTAACCATACTATCCAGGTTCCTTCTCACAACCCTACTATCCAGGCTTTCATATCGAAGTAACCCTACTATCCAGGTTCCTTCTTATAGCCCTAATATCCAGGCTTTCATATCGAAGTAACCCTACTATCCAGGTACCTTCCCACAGCCCTATTATCCAGGCTTTCATATTGAAGTAACCCTACTATCCAGGTTCCTTCCCACAAGCCCTATTATCTAGGCTTTCATCTTGAAGTAACCCTACTATCCAGGTTCCTTCTCATAACCCTATTATCCAAGCTTTCATATTGAAGTAACCCTACTATCCAGGTTCCTTCTCACAGCCCTACTATCCAAGCTTTCATATCAAAGTAACCCTACTATCCAGGTTCCTTCTTACAAAACCTTACTATCTAGGTTCCTCCTCTCTTTTCCCCAAACAGCGGTCCATAACACTGTAAGACTAGAACCTAATCAGACACGATTGGTTTCGCATTTCCCCAGTAAATCGCTGTGCAACTCGTACCCCGACCAGATACGCAGTACACTTTCGCTTCCTCAAGTCGGAGTTATTCCCCAGTAGAGTAACGGACAACTGAAGTTCCTAAAACTCTAGTTCTCCCAAGACAGGAAATCAACATCCCCTAGATGGAATCTTTAAGCTCATCTCCTGCAATTCTCCATCGCATCCAGGATGGCATCTTTAAGCCCATCTCCGACAATCTTCAATCCTCTACCTCCAAATGGAATCTGTAAGCCTATTCCCAATATCACAAATCAAGTGCCACTTCATGCGAGTGAAAATTTCTGGGCACTCTATGTTCAATCATCTTCCACCTTCAGATCACGAAAGGCAGAGCAGCCAATCTACATCCTCGGGTTTAAGAAGATTGAACAGGGGCTGTTGTTGTACCCCAAAATTTTCCCTCTCATTTTACTCAATACATGTCAATTGAAGTTCCCAAGTTGCTCAAGGAAGTCCAAGAGTTGACTAGGCCAACTCTCTCCTAAGGCAGTATACTTCAAATTAGGGTTTCACTTTTCATCAAGATACTTGAGTCCAAAGGATCCCAAGACCCTACGTGTCAAGTTGCATGCCTTGCACAAGAAGTTTGCCTAGCCAACTGCTCAAATGCTTGAGAATCGATTGTACCAGGTCAAAAGTCAACTGTAGCCCACATACAGTCAAACTTTAAGATTTTTGGTCAACATAATCATTTTGGAGTGTTATCCATCATTTGATCAAGGGTTGGTCATGATTCCTCAAGGGATGCTCCAAATTCATGATGATCCCAAAAGTTGCTAAATTAGGGTTTTGTAGGAAAAGTCAACCCAACTTTGACCAAGCATAACTTCTTCATACTTTATTAGAAATTTTCCATCCGAATCTCATTTTGGAGAGGATGCAATTCCCTACAATTCATCTTCATCTCATAAGTTCAGAATATGCACTCATAGAAAGATATGAATTTTGACATTATAGGTCCTTTTGAAAAGTCAACAAAAACACCTTTTGGGTCAAAGCTTTATACATGAACATGGAAGACTCAATTGAGATGAAACCAAAGAGGTTGTTTAGGGGACATCCTAAGCTTTCTAAAAAGTCCAAGAACACCTTCCTAGGGTCAAAATTGGAGGAGTTATTCCTTGTCAAACTTGACCTTTTTTGAAAAATTGCCAAAAGTTAAATGTGCTCACAAATGCATTTTTTGCTAAATGGGCCTAACTTTTTATGCTTGCACCTCACTTATAATGTGGTCCACGACTCAAACATTCACCCACATATTATTTGCTTCATTTTTCAATTTATTTTGATTTTTTGTTAATTAAAAAATGAATTAAATCAAATAATTGATGAATAATAGCAAAGATATGATTTGATTTGGTTTTTGGACAGGTTGACAATCAGAATATGCTGAATTATCAAGGCAAAAACGAATCAAGCATAATTGATACAAGAAAGGGAAGATTTGGCTCAAAATAGCAAGTTTGCATATGGTTAAAGAATCAAATTAAATCTCATCAAATTTCAAGATTTAATCCAAATTTGTTGACCTAATTCAGTCTACTATAAGGGCATAACAATTCTAGATAAAAAAAACATGGATTGGAGGCGTGAAACTGAAAGAAGAAAACTAAAAACTTTGGACAAAAAGTGGGAGATTGAAATCCATCTTAGATCCGTCCTCAAGGAGTTTCAAGGCTAGCAATACATTCCTGGACATCTCATGAAGCTTCTCCAATCGATTGCACGTCTCTACACGTCCAGAATCGTTCCCTATCAATCTCACGGTTTGCAAAATTATTCAAATTCGATTACTGTAATTCTTGCATCTTTAGCATGTTTAAGTTACATATTTGTGTTCATCATCATGTTTGCAATGTTTCTGGATAGTTTAATTTAAGTTACAGTGCAGGAACAAGCTTTTGCCATTGCTAGGGTTTCATGCTCCAATTTGGGGTTTTATGATGTAAGCAAAATTAGTCCTAATAATGGGTACCATGATGATCAGAGCTCCAAACCCAGTTGATTCATGGTCCCCAATTGAATTTATATTGCATGTGCTTGATTATTGAATAACACAGGTTTTTAGCAACAGACTTGCGTCTGTAGGTAAAGGTTCAGAACCTAAAACGATGGTTCCAGGGGAGAAGACAATAGGTGTGAGCCAACCATTCATCCGTTTGAATTTCGCGCGTTTGGAATCAGCTTCTTTTATTATCCTTATATTATGTCTTATTTTTATTATATTAACAAGTTAACATCCAGCGCAGTTGGTCAGAGGAAGGATGCCATAAGCTCATGTCCTGGGTTTGATCCCAGGCGTGAGCTTTTGGCATTTCCTCCATTATTTTCACCAGATCCAGCACTTACCTTCTGAGGATCATCACGCCCCTCTGATCTCATCCTCTGGATCCCTCTCCAAGCCAGATCCAGTACACCTCACCTTTTGAGGATCATCAAGCGCCTTCTGATCATCATCCTCTGGATCCATCTCCAGCCAGATCCAGCACACACCTTATGAGGATCATCAAGCGCCTTCTGATCTTATCCTCTGGATCCATCTCCAGCCAGATCCAACACCCATCTTCTTAGGATCATCAAGCGCCTTCTGATCATCATCCTCTGGATCCATCTCCAGCCAGATCCAACGCCAGCATACGTAGGTCCACCATGAGTCCCCTGAAGATGGTCTCATTGGATCAGACGCCAGACTCTAGGCCATCCTTCTGAGTTTCAGAAGTTCAGCATCCCCAAATATGCTAACAGCAGGCCCGTTTGGTTATTTCTACTATTTTTCCTAAATTTCTTTTCTTTAATTATTTTGTTTTTTTTAATCAACACAAAAATTATTTTATTAAATTAACAAATCAAAAAATCATAAAAAGACTTATTTTCTTAATAAATGTTTTTTTAATTAATTAGTTTAATTAATTTATGGCAACTTTAATTTCTTTCATAATTTAAAAACAATTAGAAATTAGGTTTAATTAATTTGCAATTAAATATTTTCTTCAATAAAAATCGAAAAATACTTTTTCTCTCAAATTAGGGTTTTAGTTCATCTCTCCAACCTTCCTCGTATTTAATTTACCAAGCGTTTTTAATTTTCTTTCTTATTATTATTGTAACTATTCCAAGGTTGTAATAGTTTTAATTAGGGTTTTAAATTCCGCAATTTTATTTCCCGCTAAGATAATGATGTAACTGTCAAAGCCTTGTAATAGCTAGGTTTACTTTCTCGCCGTTTTTAATTTACGCAATCTTTAACTGTCTAGATGTATGGCTAATAGGATTGTATGGCAAAAATGCATGAAAATTAAAATAGTTAGAAAACCCTAATGTGCAAAGATTAAAATAACTAAAACAAATCACTCGCACATGTTCACTCCTAGGGTTTACCTCACTTCGGTTGCCTTAGGTAAACGGTCATTAAGCATAGAAGATTTTAGTGGTCGCCCTCCTGTCTACAAGATCAAGTGTCCCATTCGAATGTTGCCTCGGAAATGTTGCCTCGGAAACATTGCCTCGAAAAGATCTTAAGACTCTAGGGTTACTACAAAAGTTTTCTAACTATTACTTTAGTGATTGTATTTGTCCCTTTCGAACGTCCCTTACAAACTACAACGACGGTGCTACCATACTCCTTAATAGTGGGATAGCGTTGTCTAAAGGAAATAAAACAAAAACGATCTTCTTTCGAGTAGGTAGATGCTAGTAGGTACTTGCTCAAAATAAAACTTTTCACACAAACACCTTTCAAAAACAATTTTCAAAACAACTTTGTCACACCCTTGAGGACTGATACAAGGGTTATCACGAAGTAAAACATTTTCAGAGCAAGCACACACACAAGCAATTTAAAAAGATGAGAACGCACCTAAAAGCCCATGGAAAACCATGGATAGAAAGGGTGCTAACACCTTCCCTTTCTATAATCTACCCCCGTACTTAGAATATCTCGAAAAAAGGTTTTTCTGTTCTTTTTCCTTTTCCATGATTGGATGAAATAAAAGTCGGTGGCAACTCTTGCTTACCGCGACATTATGCGAACAAAAAGCGCAAAACACAAACCAGTATTTAACAGTCGGTTCTGCCACCGTATCACACCATGCCATTAGGTTAAAATGATGTATTTGAATCCTTGATATCATGTCTCAAACCAATCAATCATTTGCTTGGTCAAAAATCAGAAATTGCATCTTCTCAGTCAAAACCCTAATTTTGACCATTTCCCCCTTTTGATGATCTGATCAAATTTCTTGTGGAATTATGGTCCAAACTTGATCAAATGACATATGAGTTCATGATGTTGATATGGATAAAAATTATGAATTTTGACTGTAAATTGACCATATTTGACTTTTTCCCCAATACAACTGATTTTTAGGTCAATTGACCAATTGCCTGAGCAAAAATGTGATCCAAAGCTTGAAACTTGGCATGAGCAATATTGAGGGTCCAAAATGATCCATGAAATTCATATGGGGCATCAAAATTCCATTTGTATTTGTGCAAACTCAAACCCTAATTTTCAGTCATCAGTGCTTGAGAAGGTGTCTTAGTTGATCAACCATTGTGCAATCTTGAACCAAAGGAGATCTTATGAGAGATTACTTGAGAAATGAGAGGGAAAATTTTGGGGTACAAAAATACCACTTGGTCATGCAGATAGTATCCCAGTCTGGTTTTGAGCATTAATCTTTAACCTGTTATAAAAATTGATAGTGTTTGTCTGTCTGCTAATTTAACCTGAAAAGGTAGAATCAGTTCCATGCGATGCCATGATGCATGAATTGAATGATTCTCCCAAAATAAATGAGATTGTGATATGTGTATTTGTATGCGCATGCCACGATGTATGAACATGTAATGCTGTTGTGTAGTATCTTTGTCTGGGAAAATAAATCCCTGATTGCTACTGAAGAGCACCGGGAAGCTGAATCTCAGACTGCTGTTGGTGAGTGAAGAAAGTGATTTTTCCAATTTCCACTGGGGATAATGAATGGAGATAGTTTTGTTGGTGATTCCCTTTCTCTGCCGAGGATCTTCGACATCTGTTTGAGAATGATTTTGTCGTGGGGAAGAGTTGTGTTGGAAGATTTCACCAATTTGGAGAAATAAACTCCGCTGGGGGATGAACTTCCGTAGCTAGAGAAATAAACCCTACTGGGGATAAGGCTTTATAAAGTACTTGAGATTTATAAAAATCTGTTTGCGGAAGGTGAACTCCATAAACTGTTTGGGGATTTTGTTGAAATCCTGTAGGGGAATTTTGAGAAGCTTGGCGACTTGATTGGGGAATTTTTTTTGGATCATTAATTGGAGATTTTTGCTTTGTCGAGGATATGAGAACAACTGACATCAATAGGTTACATGCTGAGAATTTGGCAGTGACCTTGTAGTAGAATACCCCTGCCTCTGTACCTGTTGGAGAAGGTATCTGCCGAGGAAGACATCTGCGGGGATCTTGTGGATGTCCTTTAGATATTGTCTCATTTCTTAAAGTCATTAGCAATTGTATTTCTGTTTTTAGGTGTGTATATTTGTAAGTAGTAATCATTTTCAAATGAATATGTTCAAAAATAATCACTGGACGTTTTCGCACACAAAACAGAAATTTGCAACTTTCAAAGGAATAATTTTGTATTAACTTGAAATAAGCATTTTTGTACAAGGAGACATGCATCCTAGTAAGAGAATGTTGTCGTAAGAATGGAAATTATACAAAAATAGTATACAAAGAAAACAGTTATGTAAAATAATCCCATTGGGTTCCCATTTTGCTATTGCCTTTATGTCCTTGAGCATCTCATCACTTTCGTTGTTTATCTGAAGCTGATTGGATTGATTAGTACCGCTTGAGCTTGAGAGTTGATACTGAAGATTGGTTGTAAGGTGATCCAACGGGACATAGTTATACGCTTTAAATCCCTAACTTTTTCCTGGGCCGCCCTTTCGGGTTTTCATTCCATTGGGATACCCTTTTTTGCCCAAGCCGCCTTTTCAAGTTTTCTACTTGGCGGGTGTACATATTTTTTTATGTATATCCCAAATTTTTGCCCGAACCTTTTTGGTTCACCGTGATGCCCTTATTTTTTCCTAGGCCATTCGACCTAGCGGGTCTTTGTTTATGTGTAGTATCTTTTAACTATGTCCACGTTTACAGGGTGCAGAAGGTCGTCACTGTCCATAGTGGTTAGGATCATGGCTCCACCAGAGAATATGTTCTTGATTACAAATTTCCTTTCATATGTGGGAGTCCATTTGCCCCTGGGATCACCTTGTGGCAGTATGATGCGCTTGATTAACAAGTCACCAGCCTGATATACCTGACGTCTGGCCTTCTTGTTAAAAGCTTTGATCATACGTTTTTGGTACATCTGACCATGACAGACAGCCGCAAGCCTCTTCTCGTCAATCAAGTTTAATTGATCAAGTCGAGTCTGAACCCGTTTGTCTTCACTCAGCCCTGCATCCTTCATGATTCTCAAGGAAGGGATCTGGAATTCAATGGGCATGACAACTTCCATACCGTATACCAAAGAGAAAGGAGTTGCCCCTGTTGATGTGCACATTTTGGTTCCGTAACCATAAAGATAAAATGGTAACATATTGTGCCAGTATTTATTTGTCACCGTCATCTTCTGTATGATTTTCTTGATATTTTTGTTAGCAACTTCAACAACGCCATTCATCTTTGGCTGGTAGGGAGAAGAGCTATGATGCTGGATTTTGAATTGCGTGCAAAGCTCGGTGTTCATAGTGTTGTTTAGATTGGTACCATTATCTGTAATGATTCTTTCTGGAATACCGTACCAACAGATAATGTTATGTCTGATGAATCAGGCCACAATGTTCTTGGTAACAGAAGCAAATGAAGCTGTCTCGACCCATTTCGTGAAGTAATCAATGGCGACGAGGATGAAGCGATGCCCATTAAAAGTTGTAGGTCTGATTTCCCCAATCATATCAATGCCCCACATTGCAAACGGCCAAGGAGAAGTCAAGACATTCAGAGGAACCGGAGGCACATGTACCTTGTCAGCATGGATTTGGCATTTGTGACAAGTCCGTGAATGCTGATAACAGTCTGCTTCCATAGTGGACCAGTAGTATCCTTCCCGTAGGATATTTTTAGCCATTGAATGTCCACTGGAATGAGTGCCAAAGGTACCTTCGTGTAAGTCAACCATAATCCTTTCTGCCTCAATCTTGTCTACACATCGAAGCAAGATAGACTCGTGGTTGCGCTTGTAAAGGATCCCGTTATTGAGAAAGAACTTGGCAGAGAATCTTCTTAAGAACTTCTTATCATTAACTGAAGCTCCCTCAGGTTATTCTTGGCCTTCGAGATATCTTTTGAATTCATGGAACCGAGGCTTATCCACTGCATCTTCAATACCAATCTTGTGACAGTACGCTGGCCCATCCATCCTTTCAATGGTGATCTGAGGAGCCTCATTATCCCACCTGACCTTGAACACGGATGACATTGTAGCTAATGCATTCGCTAGTTGATTTTCCTCTCGTGGAAAATGTTCAAAGGTAATTTCTTCAAAGTATGGGATTAGTGTCAACACATGTTCTTTGTAAGGGATGAGATTAGGATGCTTCGTGTCCCATTCTCCTTTGATCTGGCTGATTATGAAAGTCGAGTCTCCAAACACAGTTAAGAACTTGATCCTTAAATCGATTGCAGCTATGAGACCCGTGATACATGCTTCATACTCAACCATATTGTTGGTACAATTGAAACATAACCTACCCGTGATACATGCTTCATACTCAACCATATGATCACAACGTTGATGCCATTGCCAAGAGCGTTGGAAGCTCCGTCGAAAACCATTGTCCATCGGGATCCTTTGTTAGGTCCTTCATCTGGTCCAGGTTCTTCACAATCAATTACTAACATGATGTTCTCATCCGGGAACTCAAAATTCATGGATTGGTAGTCGTCCACAGCCTGATGTGCCAAATGATCAGCTAGTACACTTCCCTTAATTGCTTTCTGGGTTGTATATTTAATGTCGTATTTGGTTAAGATCATTTGTCATCTTGCTATTCTTCCGGAGAGAGCGGGTTTCTCAAAGATGTACTTGATAGGATCCATCTTAGATATCAACAAGGTAGTGTGAGTCAATATATACTGTCGTAGTCGGCGAGCAGGCCATGATAAAGCACAACAAGTTTTCTCGAGTAGTGAGTATCTTATTTCACAGTCGGTAAACTTTTTGCTAAGATAGTATATTGCATGCTCTTTTCGACCAGACTCGTCATGTTTCCCCAACACACACCCCATTGAATTATCTAATACTATTAAGTACATGATCAGAGGTCTTCCTTCAACTGGAGGCATCAGAATTGGCGGCTCTTGGATATATTCCTTGATTTTGTCAAAAGCATACTGGAAGTCGTCATTCCACTTTATTGCTTGATCTTTCTTCAGTAATTTGAAGATTGGCTCACAAGTAGCGGTCATATGTGAAATGAATCTGGATATGTAGTTCAGACGTCCCAAGAATCCCCTAACTTCCTTCTTAGTGCAAGGAGTCATCATTTCTTGTATATCTTTGACCTTTGCAGGTTCTACCTTAATACCTTTGCTGCTAACGAAGCCTAAGAACTTATCGGATCTTACTCCGAAAGTCCACTTATTCGGATTCAACATTAGTTTGTATTTCTTCAGCTTGTCAAATAGCTTATGTAGGTGATCAAGGTGTTCCTCTTCAGTCTGAGACCTGGATATCATATCATCCACATATACCTCTATCTCGTGATGGATCTTATCATGAAACAAAGCTACCATGACCCGTTGATAGGTCGCCCCAACATTCTTCAACCCAAATGGTATAACCTTATAACAAAAAGTACCCCACTGTGTGACTAAGCTTGTCTTCTCCATGTACTCAGGTGCCATCTTGATTTGATTATACCTGGAGAAACCATCCATGAAGGAGAATACCTTATGTTGTACGGTGTTGTCAACCAGAACATCAATGTGGGGAAGCGGAAAGTTATCCTTGGGGCTTG
The DNA here is from genome assembly GCA_948472305.1 of Vicia faba. Taxonomy (NCBI): domain Eukaryota; kingdom Viridiplantae; phylum Streptophyta; class Magnoliopsida; order Fabales; family Fabaceae; genus Vicia; species Vicia faba. The sequence continues at coordinate 773,520,355 of OX451736.1, read as the reverse complement.
CCCTGCTCAGTTCTCTGTAATCCACACACATACATACCTTACCATCCTTCTTAGGCACAAGAACAACATTAGTGACCCATTGTGGATAGGACGTGACAGCTAAGAAACCGGGATTGAACAGTTTCATGACTTCAGCCTTGATCTTTTATGACATATCCAACCGCATACAACGAACCTTCTGTTTCACTGGAGGGAAGTCCTATTTTGTAGGTAGGTGATGAACCACAATATCGGTGTCAAGTCCCGACATGTCTTTGTATGACCAGGAAAAAACCTTAACATAATCATGTAGCATCTGTATTAATCACTGTTTGACACTGGGCTCCAAGTTAGCACCTACCTTGACTTATTTTATGTCCTCTTCAGTACCCAAGTTCGTTGTCTCAACTAGCTCCTCATGAGGCTGTATTGCCATTTCTTCTTGTTGTAACAGTCTGGCAAGCCCTCCTGGTACCTCACAATCTTCCTCACCTTCGTCCTCGGCTTGGTTGATCAAACTTTCAAAGTCATAATGAGCAATAGCATAACTGTTATCAATGGGATCCATAGTGGATGTGGATCTGCAGTTTTGATATGTGAGTGTGTGTAAGAGTATATATGTATATTTTTGATAAAGTAAAGAGCAGAAAATAAAAACAAAGAGCGTAAAATTTGCATGTGAAATGTCTAATGTTTTATTGATGACATATGAAAATGAAAAAATGACCCTAAAAAATATACCCTTTTACCTCGGGTAAGACACAAGGTTTTAATGTTTCAATTGTTCAAATATTACATTTCCTTAAAACAAAAAAGACAAATTACTCTGGAATAAAAGTAATGGGCACAAAGTCTTTAGCCTCCCAATTGTTGAGTCCACTGCTGATGGTTGGGAAGATCCCCTTGTCCAGATCATAATCACTATCGCTGTCTGTTGTACCCCAAAATTTTCCCTCTCATTTTATCAAGATTTCCCCTCACAAGACTCTTTGGACTCCATATCAGGATTATGGTTTGCTCAGCTCAAGACATCTCGTTGCACTGTTGACCTGAAATTAGGGTTTGAGTTTTCACAAGGATTTTTGGACTCCCAATGCCTCATGTGACTTTCATACTTCATGAAACTTGTTCACCAAGAAACCTAATTTTGAAAATTAGGGTTTAAAATGGAAAATTTTCATAACATAGAAATTTTCAAAGTTATGAATATTTCTTATTTTTTCCCAACTTTTCACAACTTTTTCACCATGATGCAATTGGATTCAAAGAAAACTTCCAACATAAAAGTTGTAGTCCTCCACAAAATCTACAACTTTTATTCACAAAGTTTTTACAAAAGATGCTTGGATCTCAAGTTATGATTTTGTGAACAAGGGTCCAAGAAACTTCTAACTTAGTGAAATTTTGCCCTAGTTTAGGCAGGATTTTGACCTATCTTCATGGCAACTTTTCACATAGTTCCAAGTGGGATCTCAAAATGCATTTCAAATATGTATTGTAGAGAATGTTACAAGCTTTCCAAAATTTCCAAGAACTCTCCAAGATCATTTGTGGTTAGGGAGAATCGAAAGTTTGAAAATGGCAAATTCTCACTTTTGGCCAAGGCATTTTGCACCATGTTACAACGTGCAAATCTGTCCTAAGCATTCTTGTACTTGGTTTACAAGTTCTAATCTCTTCTACACTCAAACATTGAATGCAAATACAATGTTCAATGGCTTTGTTTTTGTCTTGGAAGCTTTTTACAAAGGTTTAATCCAAAAATGGCATAAAGGTGGCAATACCATTTACATAAAACATGTTTTTGGCAATTTTGTTTGTCTTGAGCCATGGACCTGATTTCTTTATGAAAATAACATCCACAAACATCAGGAAAAGTTCACCAACTCTCAGCAGGCCTCAAGCTAGCTTGTACAACCTCGGCCTTTGTCACTTCTTACCTTTTGCTTCAAAAATAAGTCAACTTACAAAAACTCCATAACTTTGTTATCTGATAAGAGCAAGCCTTGTGAACATTTCAAACAACTTCAGCATATCACACCAAGCCAAAAGCACGATTGCCAAGCCTCTCAAACACCCTTAAACATAAAACACCAAGTTCTTGTCAAAACAGGGCCATACCTGTAGAACCTTGGCCAAATCGAATTCCACTCGTGCGTTTTGTCCCAAATCATTTCAAACACATTCTAAACAATACACCTGAACTATCCAAGCACCTGTCCAGCCACTATAACTCCATTTTCACACTTCACCATTTTTACTTTGAAGCTTTGCAGGTTGAATTCTACAAGCACATTCAGGCAAGTTCAAAGCAAGCCAAGCATTGGGGAAGGTAGAGTGAACTTCAGGCAAGCTAACACGACCTTCAGGCCTCATCCAAAACTCCTACATTGCCATATCCAAACTTCGCTGAAGAAGGTAATTTTCAAACTTCTATCTCCTTATCTAGGAATCATTAGGCTTAGGTTTGTGAAGCAAAAATGTAGCCCTTAATGTCCTTGAACTGTACATATGCATATAATTCATTTATGTTAACTGAGCTATGAGAATTTAGATGTTAAAGTTGCTGAAAAAACTAGGTTAGAATTTAGGGCCAAGGAAATTCTCTCTGGTCTTTGAGAGTTAGATCATGTTTTTTAAATCATTGAAATCGTGGTTTAAAGCTCTATAATTTTCGTGTTATGAGTTTTTGATTTCAAGCAAACAACAAAATGAACAGGTTTCAAGTTCAGAAGCGCGCGTGTTTGGTCGTTGGCCAGAGGACAGGGACGAAGGACATTGGGCTTGGGCTTGTTTGCTTTTGCTTTTGACACCCCTAGCTTACTTTTTACACCCCATTGGCCCATTTATTATATTTTATATATTTTTCATTTCTTTTTCATTTCTGACTTTTATTTATTTTTTCTAAATATTAAAAATCCCCAAAAATATTTTCTTAAATTTTCCTTTTTATTTTTTTTATTTTTTATTTTTTTGGCATAAGAATAGTTTATTAAATAATATATACTTTTATTTTCTTAAATAAATTTATAAATAATACAAAAATATTATTTTTTTTCATTTTTTCTTATTTATACATTTAAAAATAATATTGTCATACATATTTTATTTTTTAACATTTTTTTGCATATATTTTTATTTATTTTCTTATACAATAAATAATAATAATATAATATATTTTCTTTTAAAACCAAAAACTAGGGTTTCCACCCTTTCAAAAGAATCATTTTTATTTTCTTTTTTAAGACATTAAATAAATTTATTTTACACACATAAAATAAATACAAAAGAATTTCTTTGCATACTTACATATTTATTATACTTTTAAATATTTGCTTGTTTATTTATTTGTACCAATAAATTCAATATGGTTGTAATAGTTTTAGGGTTTTATTTTTGAGCAATATCCCCCTATTCAAACTTGTATCCCCCTCCCTATAATAATGTTGTAATAGTCTTAGATTTACTTTTACGCATTTTATTGCTCTTATATGCATGATAGTAAGATTAAGGTTTGTATGCAAAGACCAAAATCAAAACAAATAGCTTGACTAAATACAAGACAAAAATGTATGAAAAATGACAACACAATGCACACAAGCACCCCTAGGGTTTCATCCACTTGTTGCCTTAAAAATGGCCATGGTATGCATGCAAGGTATCTTGGCAAAACAAAATCAAAACAAAAATATCATAGTCCCTCGATGACGCTATCTTGGTTGCCTATACAAAAATGATCCAGTCCCTAAAAAACTTGCTAAGATGCTTGGCAATATTGTTATCATGGTCATACAATGACCCACGCCCGTCCCGTTTAACATCCAAAGATAAGCTTGTTTACCAAATACAATGGTAAAACAACAATATCAAAGGGTTGAAAATGTGTAGGAAAGATCTTTGAGTAGGGTATACAACTCCTAGTTACTTGATCAAACTTACAAACCATCCTTGCTATTTTCAAACTATCACACAATCACAACACAATTTTAAAACATTTTCCCAACAAACTTTCAAACATTGGAACATTTTTTAAAAGACAAACACCTTTGTATACATTCAAATAAGAATCATTACAAAGGTTTCCTAAACAAAGGCCTCTTTTCAAAATACTTTCAAAACCACACACAAAAGCACCATTTCAAACAATTGAAAAGCAAAAGCAAGTGATCTAAAACAAGTAACTAAGAGCCCATGGAAAACTATGGATGAAAAGGGTGCTAGCACCTTCCCTTTTCATAATCTACCCCCCGAACCCAACAACAATCTCAAAGGTCTTTCCTGTGCTTTTTTACCTTTCCTTTTGGATAAAATAAAAGTCGGTGGCAACTCTTGCTAAACCGAAACATTCGCGAACACAAACGCAAAACCTCAAGTCAGTTCTCCCGTCGCATCACATAACTGGCGACTCTGCCGGGGAAATAATAAAAAGTGAGGTTACCTTAGGGTTTAAATCACCTTTATTTGCTTACAATTGTTTGACTTGTTTGCTTTACACTTTGGTTCTATTGTTTGGGTTTGAATCCTCTACCCGAATTTGGGAAACATTCATAGGTAAATAGCAATACGTTGTGGAAACTGTGCGGGGTATATCGACATGGTTGAAGCAATAGCTATATTAGTGCGACATATTTGTGGGTACCGGTAGCCTTTGAGTCAATCAAAGAGAATACGGGGCCGTTGAGTGATGTCATGAAGCACTAATGGACTTTTAGAACCTTTACTTGACCAACTTGGCCTTTTTAGGGGTAGTGAGATGACCGACTTTGGTGCAGTCCGAAGTTGGTAGATACTCGATACTACACTCATTGAGGGTTGTTTTCTTGGAATATTTCGGTCGCCAGTAAAGTGGCTAAACTGAAACAATGAACACAGAAAATAATCCAGTGATATTGAGCTCATTAGAACCCGGTTACTATTTATATGACAGGTTGAGCCAACTAAACTTCAAGAGGGTACTTACCTATGAAACCCCATGCAAGCCTGAAACTAGTATCTTGTGTGATTTGTTTGTACATATATACTTGTGCATAACATCATGGACATCATGAAGCATCATATGCATCCACTAACCATTTCAAGGATTTGGATTTTCATCTTTGTCCCTGTTTTGTAGGTAATGGATTCACTTCGCAGGAAAACTATCCAAGTCAACCTTGTAAGGATTCTACTTCAACTTAAGGAGCTAGCTTCAAGGATTCCTGAGAATTCTCCATTTACCGAGAGGCACAGTCGTCTTCTCAACTTAGTCAACACCAGCACAGAGGAAGACATGGTGAAAGTTCTCTTCCAGTTCTTTGACCCCCTACACCACTGCTTTACATTTCCTGACTACCAGCTTGTGCCCAGTTTAGAGGAATTTTCTCAATTCCTGAGGATTCCTATTCTCCATCAACTACCCTACAACGGTACGGAAAGAGATCCAAAGCCTAAAGATGTTTCTCAAGCCCTACACTTGCAACCATCTGATATCATAGGTCATTGGGAAACTAGAAGTGGTGTTAAGGGTTTCTTGTCAAAGTTTCTGTTTGAGAAGGCCTAAAGCTGCTGGAATTCTCTGGACTTACAAGCTTTTGAGGAGATTGTAGCTCTTCTCATCTATGGGTTGGTCTTGTTCCCAAACCCAGACCAGCTTATAGATGTCAATGTTGTCAAAATCTTCATGGCTCGCAACCCGGTGCCTACATTACTTGGGGATATCCTCCACTCTTTTCACACTCAAACAATGAGGAAAAGGGGTGTTCTCATGTGATGTACTCCTCTACTGGCAAGATGGTTTATTTCTCATCTTCCCCAATCAGTCTTGAAGAATGAGCAAGGTTTGAGGTGGTCACAACGGTTGATGACCCTTACACATTCAGATGTTCATTGGTGTTCTCGATCCCGAGAAAATGTTATCATCATTGACCGTTGTGGGGAATTCACTAATGTCCCTCTACTTGGCATTAGGGGAGGCATTACCTACAACCCTTGCTTGACTCTGAGACAGTTTGGGTATGCCCTAAGGGATGGCCCATATGACATGCTGGTTCCAGACTTGGTTTTTGACTTCGACAACGACGATCAAGGACTTCGACAAAGGTTTATCCGAGCTTGGAGAATGCCCAACAAAGTGGACAGTAAGACCTTGGGACACAAGAATTCCATCCCCCTTGAGCCTTACCTCAAGTGGGTACGAACCCTCGCCCAAAGTCTTATGATGCCTTACCCCTACATTCTGCCTGTGATCAAAGAGGCTGTTATGGAAGGAGAGGTTCCATACACCCTCCTACATCCTGACATGCTAACATCACTTGAAGATTTACAAAGGAGTTTGATACAGCTCAAGGGAGAACGCGATACTTTTGAAGCCCAATTCTACGCAAGTGAGAAGAAGGTTTTGGAACTTACTCGTCAGCTTTACAAAGAGCAGACTCTCAACACCTACATTGCACCAAAGAGGATGCGCAACGTCTTTTTACATTAGAATTTTGTATTATTTTGCCCATGGGGCATTGATGTACTAACAAATTCTATCTTATTAGTATGACGTGTGTTCTTTTTTGTTTAAAACAAAATTGAATTTCTGAATCCTTGAATGCATTACATGAATACATGTCATTCATCATATGCATAAACAGGTCATCACACCAGGTTTCCTTATCTCTCTGTTGTTTATTTTAGCAAGATGGATATTGAGCAGACAGTTAAAGACTTACAAGTGTAGAATTCACAGTTTCAACAGCTACTTCTGACTTTGGCTAAGGGGCAGGAGGAGCTCAAAACCTTGTTAGAGAGGGAAAATGAGAAAAAGAAAAAGAAAAGAGTTGGTGTGGATACCTTTGGAAGAAGATTTGAAGGTCAAGCTAGAAGGGTCCTGGATTTCCCCTCAACATCTGATGAAGGGGTAGGAAAAGGAAAGGGAGTTGCAGTACCAACTGAGTCTGAGGAAGAAGAAGAAGAAGAGGAGGAGGATGAAGACTATTCTGAACAGCAGTATCCTCTTGCAGATGACAAATACAAGAACCTGGAAGAGAGTGCTTGGGCTGGACTTTGAAGATCTAGGGATGGTTACTGGGAATGTGATCCCTCCTAAATTCACAGTACCTCTATTTTCTAAGTACAATGGGGTATCTTGTCCAAAGATGCACCTACGATCTTACGTCAGAAAAATTCAACCGCATTCTTCTGACAAGGATCTGTGGGTCCATTTCTTTCAGGATTGTCTTTCGGGGACGCAGCTGGATTGGTTTTACCAGCTAGAGAGGTCTGATGTGCATAATTGGGAGGATTTGGCTGCTGCCTTTTACAGACAATATCAATATAATGCGGACTTAGCACCAACCCGTATTCAATTATAGAGTATGGGCATGGTCTTAAATGAAGGTTTCAAAGAATATGCCCAGAAATGGAGAGACTTGGAGGGACGAGTACAACCACCTCTATCTGAGAGGGAGCTAGTAGATATGTTCTTGGGTACACTGTCAGGTCCCTTTTTCAATCACCTGATTGGAAGTTCGTCTGCGGGGTTCACCGAGTTAATTCTGACTGGTGAGAGAGTTGAAGCCGAAATCAAGAGCGGGAAAATTCAAAAAGATACATTTGCTTCCGCTGCCATCAAAAAGACTTTTCCAGCAAAGAAAGAAGTCTCAGCTGTCTACTCCCAAAGAGGTCAAGGAAGAGTTGAGCGCCAGCCAGTGGTGGGGGTTATAATGATTCGAAAGTATGCAACTGATCAGCCTAGAAACAATCAACCCAGAACCAACCAAGCAAGGGTGGAAAGGCCTGCACGACAATTCACCCAGATCAATATGACTCCCGCTCAGGTACTACCCCATCTCTTGAAGTTAACCCTTGCAAGTTTGAAAGAGGCGCCGAAGAATCCGAATACATCTTCTCCTTACTACCATTCAAATGCCAAGTGTGCTTATCATTCAGACAGCCTGGGGCACGACACCAACAATTGTTGGGCCCTCAAAAATAAGATTCAGGATTTAATAGATGCTAAAGAAGTTGAATTCGACGCCCCTGAAAAGCCAAATGTGATCTCTGCTCCAATGCCAAAGCATGGCCACCATGCCCATGCTGTTGAAGAGGATCTATTTGTTGTTACTATTGATGATTTGATGACTCCGCTACCGATAATCAAGCTGAATTTGCTGAAGGCTGGGATTTTCCCAGGTTGTGAAGAAGATTACTGCCTTTGTTCATCCTTACCAACCGACTGTCTGCTGTTGAAGTTAGGCATCCAGTGCCTAATGGATAACCAAGAAATCCTTTTTGAAAAGACTCATGTTACTCCGACTCCTGTCAATGATGTTTCGATAATTACCATATATGCCAATCTTTCCAAGGTCTCCGAAAGACCTGTTAATATTACATCTGATCCAAAGATTGCACCTTTGAAGATAACTATGCCCGGGCCCGTCCCGTACAAGTCCAACAAATCAATACCGTGGAACTATGGGGGAGAGATCTTTTACCACAGTATTAAACAAATTGAATCAACTAAAGAGAGTTCTGATGAAGAGACTTCCGACATTGGAAAAATTGGTGGAACGAGTAAAATCACCCGCAGTGGAAGAATTTTCTCTCCGGAGATTGCGCCTCCAAAGGAAATCTTCGGACCCTCAGCTGCTCCTAAGGTTACTCCTACACCGGTCAACATATCTGCGAGAACTCCAATTATTGAATAAGTTGTAACCCCTGTGGTTATCCCCTCTACTGTTACTAATGATAGAGGGAAAGGGATCTAAGAAGAGCCCGTCAGGACGAGGGCTCAGCCGTTGATCATCCCTGAAACCACTCAGAAAGAAATGGAAGAGATTTTGAAAATAATCAAGAAAAGCGATTATGATGTTGTGGAACAACTAGGGCAAACCCCCTCAAAGATCTCTATGTTGGCTTTGTTGCTTTGTTCAGAGGCTCATGCTAAAGCCTTGATTAGATTTTTCAAGACAACCCACGTGCCCCAGGAAACCTCCACAGATCAGTTCCAGGAATGTGTAGCTAGCTTAACAGCTGACAATGGTCTAGGATTCTCCGATGCCGGTTTAACATCTAAAGGAAGAAAACATAATGATGCTTTGCATGTCTCAGTGGAATGCAGAGGGACTACTCTAGCACACGTTCTGGTAGAAACTAGTTCATCGCTGAACGTCTTGCCAAAGAAAGCATTGGATAGGTTGGATTGTGAAGGCCTAACTTTGAAGCCCAACAAAATCATTGTCAGAGCCTTTGATGGTTCTAAGAGGGTGGTCCACGGGGAGGTGGACATCCCGATTAAAGTAGGAACTGAAACCTTCAACTCCATATTCTACGTGATGGATATTCGTCCCTCCTATTCTTGCTTGTTGGGAAGACCTTGGATTCACCATGCTGGAGTTGTTACCTCCACTCTGCATCAAAAGCTCAAGTACCCTGTCCAGGGGAAAATTATAACTGTTCACGGCGAAGAGGAATACATGATAAGCCATCTAAATTCTTTCTGCTATGTTGAATTGGATGGCGAATTCCTCGAAACCCCCTTTTAGCATTTTGAAGAGGTAGCTCCAGAGATTGCGGCAACCAAGACAGTGGCTTTTGTACCCTTGATTACAAGACCTCCGCCTCGGATGTCTTCTTTGAAGGATGCTAAAGTTGTGATTGAAGAAGGCGAATCCATAATCCGGGGGCAGCTTCCCGACTTTCCTTTTAAATCAGATAAATGCGGCTTGGGATTCACTTCTTCTGCTCAAAAGGCTGTGCTTCGCTCCCGAGATGGAGGGCCACCAGTGAAGATCACCCATCATGGAGTCAATGCTTTGGAGGATAGTGAAGAGGAGAGCAACCTGGAAGACTGGATTTTCCCTACTGTTGAAGGAGGACTATGCAACTAGGAGGCAAAAGGCTTTGTTCCCATTACTTTCATGAATCAGTAATTTATCTTTCAAACATTTCTGTTGGTTTGTAATAATTCTTGAAAAATTCGTACACTTTTAACCTTGTGCCTTACCCGAGGTACATAGGTCCATTTGTAAGGGTTTGATTTTTCATCTTCATATGCCATTTTAATGAATCATGGACATTTTCACATATAAACTTTTGTGTTCATTGTCTTTCTTTTTGCATTTTATTTGTTTAAAGATGGTTATCCCTTACACACAGCCACACTCAGAAATGCAGGTACCCTTTCATTCCGGATTCCATGGGTAACAATTCTGCTATGGCCTTCAGTGATTCTGAAGATCTGGTCTACCATGCCGAATACGAAGGTGATGAAGACTGTGAGGTACCGGGAGAATTGGCTATACTGCTACAACAGGAAGAAAGGGTTATTCTACCTCATGAGGAGTTGTTAGAGATAATCAACTTGGGAACTGAGGAAGACAAAAAAGAAGTTAGAGTAGGGGCCAACCTAGAGCCAAGTGTCAAAGAGCGCCTAGTTCAACTATTGAATGAATATGTTGAGATCTTCTCCTGGTCATACGAAGACATGCTGGGACTCGATACATATATTGTGGTACACCATCTACCCACAAGAGAAGACTGTCCACCAGTTAAACAGAAAGTACACCGCATGAGGCCCGACATGTCTGAAAAGATCAAAGTAGAAGTTATAAAGCAGTTCAATGCTGGATTTCTTGTTGTTACTTCCTATCCACAATGGGTTTCTAACATTGTGCCCGTGCCTAAGAAGGACGACAAAGTCAGAATGTGCGTGGATTACAGAGACTTAAACAGGGCCAGCCCTAAAGATGACTTTCCACTTCCGCACATTGACATCTTGGTTGACAATATAACTCAGCACAAGGTATTTTCTTTCATGGACAGATTTTCAGGTTACAACCAGATCAAATGGCACCTGAAGACATGGAGAAAACTACTTTTGTTACACAGTGGGGTACGTTCTGCTACAAAGTGATGCAATTCAAACTGAAGAATGCCGGGGCAACCTATCAACGCGCCATGGTATCTTTGTTTCATGATATGATATATCATGAGATAGAGGTCTACGTAGATGACATGATAGCCCGATTACAAACTGAAGAAGAACACCTCGACCATCTGCAAAAGCTGTTTGTCAGATTGAAGGAGTACAAGCTCAGAATGAACCCTAACAAGTTCACTTTCAGAGTCAGGTCCGGTAAACTCTTGGGTTTCATTGTCAACAACAAAGGCATCGAGGTTGATCCTGCCAAAGTCAAAGCTATACAAGAAATGCTTGCCCCTCGCACTGAGAAGGAGGTCAGAGGTTTCTTGGGACGCCTAAACTACATCGCAAGGTTCATTTCTCACCTAACATCTACCTGTGAGCCAATCTTCAACCTGTTGAAGAAAGATCAGGTGGTTAAATGGAATGATGACTGTCAAATTGCTTTCAATAAAATCAAGGAGTATTTGTTAGAACCTCCTATCTTGATGCCTCCCGTCGAAGGAAGACCACTAATCATGTATCTGACTGTCTTGGAGAATTCAATGGGGTGTGTACTGGGCCAACATGACGAGTCTGGCCGAAAAGAGCATGCCATTTATTAACTTAGCAAAAAGTTTACCGACTGTGAGACCCGATACTCACTGCTCGAGAAAACTTTCTGCGCTTGGATATGGGCTGATCGCCAGCTAAGGCAGTATATGTTGACTCATACCACTCTGCTGATATCTAAGATGGATCCGATCAAGTACATCTTCGAGAAGCCCACTCTATCTGGAAGAATATCTAGATGGAAGATGATCCTGACGGAATACGATATACAGTACACTACCCAAAAAGCTATAAAGGGGATTGTGCTAGCTGATCATCTGACCCATCAAGCTGTCAAAGATTACCAATCCATGAGGTTCGACTTCCCCGACGAAGACATTATGACATTGGACAACATTGAAGATTTTAGACCATATGACGGACCTGAACAAGGATCCCGATGGACCCTGTACTTTGATGGTTCCTCCAACGCACTTGGCAACGGTATCGGCGCCGTACTTATCTCTCTAGAAGGTTGCCATACACCTTTCATAACCAGGCTTTGCTTCAACTGCACCAACAACATGTCCGAGTATGAAGCTTGTATCTTTGGTCTCAAGGCTGCCATAGACTTGGGAATCAAATCCTTTATTGTATTTGGGGACTCTGCTTTGGTCATCAGTCAGATCAAAGGAGAGTGGGATACTAAACATCCAAACCTCATCCCTTACAAAGAACATGTCTTGACATTGTTACCTCATTTAGAGCAGATTACCTTCGAGCACTTCCCACGAGAAGAGAATCAGCTAGCAGATGCTCTAGCTACGATGTCATCCATGTTTAAACTTAACTGGAATAACGAGGCTCCCCAAATCACCATTGAACGGATGGACGAACCTGCACATTGTCACAAGATTAATACCGAAGAAGTAGTGGACCGACCTTGGTTTCACGAAGTCAAAAGGTATCTCGAGGCTCAAGAATATCCTGAAGGAGCTTCAGTCAACGACAAAAAGTTCTTAAGGAGATTCTCAGCTAAGTTCTTCTTGAGCAATGGTATTCTATACAAGCGCAATCATGATTGCATTCTGCTCCATTGTGTAGACAAGATTAAAGTTGAACAGATCATGGCTAAACTGCACAATGGTACCTTTGGCACTCACTCTAGTTGGCACACGATGGCTAAGAAGATTCTACGGGCAGGCTACTACTGGTCTACCATGGAAGTTGACTGCTATCAACATTCTCGAACGTGCCATAAATGTCAAATCTATGCGGACAAGCTACATATACCTCTAGTTCCTCTAAATGTCTTAACAACTCCTTGGCCATTCGCTATGTCGGGAATCGACATGATTGGAGAGATCAAGCCTACAGCATCCAATGGACACCATTTTATTCTAGTGGCCATTGACTACTTTACCAAGTGGGTCGAAGCAGCTTCCTTTGCATCCATCACAAAGAATGTTGTTGCCCGCTTCATCAAGCAGAACCTCAGTTTCCGGTATGGTATCCCTGAAAGGATCATCACTGACAACGGTACAAACCTTAACAATACTATGATTACCGCCTTGTGCGAGCAGTTCCAGATTCAACATCACAATTCATCTCCCTATCGGCCAAAGATGAACGGTGTTGTTGAAGCTGCAAACAAAAATATCAAGAAGATCATACAAAATATGACAGTCACCTATAAGGACTGGCATGAGATGTTACCGTTTGCTCTGCACGGGTATCGTACCACGGTACGCACTTCAACTGGGGCAACACCCTATTCTTTGGTATACGGCATGGAAGATGTTTTAACTATCGAGGTTCAGATTCCCTCCTTGAGAATCATGAAGGATGCTGGTTTAAGTGAAGACGATTGGATTCAGACCCGGCTTGATCAACTTAACTTGATTGACGAAAAGCGACTTACTGCTGTTTGCCATGTTCAGGCGTATCAAAAACGGATGATCAAGGCATTCAACAAGAAGGTCAGACGCCAGACATATCAAGTCGGGGATCTTGTAATCAAGCGCATCATCTTGCCACAAAGTGATCCCAGGGGCAAATGGACTCCTACCTACGAAGGACCATTTGTGATCAAAAACATCTTTTCTGGTGGGGCAATGATCTTAACCACCATGGACGGTGACGACCTGCCGCACCCTGCGAATGCAGACATAGTCAAAAGATACTACGCATAAATGACCCGGCAAGTTGAAAACTCGAAAGGGTGACTTGCACAAAAATGGGCATCCCGGTGAATCGAAAACCCGAAAGGGCGGTTCAGGCAAAAATTAGGGATAAATAAAAAATCTGTGCACCCGGCAAGTTGAAAACCCGAAAGGGCAACTTGGGCAAAAAAGGGTTTCTCGGTGGATCAAAAACCCGAAAGGGAGGTCCAAGCAAAAGTTAGGGAATTAAAGCGTATGACTATGTCTCGTCGGATCACTTTAAGGACAATCTCTTCATAGACAAGCTCCGGGCTTCTGATCAACTCAATCATCTTCGAGCGAAGCAACGAATGGACAAGATGTTCAGAGTTATGAAGGCTATAGCAGAATGGGAACCCCGTGGAATTTTCACACATAGCCATCTTTCTTTGTATAAATTTTTCTCATTTTTACGACAACATTCTCTTACTAGAATGTCTGTCTCCTTTGTACAAAATACTTACACAAAGTTAATACAAAGATACTTCAAAGTGCAGAAAACTATTTGCCTTTTCTTCTTTTTTACACTTGTGTTTTATTTGAAAACGTCCAATGATTTATTAATAAGCATATGCATTTGAATATAATCACTGTTTGCAAATAAACGGAATGAGAAAGAACGATTACTGATAGGTTGAAAGTATAAGAAAACGTCTTTAGGCTATTCCAAGAGAAACCCCCTGCAGTACATCATCTAGATCCCCAGCGAAGCTAAAACCTTGAAATACATATCCCCAGCGGAATTAAATTTCAAAATCCCCACTGTGATACGGTGGAAGAACTGACTGTGGTTTTGTGTTTGTTTTCGCAAATGTTTCGGTTGAGCAAGAGTCGCCACCGACTTTTTATTTTATCCTAAGGAAAGGTTTAAAAAGCACAACAAAAACCTTTGAGATATTTTCTTGGGTTCGGGGAGTAGATTATAGAAAGGGAAGGTATTAGCACCCTTTCTATCCATGGTTATCCATGGGCTCTTAGGTACTTGCTTAGATCAACTTGCCTTGGTTTTCAATTGTTTGAAAATGGTGCTTTGTGTGTGGTTTTGAAAATGTTTTGAAAAAGATGCCTTGTCTAGGCTACCCTTGTAACAATTCTTTACTCGAATGTTTTACAAAAGGTGTTTGTCTTTTTGAAAAGATGTTTCAAGGTTTTTTGAAAGTTTGTTTTGAAAGTGTGGTTTGAAAAATAGGCAAGTGTTTTTGTTTTGCAAGTTGACAAGTACTTAAGAGCTATCTACCCTAAAGTTCTCAAAGATTTTTGTTATGTTTTAACCCTTTTAACAATTTTGTTCCACCATTGCATTTGGTGGACAATCTTGTGTTAGGATGTGAAAGGGACGGGCGCGGGTCATCGTTTAGACCATAATTGCAATGGTGCCAAGTATCTTTGGGCAATTTTCCTTTAAGGGACTTGATCATTTTTAGGCAACTTTCGAAAGCGTCATCGAGGGACTATGATCATTTGATTGTTTGTTTTGTTTTTACCCAAAGAGACCTAACATGCAATATGGCCCATTTATTGAAGGCAACAAGTGGAATACCCTATGGGTGCAAGTGTGATTAGTGTTGTCCATTTTCATGCTTGATTATCTTGAAATTAGGTCAAACTATTTTTGTTCTTTTTATTTGCATACAAACCCTAATTCTAACATGGTATAATTAGAAAGCATTAAAGTGCGAAAATTAAAATTCCTAAGCTATTACAACACAATATGGGAAGGGGGGTACAAATGTTCAAATGTGGGTATTTTGACAAGGAATTTAAACCTAGCTATTACATCTATTTGGAATTATTTACAAGATATTTAATTGCACAAATTAAATAGAAATAAAATAAATATGCAAGATGCAAAAAGGTTTTTTATGTGTATGAAAAAAGAGTATTTTTTATGTCAAATAAATAAAAATAAAAAGAATTATTTTTTGGAGTTTTTTATGTTTAGGGTAAAACCCTAATTTTATTAAGTAAATATATTAATTATTTAATATATACAAAT
This sequence comes from Vicia faba, assembly GCA_948472305.1. Lineage (NCBI taxonomy): Eukaryota > Viridiplantae > Streptophyta > Magnoliopsida > Fabales > Fabaceae > Vicia > Vicia faba. The sequence continues at coordinate 773,504,760 of OX451736.1, read as the reverse complement.
ATTTAATAATTATGTACAAAATAAAATAAAAATGAAGTATATTTATAAAAAAGTATTTTTTGAGGTCAAATATTAATAAAAGAAAAATATATGTATTTTTGTATTTTTGTCCTAAATATTCTAATAAATATATATATTTATATATATATTTGTATTATTTTCTAAATATGTATTATATATACAAAAATAATAATATTTAATATTTATAAAAAAAATTATATTTTATATAAAATATTTTAAGAAGATAAAACAAAATAAAAATGAAAATAAAATGTGTTTACATTATTTTTTAGTATTTTAAGTAAAAAGTGTTTATTTATTTATTTATGTACAAATATCAATATAAACAAACAAATGCCTAAAAAATTCAAAAATGGTTTAAAAAATTATTTTTATATTTTTAATATCATGAGGAAAAATAAATAAGTCAGGAATAAAAAACAAAAGTCAAAAAATCATAAAAATAACCCAAATGGGCCTAGGAGGTATCAAAGTAAAAATAGTGTGTAAAAAGAAATAGCAAATCAGGCCCAGCCCATGAAGACCTTCTTCAACCTCCAGACAGTTCTTGTTCAAAAACGCGCGCTTGGTACATGAATTCAAACATCCTGATTCCTTGAGTTTTAACAAAAACTTACAACACCAAAAATGTTAAGCATTGAATCACAAATCCAGACATATAAAGAACTCATCCTAACTCTCAGAAATGAGAGAGAATTTCATCATTCCCAAATCTTAACCTAACTTTTTATCAATATTCAGACCTTAAATTCTCACAACCTATGCAAAATAAATGGAAAGTAAAGGTATGTACAGTTTCAGGGGCATGAGTAGAACACTTCTTATTCACAAACTTAGAGCTAATGATGCCTACATTGGGAGATAGAAGTTCAAGAATATACCTGTTCAGTTGAAGTTGTATCTGATGATGGAGGTACTTTCAGAGCAAGGTGATGATTGGTACAGCTTCCTTGATGTCCAGGGATGCTATTCCAAGTTTTACTTTGCTTTGAAACTAGCTGAATCGAGTTGTAGCACTCCACCTGCAAAACAAGAAAATGAAAATGGCCAAACTGATTAGAGGAGTTACAGTCCACTTCTAATGCTTTGGATAGTTTGGATTGATGGTAGGGAAGGTGTTTGAACTGGTTTGGGCAAGAATGCACGATGGAAATGAGTTGTGGGATTCAAACTGTAGTAGGTGCTCTGTTTGGACAGTTTGAGGGTGATTTTATGAATGGGAGGGCAATGGAGGTGGATAGCTCGTGTTTCAGCTTGTGTTTGATGTTTAGAAAGTGTTTGACAAGTTTTCTTAAGCTTGGTTTACAGGACATGAGAGTTGGGAGTTGTTATGTCAAATTTCTTCTTACTTAAGCAACAAAATGCCAAGTTGTGTTTTAGACTGATGGAGGCCCCCAACCTATGCTGCATACATTAGTCTTGGTCAGTGTGTTATGCTCCTTGACTTGTGCTTCAGAGATATGCTTTGGTACTTCTTGGATTTGCTTTTGACATAAAGCCATACCTTTTCAAAAATGGATAATTTGCTTTTTCTATTTTAAGACTAAAACTTCATGTAATGCTTAAACACATAATGCAAGGCTTGAAAACAAAGGGTTTGCATTTAATTATTGAGTGCAAATGGGATATAGGACCTGTAATCAAGTTGTGCAAGCTGATTTGAAAAATTGCACAAGTTATGAACATGTACATGGCCATGAATCAAAGTGACTTTTTCCCAATTTGCCAAATTCGATTCTCCCTAACCATGAGGTTGTTTGATGAGTTCTTAGACATTTTGGAAAGCTTGGAATGTGTAATACAATCCATATTTGAAGTGAAAATTGAAATACCAAGTGGAAGTATATGAAAAATGGTCTTGAAGTTAGGTAAAAATCTTGCCTAAAATAGGTCAAATTTTCTCTAAGTTAAGAATGGTTTGGTACCCTTATTCCAAAAATTGTAACTTGAGATACAAGCCTCTTTTGGGAAAACTTTGTGAATCAAAGTTGTAGATTATGAAATAGGCTACAACTTTCATGTTTTTACTTTTGCTTGAATCCAAATGAATCTTGGTGAGAAAGTGGGGCAAAGTTAGGAAAAAATTAGGGTTTTTCATAACTTAGAAAAATTCTAAGTTATGAAAAATCTTCATTTCAAACCCTAATTTGCAATTTTGGATTTCTTGATGAACAAGTTTCATGATTTGGCATGTTTTGATGAAAAATGAATCTTGACACTTGATTTTGACCGAAAAGTCAAAGTTTGACTTTTCAGTATACAGTCAAAATTGATCAATTGACTGGGAAATTCAACTGTCAATCTTGTGCATTTGGGATCTTTTGAACTTGTTGAGCATGTCAAGACAATTCCATGGGGTCCTTGAGTCGATATGTGAGCTTGGTTTGCCATTGGCTAGGTCAAACAGTCAAAAATTGCATTTGTGCGGTCAAAACCCTAAAAATGACCATTTTGCCCTTTTGATGATCTGATCAAATTTCTTGTGGAATTGTGATCAAAACTTGATCAAATGGTCCATGTGAGTTTATAATGTTGATGTGGGTCAATTTTCATGAGATTTGATTGTCAATTGGCCACAGTTGACTTTTTCCCCAATACAGCTGATTTCTAGGTCAACTGTCCAATTGACTGGGCAAAATTTGGAATCAAGACTTGAAACTTGGTATGGATAAACTTGGGAGTCCAATATGAAGCATGAAATTCATCTTAGGCATTTTAGGTCAAAACATCTTTGTGAAAACACAAACCCTAATTTGGGTCAACAGTGCAAGGAGGAGTCTTGAGCAAATGAAACCCTAACTGGATCTTGAGCTTCAAGGGCTTTGTGATGAGAAATCATATGAGAAAAAGGGAGGGCAACTTTTGGGGTACAACAGTTGCCCATGTTCAATCTTCTTGAATCCGAAGAGTTAGATTGGCAAGTTTGCCTTTCGTGACTCGAGGGTAAAAGGAGATTGGACACTAGAGTGCCCGGAAATTTGCACTCGTCAAAGCAATGGATGCGGGAATGGGCTTAGAGATGCCATTTGGAGATGGGCTTAACGATGCCATCTGGAAGAGTGACAGAAACTTGTCGGGGATGGGCTTAAAGATGCCATCTGGAATGAGTATCAGAAGGGTGTCCATGTTTAGGAACATCTTTGAACTGGGGTCTGAATAAGCAATAAATTGACATCCTATCTGGAGGCATCCGTAAACTGTCTTCAAAATTTGAGAAGAGTCTGAACAAGCGATAGATTAACATCTGTTGTGGGGAAGAATCCATAAACTGTTTTCAGAAGTCTTGGAGTTGAATAAGCAATAGAGCAGCATCTGTTGTTGGGAAGCGTCCGTAAACTGTTTTCAAAAGTTGAGAAGAGTCTGAACAAGCGATAGATTAACATCCGTTGTTGGGAAGAATCTGTAAACTGTTTTCAGAAGTCTTGAGAAGAATCTGAACAAGCGATAGGTTAACATCCATTACTTGGAGAACCCGTAAACTGTTTTCAGAAGTCTTGAAGTTGAATAAGCAATAGAGCAGCATCCGTCGTTGGGAAGCGTCCGTAAACTGTTTTCAAAAGTTGCATCCGAACAAGTTGATGGATTAACATCCGTTGTTGGGAAGAATCCATAAACTATTTTCAGAAGTCTTGAGAAGAATCTGAACAAGCGATAGGTTAACATCCGTTACTTGGAGAACCCGTAAATTGTTTTCAGAAGTCTTGAAGTTGAATAAGCAATAGAGCGGCATCCGTTGTTGGGAAGCGTCCGTAAACTGTTTTCAAAAGTTGCATCCGAACAAGTTGATGGATTAACATCCGTTGTTGGGAAGAATCCATAAACTGTTTTCAGAAGTCTTGAGAAGAATCTGAACAAGCGATAGGTTAACATCCGTTACTTGGAGAACCCGTAAACTGTTTTCAGAAGTCTTGAAGTTGAATAAGCAATAGAGCAGCATCCGTCGTTGGGAAGCGTCCGTAAACTGTTTTCAAAAGTGTCTCGGAAGATAATGATTTTTGTCTGTCGACTGATCTTACCTGAAAAGGTAAAGAGTTAGTTGTATGCAATGTCATGATGCATGATGCAACGTATGTTTATATGATATGAATGTAAATGAATGTGCATGTAAGCTGGAGAGCTGTCTTGCAAAGGATAAATGAATCCGAGATGGCTGAAGATAATAGCATCTTGACTGCTGCCGGGAAGAATAATTCCTGGTGGTTGCTGGAGAATAAGGAGCTGGGGTTGTATGCCAAACTACTGGGGAATTCCTGTCTTGAGGAGATCTTCATTGGAGAATCTTGAATATACAATGAGGAACTTAAAACTGAAAGTCTGCAGATTTGCTTGGGGAATACCAGACCTTCAATCGTTGAGGGGCCTTAGAACCACTTGCGGGGACTTGGAATCTCCTTGGTGACTTGCAGGGTAAGAGAATTTCTGATGATGTCTACTGGGGATTTTAGAACCTGGTAGACTTAAGCTGGGGAGATAAGACTGAGAATCTCCAGTCTAGTGAGAAGCATTTCTGTGGGGAAAAGGTTCACTAGTCTGGTTCCGCTGGGGATTGATAGTTTGAAGTTTTAGCTCTGATGGGGATACTGAAACTTAAACTCTGAGGGGAATTGAGTACTGGAGGATTCTCTGGCTGGGGATAACAAAGATAGACTCTTCTGGGGATTGTATTGATAAGTTATGTTGGGGAACTCTGATGAACTCCGCTGGGGATAGGAATAAATTTGCCGAGTGCGATCTTCCGTGGCAATAAGCTGAGGATAACCCAGTTATAAGCCCTTGTGAGGAATAACTTTGAATAAAGCTCGGGAGAGATGTCCGTACTCTGCAGGGGATAAGCTTCCAGAATCTACTGGGGATAAGCTTCAAGACTTACTGGGGATATGGATTCCAAATCTCCTGGGGGTTTCCTTTGAAAGGGTATCAAGATATCCACCTGTACCTTCAACCTATCAGTAATCCTCTTTCTTGATTCATAAGGAAATGATTATGTTCAAATGCATATGCCTATTTAACAAAACATTGGACGTTTCTCAAAATAAAACAAATTGTGCAAGAGAAAAGAAGAAGGAAATGTCACAAATTTCTGGGAAAAGTATTTGTATTGACTTTCTATGAGTATATTTGTACAAAGGAGACAAACATCCTAGTAAGAGGATTTTGTCGTAAATATTGAAAGATTTATACAAAATAAAGATGGATATGTGAAATAATTCCATGGGATTCCATTCCTCTATAGCCTTCACAACTCTGAATATCTATCCATTCAATGCTTCGTTTGCCGATGACTGGATTGATCAGAAACCTGGAACTGGTTGATGAAGAGATTGTCTTTGAAGTGATCTGACGAGACATAGTCATACGCTTTAATTCCCTAACTTTTGCCTGAATCGCCCTTTCGGGTTTTCGATCCACCGGGAAACCCTTTTTTGCCCAAGCTGCCCTTTCGGGTTTTCAACTTGCCGGGTGTACAGATTTTTTTGTTTTTATCCCTAATTTTTTCCTGAACCGCCCTTTCGGGTTTTCGGTTCACCGGGATGCCCATTTTTGCCCAAGCCGCCCTTTCGGGTTTTCGACTTGTCGGGTTATTTTATGCGTAGTATCTTTTGACTATGTCTGCGTTCGCAGGGTGCAGCAAATCGTCGCCGTCCATGGTGGTCAGAATCATTGCACCACCAGAAAATATGCTCTTGATCACAAATGGTCCTTCATATGTAGGAGTCCATTTGCCCCTGGGATCACTTTGCGGCAAGATAATCTGCTTGATTACGAGATCTCCGACTTGATACACTTGACGCCTGACTTTCTTATTGAAGGCCTTGATCATCCATTTTTGATACGTCTGACCATGGCATATAGCAGTGAGTCGCTTCTCGTCGATCAAATTGAGTTGATCAAGTCGGGTCTGAATCCAATCATCTTCATTCAAACCTGTGTTCTTCATAATCCTTAGAGAAGGAATCTGAACTTCCATAGGCAAGACAACTTCCATGCCATATACCAACGAAAATGGGGTTGCCCCGGTTGAAGTACGTGTCGTCGTACGGTATCCATGTAGAGCAAACGGTAACATCTCATGCCAGTCTTTGTAAGTGACTGTCATTTTCTGAATGATCTTCTTAATGTTTTTGTTCGCAGCTTCAACAACACCGTTCATCTTCGGCTGATAGGGAGATGCATTATGATGATAAATCTTGAACTGTTCGCACAAAGCAGTGATCATTGTGTTATTCAGATTTGTACCGTTGTCTGTGATGATCCTGTCTGGAACACCATACCGGCATATGAGATTTTGCTTGATGAAGCGGGCAACCACATTTTTAGTAACAGAGGCGAAGGAAGCTGCTTCGACCCATTTGGTGAAATAGTCAATGGCAACCAGGATTAAACGATGTCCGTTGGAAGCCGTGGGCTTGATCTCTCCAATCATGTCAATGCCCCACATTGCAAATGGCCAAGGAGCAGTCAGAACATTGAGAGGAACCGGAGGGATATGAACTTTGTCAGCGTAGACTTGACATTTGTGGCAAGTACGGGAATGTTGTTGGCAGTCAGCTTCCATGGTAGACCAGTAATAGCCTGCCCTTAGGATCTTCTTAGCCATTGTATGCCCGCTCAAGTGAGTGCCAAATGTGCCGCTGTGTATCTCAGTCATGATCAACTCTGCTTCAGCTTTGTCTATGCATCGGAGTAATACACAATCATGGCTTCGTTTGTAAAGGATGTCGTTGCTCAGGAAGAATTTGGTAGCAAATTTCCTTAAGAACTTCTTGTCATTTACGGAAGCTCCTTCGGGATAATCTCTAGTCTCGAGATACCTTTTGATTTCATGGAACCAAGGTTGTTCCACTACTTCTTCGGTATTAATCTCGTGACAATGTGCAGGTTCATCCATTCGCTCGATGGTGATTTGGGGATCCTCGTTATCCCAGTTGAGTTTAAACATGGAGGACATCGTTGCCAGAGCATCTGCTAGCTGATTCTCTTCTCGCGGGAAATGCTCGAAGGTAATTTGCTCGAAATGAGGCAACATTGTCAAGACATGTTCTTTGTATGGGATAAGATTAGGGTGCTTGGTATCCAACTCTCCTTTGATTTGGCTGATAACCAAAGCCGAGTCCCCAAATACGATCAAAGATTTGATCCCATAGTCTATAGCAACCTTGAGACCAAAGATGCAATCTTCGTACTCAGCCATGTTATTTGTGCAGCTGAAGTAAAGTCGGGCCGTGAAAGGTGTGTGATAACCTTCCGGAGAAATGAGTACCGCGCCGATACCGTTTCCAAGTGCATTTGAAGCACCATCAAAGTACAGGGTCTATCGGGATCCCTTTTCGGGTCCGTCATACGGTCCGTTACCTTCAATGTTGTCCAAATTCATGATGTCCTCGTCTGGGAAGTCAAATCTCATGGGTTGGTAATCTTCGATAGCTTGATGAGCCAGATGGTCAGCTAGTACACTCCCTTTTATGGCTTTTTGGGTGGTGTACTGGATGTCATACTCAGTTAGGATCATTTGCCATCTGGCTATCCTTCCAGATAAAGCAGGCTTTTCGAAGATATACTTGATAGGATCCATTTTGGAAATCAACAAGGTAGTATGAGTCAACATATACTGCCTTAGTCGGCGAGCAGCCCATACCAAAGCGCAGCAAGTTTTCTCGAGTAGTGAGTAGCGAGTCTCACAGTCGGTAAACTTTTTGCTAAGGTAATAAATATCATCCTCTTTTCGACCAGACTCGTCATGCTGGCCCAAAACACATCCCATTGAGTTATCCAAGACAGTCAGATACATGATCAATGGTCTTCCTTCGACGGGTGGCATCAGAATAGGAGGTTCTAGCAAATACTCCTTGATTTTATCAAAAACAGCTTGGCAATCATCGTTCCATTCGACTACCTGATGTTTCTTCAAGAGTTTGAAAATTGGCTCACAGGTAGAAGTCAGATGAGAGATGAATCTGGAAATATAGTTCAAGCGCCCCAAGAACCCTCTAACCTCCTTTTCAGTACGGGGAGCAGGCATCTCTTGTATTGCTTTCACTTTTGCTGGATCGACTTCAATGCCTTTGTTGCTTACAATGAATCCTAGAAGTTTACCAGACCTAACTCCAAAAGTGCACTTACTTGGATTCAGCCTGAGTTTGTATTCTTTCAATCTGGCAAACAGCTTTTCTAGATGCTCAAGGTGCTCCTCCTCTGTTTGCGACCGAGCTATCATATCGTCTACGTAAACTTCAATCTCATGATGTATCATATCATGAAACAAAGCTACCATGGCGCGTTGATAAGTTGCCCCTGCGTTCTTCAGCCCGAACGGCATCACCTTGTAACAGAAAGTGCCCCATTGCGTGACAAAAGTTGTTTTCCCCATATCCTCGGGGGCCATTTTGATTTGATTGTAGCCCGAGAATCCATCCATGAAGGAAAACACTTTGTGATGAACTGTATTGTCGATCAAAATGTCAATGTGTGGTAGCGGAAAATCATCTTTGGGGCTGGCCCTATTCAAATCCCGGTAGTCCACACACATCCTGACTTTTCCATCTTTCTTAGGTACTGGCACGATGTTAGCGACCCATTGAGGATAGGACGTAACAGCCAGAAATCCAGCGTCGAATTGCTTCATCACTTCTGCTTTGATTTTTTCAGACATGTCAGGCCTCATTCGGCGGACTTTTTGCTTGACCGGTGGACAATCCTCTCTTGTAGGGAGACGGTGAACCACGATGTCTGTGTCTAAACCCGGCATGTCTTCATAAGACCAAGCGAAGATTTCAACATACTCATTCAACAACTGTATCAGGCGTTCCTTGACACTTGGTTCCAGATTGGAACCCACTTGCACCTCCTTCCGGTCTTCCTCGGTCCCTAAGTTGACAGTTTCCAATGACTCTTCGTGCGGTAAGATGGCCCTTTCCTCTTGCTGTAGAAGTCTGGCTAGTTCCCCTGGTACTTCACAACCTTCGTCATCTTCATACTCGGCTTGATTGACCAGATCTTCAGAGTTATTGAAGGATATAGCAGAATAGTCACCCATGGAATCCAGAGTGGATGGGTACCTGCATTTGTGAGTGTGGGTGTGTGTAAGGGATAGCCATCCTTAAACAAAAAATGCAAAAGGAAAGAAAATGAACATAAGCAGTTTATCAAATGAAAAACGTCCAATGAATCGTTAAACATGGCATATGGATATGAAAAATAATCAAAACCCTTACAAATGGACCTACATGCCCTGGGCAAGGCATGAGGTGAAAAAGATAGTGTACGGATTGTTTGAAAATAAATATTACAGACCAAATAGGAAATGTTTGATAGATAAATTACTGATGAATAAAAGTGATGGGGACAAAGTCTTTTGCCTCCCAGTTGCACAATCCTCCTTTGACAGTTGGGTAGATCCACTCTTCGATGTTGCTCTCCTTGTCTTCATCCTCCAAAGCGTTGATTCCGTAGGGAGAAATTTTGACTGGCGCTCTTTCAATCTTCGAACGGCGCATAGCTTTCTGGCCCACGGTAGTGAACCCTAATCCAAATTTGTCTGTCTTATGTGGAATATCGGGCAACCGCCCCCATGCTGAATTCTTCCCCTCCTTTATTGCGGCCCTTGCGTCCTCCAGAGATGCCATCCTGGCCATCTGCCTCGGTACTTCAGCTGCCAACTTTGCTACTGTTATTTCAGGAAGGACTTCTTCGAAATGCTGGAAAGGTGTCTCAATGAACTCCCCCTTTACCTCCACATATCGGAATGAGTTCAAGTGGCTGATCATGTACTCCTCTTCGCCATGGACAATAATGATCTTTCCCTTAACAAGATACTTCAACATCTGATGTAAGGAGGAGGTGATTGCCCCAGCCTGGTGTATCCAAGGCCTACCCAACAAGCAAGAGTATGACGGACGGATGTCCATCACATAGAAAGTAGATTTAAACACCTCAGTGCCTATCTTGATGGGAATTTCAACCTCCCCATGGACCATCCTCTTCGAACCATCGAAAGCTCTGACAACAATATCACTCGGTTTCAACTCCAACCCTTCACAATCTAGTCGGTCCAGGGCCTTCTTAGGCAGTACATTCAGCGACGAACCAGTGTCGACCAAGACATGTGCGAGAGTAGTTCCTCGGCACTCGACTGAAATGTGCAAAGCATCATTGTGGTTTCTACCTTTAGGAGTTAGGTCGGCATCAGAGAAGCCTAATCCATTGTCCGCAGTAAGGCTAGCCACGCAATTTTGAAATTGATCTGCAGAGGTTTCCTGGGGCACATCGGCCGCCTTCAGGAATTTTATCAGAGCTTTAGCGTGCGCTTCCGAGCAAAGTAGCAGTGCCAGCATGGAGATCTTTGAGGGGGTTTTCCCCAGTTGTTCTACCACATCGTAATCACTCCTTTTGATTATCTTCAAGATCTCATCCATTTCCTTCTTGGAGGTTTCCAGGATGACCAAGGGTTGAGCCCTCGTCCTGACGAGCTCATCTTGGATTCCCTTACCTTTATCAGCAGCGGTAGGAGGGACAATACTAGGAACAACAACATCTTCAATCAATGGGGTTCTAGCGGAGAGTTTTTTTGGTGCAGGGATGACCTTGTCGGCAGATGAGGGTCCAAAGATTGCTCTTGGAGGGGCAATCTCTGGAGAAAATATTCTCCCGCTCCGGGTGATTTTGCTCATGCCTGCAATGTTTCCAATGCTGGCTTCTTCATCATCCGAACTTTCTTCAGTTATTTCGATTTGTTTAATACCATGGTAGTAGACGTCACCGCCGTAGTTCCATGGTATTGACTTCTCAGAAACATAGGGGACAGGCCCTGGCATTGTTATCTTCAAAGGAACAGATTTCGTAGCTGGTGTAATCTTAACAGGCTTTCTAACGGCCTTGGAAAGATTGGCGTGAGCGTGAATGGTTATGATTGAGACATCTTCAGTATGGGTTGGAACAACAGAAACTTTTTCAAACAAAATTTGTCGACTATCCATTAGGCCTTGGATGCCTTTCTTCAGTAATGGACAATCAAACGACAAAGAGTAACAACAAAAGCAGTCTTCTTTACATCCCGGGAAGATCCCGACCCTCAACAGATTCAACTTGATGGTTAGCAACGGAGTTATTAGATCATTGACATCAGCAACATACAAATCTTCTTCAATGGCATTGACATTTCGGCCGTGCTTCGGCATGGGAGCAGATATCACATTAGGCTTCTCCGGAGCGTCGAACTCCACTTCCTTCGCCTCTATCAGGTCTTGGATTTTATGCTTGAGTGCCCAACAATCATTGGTGTCGTGCCCGACACTGTCAGAATGGTAGGCGCATTTAGCATTAGGATGATAATGCGGAGAGGACGTATTCACATTTTTTGGTGCCTCTTTGATAGTGGCGAGATTCAACTTTAACAGATGGGGAAGCACTTGCGCTGGAGTCATATTAATGCGGGTGAACTACCGTTGTGGCCGTTCCACCCGTTGCTGATTTGGTCTGGACTGGTTATAGCGAGGCTGCTCACTTGAAGGGTTTTGAATCATTACGGCCCCCACGGTCGGCCGACGCTCAGTCTTCCCTGCTCTTCTTTGGGAATATACAACAGCCGTTTCCTTCTTGAAAGGTTTCTTCTCAACACTTGCAGCAACACCCTTCTGAATTTTTCCTGACTTGATGCCAGCTTCTATTCTTTCGCCTGTTAAGATCAAATCGGTAAACCCCGCGGAAGAGTTACCAATCAGATGATTGAAAAATGGCCCAGATAGGGTCCCTAGAAACATATCAACAAGTTCACGGTCGGTTAAAGGAGGCTGCACCCTGCTAGCCAAATCCCTCCATTTTTGTGCATATTCTTTGAATCCTTCGCCTGTTCCTAGTGACATACCCTGAAGTTGGGTACGAGTAGGAGCAAGGTCAGAATTGTACTGATATTGTTTGTAGAAGGCGGTGGCCAAGTCTTCCCAGTTTCGGACGCTGGTTCCCTCTAGCTGATAAAACCACTCCAGTTGAGCCCCCGGAAGGCTGTTTTGAAAGAAATGAATCCAAAGGTTTTTATCTGCCGTATAAGGTTGAATCTTCCTTACGTAGGACCTGAGATGCATTTTTGGACAGGACAGCCCGTCATACCTCACAAAAACCGGCACTTTGAACTTTGGGGGAATCACAATCCCGGTAACCAAACCCAAGTCTTCAAAATCCAAACCCGATACTCTCTGTAGCTCCATGGCGGCCAACCTGTCTTCTAAACCCTTGTATTTATCATCAGCCGGAGGGTATTGTTCATCAGAGTAGTCTTCATCCTCTTTGACCTCCTCTTCTTCCACATCGGACTCGGAAGGTACCGCAACTCCACCTCCTTTACTGGTCCCTTCATCAGAAGTAGGAGGAAATTCAAGCACTCTCCTGGCCTCTCCGTCAAATCTTCTCCCTAAAGTAGCCACCCCGAGTCTCTTTTTCTTCTTTTTCACTGGGTCTTTATTCCCCAACAAGGTCTTGAGATCCTCCTGACCCTTAGCCAAGGTCATCAGGAGTTGCTGGAACTGTGCATTTTGAGTTTGCAGGTCTTTGACTGTTTGCTCGAGATCCATCCTACTGAAATAAACAGCAGACAGATAAGGAAACCTGGAGTGAGACCTGCTTATGCACATGATGAATGATATACTTATGTATGCAATGCATTCAAGGATTTGGAACATTCAAAATTGTTGTAGACAAAAAGGAACGCACGTCATATTAATAAGAAGAAATTTGTTAGTACATAAATGCCCCATGGGCCAAATATTACAAAAACAACTTCTCAAGGCAAAAAGACGTTGCGCATCCTCTTTGGCGCAATGAAGGTGTTGAGGGTCTCTTGCTCATGGAGTCGGCGGGTAAGCTCTAGAACCTTCTTCTCACTGGCTAAGAAGCTAGCTTCAAAAGTGTTTCGTTCCTCCTTGAGCTGAATCCAACTTTTCTGCATTTCCTCCCACGATGTAGGCATGTCAGGATGTAGGATGGTTTAGGGAACCTCTCCTTCCTTGACGGGCTCTTTAATCACAGGGAGTACATGAGGATAAGGCATCATTAGACTTTGGGCTCGGGCTCGTACCCACTTGAGATAAGGCTCAAGAGGGATGGAGTTCTTGTGTCCCAGAGTCTTGCTATCAACCTTGTTGGGCCTCCCCCAAGCTCTGATGAATCTTTGGCGAAGTCCTTGCGCATCGTTGTCGAAGTCAAAAACTAGGTCAGGAATCAACATGTCATGAGGGCCATCCCTCCGTGCATATCCAAATTGCCTCAAAGCCAGGCAAGGGTTGTAGGTGATACCTCCTCTGATTCCAAGTAAAGGAACATTAGGAAACTCTCCATAATGATCGACGATGATGACATTTTCTCTGGACCGAGAACACCAATGTACATCTGAGTGAGTAAGAGTCATCAACCGTTGGGACCACCTTGAGCCTTGGTCATTCTTCAAGACAGATTGTGGAAGGTGCGAAATAAACCACCTTGCAAGGAGAGGAGTACAGCACATGAGAACACCCCTCTGTCTCATTGTTCGTGTGTAAAATGAGTGAAGGATGTCCCCAAGCAATGTTGGTATTGGATTTCTGGACAAGAAGATTTTGACGGCGTTGACATCTATCAATTGGTCAAAATTTGGGAACAAGACCAACCCATAGATAAGGAGTGCCACAATTTCTTCAAAGGCTTGAAGGTCCAATGAATTCCAACATTCTTGTGCCTTCTCAAACAAGAATTTTGCTAAGAATCCTTTGACGCCGCTTCTGGTTTCCCAATGCCCCTTGATGTCGGATGGTTGTAGATGTAATGCTCGAGCAACATCTTCCGGCTTTGGTTCCTTTTCCGTACCGTTGAAGGGTAGTTGATTAAGGATAGGGATCTTTAGGAGTTGAGAAAACTCCTCCAAAGTGGGTACCAACTGATAGTCAAGGAAAGTGAAACAGTGGTGAAGAGGGTCAAAGAACTGGAATAGCACTTTCATCATGTCTTCTTCAATGTTGGTGTTGACTAAGCTGAGCAGTCTACCATGTCTTTCACTGAAGGATGGGCTTTCCGGAATTCTTGAGGTGAGCTCCTTGAGTTGAGGAGAGATTCTCACAAGGTTGACTTGGATGGTTTTTCTGCGAGGAATTTCCATGACCTACAAAACAAGAACAAAGATGAAGATCCAAACCCTTGAAATGGTTAGTGAATGCATATGATGCTTTATGATGTTTATGATGTATGCAAAAACATATGTACAAGCAAATCACACCAAACCCTAGTTTCAGGCTTGCATGGGGTTTCATAGGTAAGTACCCTCTTGAGTGTAGTTGGCTAAAAAACCTGTCCTATAAATAGTAACCGGGTTCTAAGGAGCTCAATATCACTGGATTGTTTTCATTGTTCATTGTTTTGGTTTAGCCACTTAACTAGTGACCAAAATATTCCAAGAAAACAACCCTCAATGAGTGTAGTATCGAGTATCTACCAACTTCGGACTGCACCAAAGCCGGTCATCTCACTATCCCTAATAAAAGGCCAAGATGGTCAAGTAAGGTTCTAGGTCATTAGTGCTTAGTGACATCACTCAGCGGCCCCGTACTCTCCTTGATTGAACTCAAGGGTTACCGGTACTCACAAATATGTCGCACTAATATAGCTATTGCTTCGACCGTGTCGGTATACCCCGCACAGTTTCCACAACGTATTGCTATCTATGAATGTTTCCCAAAATCCGGGTGTAGGATTGCAAACCCAAACAATAGAGCCAAGATGTAAAGCAATCAAAACAAACAATTTAATCATGCAAGAGGGTGATCTAAGCCCTAAGGTTACTCCACTTTTAAAATTGTCCCCAGCAGAGTCGCCAGTTCTGTGATACGGTGGGAGAACTGACTGTGGTTTTGTGTTTGTTTTCGCAAATGTTTCGGTTGAGCAAGTGTCGCCACCGACTTTTTATTTTATCCTAAGGAAAGGTTTAAAAAGCACAGCAAAAACCTTTGAGATATTTTCTTGGGTTCGGGGAGTAGATTATAGAAAGGGAAGGTATTAGCACCCTTTCTATCTATGGTTATCCATGGGTTCTTAGGTACTTGCTTAGATCAACTTGCCTTGGTTTTCAATTGTTTGAAAATGGTGCTTTGTGTGTGGTTTTGAAAATGTTTTGAAAAAGATGCCTTGTCTAGGCTACCCTTGTAACAATTCTTTACTCGAATGTTTTACAAAAGGTGTTTGTCTTTTTGAAAAGATGTTTCAAGGTTTTTTGAAAGTTTGTTTTGAAAGTGTGGTTTGAAAAATAGGCAAGTGTTTTTGTTTTGCAAGTTGACAAGTACTTAAGAGCTATCTACCCTAAAGTTCTCAAAGATTTTTGTTATGTTTTAACCCTTTTAACAATTTTGTTCCACCATTGCATTTGGTGGACAATCTTGTGTTAGGATGTGAAAGGGACGGGCGCGGGTCATCGTTTAGACCATAATTGCAATGGTGCCAAGTATCTTTGGGCAATTTTCCTTTAAGGGACTTGATCATTTTTAGGCAACTTTCGAAAGCGTCATCGAGGGACTATGATCATTTGATTGTTTGTTTTGTTTTTGCCCAAAGAGACCTAACATGCAATATGGCCCATTTATTGAAGGCAACAAGTGGAATACCCTAGGGGTGCAAGTGTGATTAGTGTTGTCTATTTTCATGCTTGATTATCTTGAAATTAGGTCAAACTATTTTTGTTCTTTTTATTTGCATACAAACCCTAATTCTAACATGGTATAATTAGAAAGCATTAAAGTGCGAAAATTAAAGTTCCTAAGCTATTACAACACAATATGGGAAGGGGGGTACAAATGTTCAAATGGGGGTATTTTGACAAGGAATTTAAACCTAACTATTACATCAATTTGGAATTATTTACAAGATATTTAATTGCACAAATTAAATAGAAATAAAATAAATATGCAAGATGCAAAAAGGTTTTTTATGTGTATGAAAAACGAGTATTTTTTATGTCAAATAAACAAAAATAAAAATAATTATTTTTTGGAGTTTTTTATGTTTAGGGTAAAACCCTAATTTTATTAAGTAAATATATTAATTATTTAATATATACAAATATTTAATAATTATGTACAAAATAAAATAAAAATGAAGTATATTTATAAAAAAGTATTTTTTGAGGTCAAATATTAATAAAAGAAAAATATATGTATTTTTGTATTTTTGTCCTAAATATTCTAATATATATATATATATATATATATATATATATATATATATATATATATATATATATATATATATATATATATATATATATATATATATATATATATATATATATATATATATATATATATATATATATATATATATATATATATATATATATATATATATATATATATATATATATATATATATATATATATATATATATATATATATATATATATATATATATATATATATATATATATATATATATATATATATATATATATATATTTGTATTATTTTCTAAATATGTATTATATATACAAAAATAATAATATTTAATATTTATAAAAAAAAGTATATTTTATATAAAATATTTTAAGAAGATAAAACAAAATAAAAATGAAAATAAAATGTGTTTACATTATTTTTTAGTATTTTAAGTAAAAAGTGTTTATTTATTTATTTATGTACAAATATCAATATAAACAAATAAATGCCTAAAAAATTCAAAAATGGTTTAAAAAATTATTTTTATATTTTTAATATCATGAGGAAAAATAAATAAGTCAGGAATAAAAAACAAAAGTCAAAAAATCATAAAAATAACCCAAATGGGCCTAGGGGGTGTCAAAGTAAAAATAGTGTGTAAAAAGAAATAGCAAATCAGGCCCAGCCCATGAAGACCTTGTTCAACCTCCAGACAGTTCTTGTTCAAAAACGCGCGCTTGGTACATGAATTCAAACATCCTGATTCCTTGAGTTTTAACAAAAATTTACAACACCAAAAATGTTAAGCATTGAATCACGAATCCAGACATATAAAGAACTCATCCTAACTCTCAGAAATGAGAGAGAATTTCATCATTCCCAAATCTTAACCTAACTTTTTATCAATATTCAGACCTTAAATTCTCACAACCTATGCAAAATAAATGGAAAGTAAAGGTATGTACAGTTTCAGGGGCATGAGTAGAACACTTCTTATTCACAAACTTAGAGCTAATGATGCCTACATTGGGAGATAGAAGTTCAAGAATATACCTGTTCAGTTGAAGTTGTATCTGATGATGGAGGTACTTTCAGAGCAAGGTGATGATTGGTACAGCTTCCTTGATGTCCAGGGATGCTATTCCAAGTTTTACTTTGCTTTGAAACTAGCTAAATCGAGTTGTAGCACTCCACCTGCAAAACAAGAAAATGAAAATGGCCAAACTGATTAGAGGAGTTACAGTCCACTTCTAATGCTTTGGATAGTTTGGATTGATGGTAGGGAAGGTGTTTGAACTGGTTTGGGCAAGAATGCACGATGGAAATGAGTTGTGGGATTCAAACTGCAGCAGGTGCTCTGTTTGGACAGTTTGAGGGTGATTTTGTGAATGGGAGGGCAATGGAGGTGGATAGCTCGTGTTTCAGCTTGTGTTTGATGTTTATAAAGTGTTTGATAAGTTTTCTTAAGCTTGGTTTACAGGACATGAGAGTTGGGAGTTGTTATGTCAAATTTCTTCTTACTTAAGCAACAAAATGCCAAGTTGTGTTTTAGACTGATGGAGGCCCCCAACCTATGCTGCATACATTATTCTTGGTCAGTGTGTTATGCTCCTTGACTTGTGCTTCAGAGATATGCTTTGGTACTTCTTGGATTTGCTTTTGACATAAAGCCATACCTTTTCAAAAATGGATAATTTGCTTTTTCTATTTTAAGACTAAACCTTCATGTAATGCTTAAACACATAATGCAAGGCTTGAACACAAAGGGTTTGCATTTAATTATTGAGTGCAAATGGGATATAGGACCTGAAATCAAGTTGTGCAAGCTGATTTGAAAAATTGCACAAGTTATGAACATGTACATGGCCATGAATCAAAGTGACTTTTCCCAATTTTCCAAATTCGATTCTCCCTAACCATAAGGTTGTTTGATGAGTTCTTGGACATTTTGGAAAGCTTGGAATGTGTACTACAATCCATCTTTGAAGTGCAAATTGAAATACCAAGTGGAAGTATATGAAAAATGGTCTTGAAGTTAGGTAAAAATCTTGCCTAAAATAGGTCAAATTTTCTCTAAGTTAAGAATGGTTTGGTACCCTTGTTCCAAAAATTGTAACTTGAGATACAAGCCTCGTTTGGGAAAACTTTGTGAATCAAAGTTGTAGATTATGCAATAGGCTACAACTTTCATGTTTTGACTTTTGCTTGAATCCAAATGAATCTTGGTGAGAAAGTGGGGCAAATTTAGGAAAAAATTAGGGTTTTTCATAACTTAGAAAAATTCTAAGTTATGAAAAATCTTCATTTCAAACCCTAATTTGCAATTTTGGATTTATTGATGAACAAGTTTCATGATTTGGCATGTTTTGATGAAAAATGAATCTTGACACTTGATTTTGACCGAAAAGTCAAAGTTTGACTTTTCAGTATACAGTCAAAATTGATCAATTGACTGGGAAATTCAACTGTCAATCTTGTGCATTTGGGATCTTTTGAACTTGTTGAGCATGTCAAGACAATTCCATGGGGTCCTTGAGTCCATATGTGAGTTTGGTTTGCCATTGGCTAGGTCAAACAGTCAAAAATTGCCTTTGTGCAGTCAAAACCCTAAAAATGACCATTTTGCCCTTTTGATGATCTGATCAAATTTCTTGTGGAATTGTGATCCAAAATTGATCAAATGGTCCATGTGAGTTTATAATGTTGATGTGGGTCAATTTTCATGAGATTTGACTGTCAATTGGCCACAGTTGACTTTTTCCCCAATATAGCTGATTTCTAGGTCAACTGTCCAATTGACTGGGCAAAATTTGGAATCAAGACTTGAAACTTGGTATGGATAAACTTGGGAGTCCAATATGAAGCATGAAAGTCATCTTAGGCATTTTAGGTCAAAACATCTTTGTGCAAACACAAACCCTAATTTGGGTCAACAGTGCAAGGAGGAGTCTTGAGCAGATGAAACCCTAACTGGTTCTTGAGCTTCAAGGGCTTTGTGATGAGAAATCATATGAGAAAAAGGGAGGGCAAATTTTGGGGTACAACACCCACCAGAGTCAAAACTTCAAACTCCCAATCCCCAGCGGAGTTATATTTCAAACCCTTAATTCCCGTCAGAGTTAAAACTTCAAACTCCCAATCCACAGCGAAGAAAAAACTTTGAACTACAGACCCTCAGCGAAGATGAAACTTTCTTCCCCAGTCAAGTCAAATTTCCAACTACCAATCCACATCGGAATCCATTCAATCCTTCCCAGATTTCCCAGCAAGTTGTCTTAAAGTCCGGAAGTCAACCAGATAACAGTTAACTTTGGTATTATCCCCAAACCAGGATAATTCCCCAGTAGATTGGCATACAACCCAAACTCCTGATCTCCCCAGTAGGATAGCTACTCCTCCAGAGTTTTCACTTACTCTCCAACAGTAAGCATTCTTCCCCACATAGTTTTTACTCCCCAACAGATTGAAGATTCTCATTCTTAACTCCCCAGCTTGAACTCCCCAAGGATTCAAATACCCCTAGCAGATTGAAGATTCTCATTCTTGATTCCCCAGTGAAGTTTCCAGAGTTTTCATTACTCCCAGCATGAATTTGTCAGAATTTTTAATCCCCTACAGATCGAATATTCTCATTCTTAATTCTCCGTAGAAGCCATCAGAGTCTTCCTTATTCTTCAACAGATCAAGGTTTTCCTTTGTTTGATCCCCGGTAGAAATCATCAGAGTTTCCTTATTCCCCAGCCGAGTAAGGATTCCCATGGTGTAATCCCCATCCATAGTCATCAAAGTTCTCAGGATTCCCCAAGAAGGTTTCTCAAGCAACACTTGGCATCATTCTCACAACAGAATATCTATCATATTCCAACTCCAAAGACTTGAAGGATCCCTATATCCCCAGGAAAGTCGTGAAGGATTCTTACATCCCTACAGAAGTTGTCAAAGTTTTTGATAATCCCCGCGAGTTGTCAAGGATTTTCTATCCCCAACAGCAGTTAGCAAGGATTTCTCATCCTCAGTGGTCAGAGATTTTGAACCTCCAGCAGCGGTCATGGATTTATTTTCCCCGACAGCATTCAAAGACTTTATTATCTCCATCTATCAAGGATTTATTTTCCTCAGCAGTACAGTGAATCAGCTTACATGCACATACATTACATTCATATATCATAAACATTGATAAAGCACATTTTATTGCATCATACATTTCATGCAACATAACTTTGTGTTTCAGCTAACATTTTACCCTTTTCAGGATAAGATTAAAAGCTATCTTTAACAAATATTCAAAGATTTCAGATACAGTACAGATACACTCCAGACACGAAAGTCATTCTGTCGCTCATTCAGATCTCTTATTCAGATACAGTATGGATACACCCCAGACACGGAGGTCATTCTATTACTCATTCAGAATTTCAAGTCAAGATACAATACGGATACGCTCCAGACACGGAAGTCATTCTGTCACTCATTCAGATTTCAACAATCAGATACAGATTAGATATGCTCCAGACACGAAAGTCATTCTATTTCTCATTCGGATTCAACTATCAATTTCAAGTACATGTACACTCCAGACGCAGAAGTCATTCTGTCACTTATTCAGATCCTAGTTACAGTTCAGATACACTCCAGACACGGAAGTCATTATGCTACTCATACAGATCTCAACTTCAGATATAGTCCAGATACACTCCTGATATGGTTGCCATTTTGTCACTCATTCTGACCTTTCCCCCAGCCCAGAGATGCTCCAGACACGGATGCCATTCTGTCGCTTATTCAGATTTCAGATTCAGATATAATATAGATACACTCCAGACACGGAAGTCATTCTGTTATTCATTCAAGAATCAAATACAGTTACAACTCGAATACGCTCTAGACACGGAAGCCATTCCATTGCTCATACAGATTCAGTCTCTAGATACAGTTCAGACACGTTCCAAACACGGATACCATTCTGATACTCATTCTTCTGACTTACAACTTACAGTTCAACAAACGTTCTTGGATGGCATCTTTAAGCCCATCTCCAACAAGATTCTATCACATCTCCAAATGGCATCTTTAAGCCCATTCCCTCAACTACATTTTAACGAGTGCAAATTTACGGGCACTCTAGTGTCCAATCTTCTTTTACCTTCGAGTCACGAATGGAAAACTCGCCAATCTAACTCTTCAGGTACAAGAAAATTGAACAGGGGTAGCTGTTGTACCCCAAAATTTGCTCAGGATTAAGGTTTGCTCAGCTCAAGACATCTCCTTGTAATGTTGACCTGAAATTAGGGTTTGAATTTGCACAAGGATTTTTGGACTCCCAATTCCTCATGTGACTTTCATACTTCATGTTGAACTTATAAGTTTTCCCATACCAAGTTTCAAGCCTTGAATCAAATTTTTGCCTAGTCAATTGGACAGTTGACCTAAAAATCAATTATATTGGGGAAAAAGTCAACTGTGGCCAATTTACAGTCAAACCTCATAATTCTTTATCCACGTCAACATTATAGACTCATATGAACCATTTGATCAAGTTTGGACCACAACTCCTCAAGAAATTTGATCAGATCTTCAAAAGGGCAAAATGGTCATTTTTAGGGGTTTGACTACAGAAGGGCAATTTCTAATTTTTAACCTAGCCAATGGAAAATTGGGTTCAAGCATGGATTCAAGGACTTAATGGCATCATATTGACCTAATCACAAGGTTCAAAAGATCTCAAATGCAATGGATTGACAGATGAATTTTCCAGTCAACTGATCAAAAATCAACTGTACACTAAAAAGTCAAACTTTGACTTTTTGGTCAAAATCAAGTGCCAAGGCTAATTTTTCATCAATATGTGTCAAAACATGAAACTTGTTCACCAAAAAACCTAATTTTGAAAATTAGGGTTTAAAATGGAAAATTTTCATAACTTAGAAATTTTCTAAGTTATGAAAATTTCTTATTTTTTCCCAACTTTTCCACCGTGATGCAATTGGATTCAAAGAAAACTTCCAACATGAAAGTTGTATTCCTCCACAACATATACAACTTTGATTCACAAAGTATTTCCAAAAGATGCTTGGATCTCAAGTTATGATTTTGTGAACAAGGGTCCATGAAACTTCTAACTTAGTGAAATTTTGCCCTAGTTTAGGCAGGATTTTGACCTATCTTCATGGCAACTTTTCACATAGTTCCAAGTGGAATATCAAAATTCATTTCAAAGATGGATTGTATAGAATGTTACAAGCTTTCCAAAATATCCAAGAACTCTCCAAGATCATTTGTGGTTAGGGAGAATTGAAAGTTTGAAAATGGCAAATTCTCACTTTTGGCCAAGGCATTTTGCACCATGTTACAACTTGCAAATCTGTCCTAAGCATGCTTGTACTTGGTTTACAGGTTCTAATCTCTTCTACACTCAAAAATTGAATGCAAATACAATTGTTAATGGCTTTGTTTTTGTCTTGTAAGCTTTGTACAAAGGTTTAATCCAAAAATGGCATAAAGGTGGCAATACCATTTACATAAAGCATGCTTTTGGCAATTTTGTTTGTCTTGAGCCATGGACCTGATTTCTTTATGCAAACAACATCCACAAAAATCAGGAAAAGTTCACCAACTATCAGTAGGCCTCAAGCTAGCTTGTACAACCCTGGCCTTTGTCATTTCTCACCTTTTGCTTAAAAAACAAGTCAAGTTGCAAAAACTCCACAACTTTGTTATCTGATAAGAGCAAGCCTTGTGAACATTTCAAACAACTTCAGCATATCACACCTAGCTAAATGCATGATTTCCAAGCCTCTCAAACACCCTTAAACACAAAAACACCACGTTCTTGTCAAAACAGGGTCATACCTGCAGAACCATGGCCAAATCCAATTCCACTCGTGCGTTTTGTCCCAAATCATTTCAAACACATTCTAAACAATACACCTGAACTATCCAAGCACCTGTCCAGCCACTATAACTCCATTTTCACACTTCACCATTTTTACTTTGAAGCTTTGCAGGTTGAATTCTACAAGCACATTCAGGCAAGTTCAAAGCAAGCCAAGCATTGGGGAAGGTTGAGTGAACTTTAGGTAAGCTAACACGACCTTCAGGCCTCATCCAAAACTCCTACATTGCCATATCCAAACTTGGCTGAAGAAGGTAATTTTCAAACTTCTATCTCCTTATCTAGGAATCATTAGGCTTAGGTTTGTGAAGCAAAAATGTAACCCTTAATGTCCTTGAACTGTACATATGCATATAATTTATTTATGTTAACTGAGCTAGGAGAATTTAGATGTTGAAGTTGCTGAAAAAACTAGGTTAGAATTTAGGGCCAAGGAAATTCTCTCTGGTCTTTGAGAGTTAGATCAAGTTTTTTATATCATTGAAATCGTGGTTTAAAGCTCTATAATTTTCATGTTATGAGTTTTTGATTTCAAGCAAAAAACAGAGAGAACATGTTTCAAGTTCAGAAGCGCGCGCGTTTGGTTGTTGGCCAGAGGACAGGGACGAAGGACATTGGGCTTGAGCCTGTTTGCTTCTGCTTTTGACACCCCCTAGCTTACTTTTTACACCCCCTTGGCCCATTTATTATATTTTATATATTTTTCATTTCTTTTACATTTTTGACTTTTATTTATTTTTTCTAAATATTAAAAATCACCAAAAATATTTTCTTAAATTTTCACATTTTGTTATTATTTTGTTGGCATAAGAATAGTTTATTAAATAATATATACTTTTATTTTCTTAAATAAATTTATAAATAACACAAAAATATTATTTTTTTCATTTTTTATTATTTATACATTTAAAAATAATATTGTCATACATATTTTATTTTCTAACATTTGTTTGCATATATTTTTATTTATTTTCTTATACAATAAATAATAATAATATAATATATTTTCTTTTAAAACCAAAAACTAGGGTTTCCACCCTTTCAAAAGAATCATTTTTATTTTCTTTTTTAAGACATTAAATAAATTTATTTTACACACATAAAATAAATACAAAAGCATTTCTTTGCATATTTACATATTTATTATACATTTAAATATTTGCTTGTTTATTTATTTGTACCAATAAATTCAATATGGTTGTAATAGTTTTAGGGTTTTATTTTTGAGCAATATCCCCCTATTCAAACTTGTATCCCCCTCCCCATAATAATGTTGTAATAGTCTTAGATTTACTTTTACGCATTTTATTGCTCTTATATGCATGATAGAAGATTAGGGTTTGTATGCAAAGACCAAAATCAAAACAAATAGCTTGACTAAATACAAGACAAAAATGTATGAAAAATGACAACAAAACACACACAAGCACCCCTAGGGTTTCATCCACTTGTTGCCTTAAAAATGGCCATGGTATGCATGCTAGGTATCTTGGCAAAACAAAATCAAAACAAAAAGATCATAGTCCCTCGATGACGCTATCTTGGTTGCCTATACAAAAATGATCTAGTCCCTCAAAAACTTGCTAAGATGCTTGGCAATATTGTTATCATGGTCATACGATGACCCACGCCCGTCCCGTTTAACATCCAAAGATAAGCTTGTTTACAGAATACAATGGTAAAACAATAATATCAAATGGTTGAAAATATGTAGGAAATATCTTTGAGTAGGGTAGACAACTCCTAGTTACTTGATCAAACTTGCAAACCATCCTTGCTATTTTCAAACTATCACACAATCACAACACAATTTCAAAACATTTTCCCAACAAACTTTCAAACATTGAAACATTTTTTAAAAGATAAACACCTTTGTATACATTCAAACAAGAATCATTACAAAGGTTGCCTAAACAAATGCCTCTTTTCCAAATACTTTCAAAACCACACATAAAAGCACCATTTCAAACAATTGAAAAGCAAAAGCAAGTGATCTAAAACAAGTAACTAAGAGCCCATGGAAAACCATGGATGAAAAGGGTGCTAGCACCTTCCCTTTTCATAATCTACCCCCCGAACCCAAAAACAATCTCAAAGGTCTTTCTTGTGCTTTTTTACCTTTCCTTTTGGATAAAATAAAAGTCGGTGGCAACTCTTGCTAAACTGAAACATTTGCGAACACAAATGCAAAACCTCAAGTCAGTTCTCCCACCACATCACACTGTCTTCCAGGGATTTGACTCCATGATTGTTGATGCGTAGAAGTGGTCCCCCGGTGCGAGCACGACAAACAACTCTTTGGGCTCCTGAAGTAAAACCCAAACCAAATTTGTCAGATTTGTAGGGAATATCCAGAAGTTGGCCCCAAATTATACACCCACCTTATTCAACTACTGCCTTGGCATCTTTTAGGGAAGCCATCTTCAGCGGAGGCCTAGTAATCTTAGGAACACTGACAGTGGTCTTGGTTACAACAACGATCTGTAGAACCTCCTCAAAGTTTTGACAGGGAGTTTCAATGAACTCACCGTCCATTTCAATGTACCTGAAAGAGTTCAAGTGGCTCACCATGTACTCCTCCTCCCTATGAACTATGATAATCTTCCCATTGACTGGGTACTTCAGCATCTGATGTAGAGTGGAAGTCACAGCGCCAGCCCCATGGATCCAGGCTCGTCCCAATAAACAAGAGTAAGATGGGCGGATGTCCATCACATAAAAAGTGGAATTAAAAGTCTTAGTACCCACTTTAATAGGGATGTCTACCTCCCTATGCACCATTCTTTTAGAACTGTCGAAGGCTCTCACCACAATGTTACTGGGTTTCAGAGTCAATCCTTTGCAATCTAATCTGTCATGGGCTTTCTTAGGTAGAACATTCAGCGATGAACCCGTATCCACTAGAACATGGGCCAAAGTAGTGCCTCTGCACTCGATAGAGACATGCAGAGCATCATTATGTTTCCTTCCCTTTGGATTTAGGTATGCATCAGAGAATCCCAGGCCATTGTCAGCTATCAAACTAGCCATACAATTCTCAAATTGATCAGCGGAGGTCTCTTGAGGTACGTGGGCAGTCTTCAGGAATTTTACTAAAGCCTTGGCATGGGCTTCAGAGTACAGTAATAGGGCCAGCATTGAGATTTTGGAAGGGGTCTTCCCCAGTTGTTCAACCATATTATAGTCACTCTTGATTATCTTTAAGATTTCTTCCATCTCCTTCTTAGAAGCCTCGGGAATGACTTCTGGGTGCGCCTTCGTCTGGACAGGCTCAACCAATACATCTTTGCCCTGAGTCTCGGCTGACTCGATAGTAGGGATAACAATAGGACTACCAGCAGAAGTAGCTATGGGAATATTGATAGGAGCAACATGGATAATCACAGGAGTAGCAACAGTTTTAGGAGGAGAAATATCGGGAGAGAAAACTTTTCCGCTTCTTGTTATCTTACTGGTCCCGGCGATATTACTAATGTCAGGATCAGAAACTTCGGCATCTTTATCTTTAACAACTAGTAAATCTTGCTTGACGCCATGGTAATAGACGCCAACCCCATAATTCCAGGGAACATCTTTATCTGAGGAACATGGTATAGGTCCAGGGAAAATAATTATCAATGGAGCAACTTTTGGAACATATGTAATCCTGACAGGTCTTTTAGAGGAGACCTTGGGAGGATTGGCGAAAATGGTAATGATAGAAACATCTTCACACGAAGTACTTGTAACTGGAGTCTTCTCAAATAGGATTTCTTTATCATCCATCAATCACTAAATGCCTTCCTTCAACAAATGGCAACCATTAGGTAAGTACACACATAAGAGGCAACCTTCGCCACAACCCGGAAATAAACTGGCCTACAAGAGATTC
The DNA here is from genome assembly GCA_948472305.1 of Vicia faba. Lineage (NCBI taxonomy): Eukaryota > Viridiplantae > Streptophyta > Magnoliopsida > Fabales > Fabaceae > Vicia > Vicia faba. The sequence goes on along the minus strand of OX451736.1, from coordinate 773,477,815 downwards.
TTTTTAATAGTTAGGAGTGGAGTAGCTAATTCATCAACAGAAGCAACAAACATGTCATCATCAATAGGATTAACACAACGACTGTGTTTGGGCATAGGGGCAGTTATAACATTAGGAGTCTCAGGAGCATCAAATTCAATCTCCTTTGCTTTAATCGAATCCTGCACTTTGTTCTTCAAAGCCCAACAATCGTTTGTGTCATGGCCTGGACTTTCAGAATGGTAAGCACACCGAGCATTTGAATTTTAGTGAGGAGATGTAGTGTTGGGATTCTTGGGAGCCTCCTTTAGGGTCACCAAATTGGACTTCAGTAGGTGTGGTAAAACCTAGGATAGGGTCATATTGATCCAGGTAAACTGTCTCATTGGCTTATCTGTTCTGGACTGATTATTCTGTTGCCGGTTTGATGCGGGGTTGGAAATCATAACAGCCCCTACCATCGGACGATGCTCAATTTTTTTAATATTTCTTTAGCCATAAGCAACACTTACCTCTTTCTTTCTTGTGAATGGTTTCTTTTCAGTGTTGGAGGATGCATCCCTCTGTATCTTACCACTTTTAATGCAAACCTCTACTCGTTCACCCGTCAAGATCAATTCAGTAAATACCGCAGAAGAAATTCCAATTAGATGGTTAAAGAACAGCCCAGACAACGTGCCCAAGAACATGTCGACCAGCTGCCTATCAAAAAATGGAGGCTGGACTCTTCCCGCAAGGTCCCTCCATTTTTGGGCATAGTCCTTAAAACCCTCGTCGGAACCGATCGACATGCTTTGCAACTGTGTACGAGTCGGGGCGAGGTTAACATTATATTGGTACTTCTTGTAGAAAGCAGCAGCCAGATCTTCCCAATTACGCACATTTGTTCTTTCTAGCTGATAGAACCATTCCAGCTGAGTTCCTGCCAAACTTTCCTGGAAGAAGTGTACCCATAGATCCCTATTAGTAATGTGGGATTGAATTTTCCTGACATACGACCTTAAATGCATCTTAGGGTAGGAAACACCATCGTACTTAGCAAATGTAGGGACCTTGACCTTCCGCGGGATTACCACCCTTGATACCAGTCCTAGCTCTTCAAAATCCAACCCGGGCACCCTTTGGATCTCTATGGAATTGAGCTGATCCTTCAGCTGTTTGTGTTTATCATCAGCATGAAGATACTGCTCCTCATAATAGTCAAGTTCATCTTCTTTAGAATCCCTTGTATTGTGGTCTTCTTCTCTTGGCTCTCCTTCCTGATTGTCTCTCTCTCTTGACGGAGTTGCAAGCTCTGAAACTTGCTTCACTGGTCCTTTGAACCTTCTTCCCAAATTCAGAACACCCACTGGCCTCTTTTTCTTCTTCTTGTCCTTGAGATTCATAGCTTTCAAATCTTCTTGTCCCTTAGCCAGATTCAGGAACATTTCTTGGAATTGTGCATTCTGTGCCTGAAGTTCCTTAACTGTTTGTTCAAGAGCCATTGCTGAAATAAACAGCAAAGAATATAAGAAGCCTATCCTGAAACCTGTTTATGCAATGATAAGTATGATATATGTATGCAATGTTTTCAAGGATTTCTAAGACTTAAACTTGCTTATCCAAAGGGAAAACAAACGTTAATTGCATTAAGAAGTTTAAGGGGTTACAATGATGCCTCTTGGGCTTACAGTAACAAAGCAAAAATGAATTCTCAAAGCAAAAAGGGACTCATGTTTCCAACGGGCGCATCCTCTTTGTTGCAATGTAGGCATTTATACTCTTCTCTTCGTGAAGTTGCCTGGTGAGCTCTAAAACCTTCTTCTCACTGGCGTAGAATTGGATTTCAAAGGTATCCCGTTCCTCTTTGAGTTGAATCCAGGATTTTTGTAACTCCTCGAAATTGGTCAGCATGTCAGAATGAAGAATAATGTAAGGAGTGTCTCCCTCAGCAACGGGCTCTATGATGATGGGTAGAGTGGCATCATAAGGCATCCTGAGACTTTGAGCACGGGTTCGTACCCACTTAAGATAAGGCTCCAAAGGAATGGAGTTCTTATAACCTAGTGTTTTTCTATCAACTTTGTGTACCATGCCCCAAGCACTTATAAACCTTTGGCAATAGCCCTGAACATCATTCTCATAGTTGAATACGATTCCTTGTACAAGTGTATCATGAGGACCATCCCTCCTAGCATAGAAAAACTGTCGCAGCGCCAAACAAGAATTATAAGTGATTCCTCCCTAAATTCCTAGGAGAGAGACATTAGGGAATTCTCCACAACGGTCAATGGTGGTAACATTCTCCAAGGATCGATGACACCAATGATTGTCGAAATGTGTAAGGGACAATAACCTATTAGACCATCTCAAGCCTTGCTCATTCTTCAACACAGATCAAGGTAGGTGCGAAATAAACCACCTAGCCAACAGAGGAGTGCAACACAACAGGGTCCCTCTTCTCTTTACAGTGCGGGTATGCAGAGAGTGTAGGATGTCTCAAAGTAAAGTAGGCACCATATTATGAGACAGAAAAACCTTGATCGCATTCTCATTTATGAGTTAGTTCGGATTAGGAAATAGTACCATCCCATAGATGAGAAGGGCCAACACTTCTTTAAAAGCTTGTAAATCCAGGGTATCCCAAAAATGATGAGCCTTCTTAAATAGAAACTTAGCTATAAACCCTTTTACGCCTCTTCTTGTTTCCCAATTTGTCACTTCATCGGACCGTTGTAAAGACAGATCCTGAGAAATCTCTTCCGGTTTTGGGTCTCTTTCCATACCGTTAAAGGGTAACTGATAAAGAATGGGCACCCCCAATAACTGAGAAAAGTCCTCCATGGTAGGCACCAATTGGTAATCAAGAAAGGTGAAGCAATGATGTAAAGGGTCGAAGAACTGAAAGAGCACCTTCGACATTTCTTCATTAGGGCTTGAGGTGACCAGATTCAGAAGTCGACCATGTCTTTCAATGAACGGAGAGCTCTCAGGAACCCTTGATGCTAATTACTTGAGTTGAGGAGGCACCCTTATGAGGTTGACTTGGATAGTACTCCTGCGAGTGGATGCCATGTCCTAAAAAACAACACAAAGATAAGCCCTAAAAATCCTTGAAGTGGTTAGTATGATATGCCATGTTATGATGTTATGATATCATGATTATTCTAAGAAAACACAAATATAGCAAGCACAATCAGATCACACAAAGACCTTAGGTTTAAGGCTTGCATGGGTTTTAAGGTAAGTACCTTCTTAAAGTTTAGTTGGCTCAACCTGTCCTATCAATAGTAACCGGGTTCTAAGGGATCTCAATATCACTGATCTTTCCCACAAGTTTCATTCCGATAGACAACTGACTTGCCACCAAACAAAACTCGGGAGTCAAATCTCAATGAGTGTAGTATCGAGTATCAACCGACTTTGGGATACACCAAAGACGGCTATCTCACTACTTCCTGATGGACAAGTTGTTCAATTAAAGGTTCTAAAGTCAGCTGATGCTTCATGACACCATGCAGCGGCCCCGAATTCTCCTTGACTACTCAAGGGCTACCGGTACCAACCAAAGTGTCACATCAACGTAGCTATCGCTTCAACCGTGTCGATATATCCGCACAGTTTCCACGATCTATTGCTACTTACCTAAAAGGTTCCCCAGATTCAGGTGTAGGATCTATAGAAACAACCCCAAACAATCCCAAAAGGTAAAGCAAACAAAGCATACAAAAGCAGTTAAATAATGAACTAACTCTAAGGTAACCCCACTTTTTTCTGATATTTTCCCCAATAGAGTTGCCAGTTCTGTGATACAATGGTAGAACCGACTGTTTAATACTGGTTTTACGTTTGTGTTTGCAAATGTTGCGTTAAGCAAGAGTCGCCACCGACTTTTCTTTTATCCAAATTAAGGAAAGGGTGAAAAGAACAGAAAAAGATCTTTTCGAGAATTTTATGAGTAAGGGGGTAGATTATGGAAAGGGAAGGTGTTAGCACCCTTTCCATACGTATTTATCTACGGGCTCTTAGAGGTTTGCTCATTTTGAAAGTACTTTGTGCTTTGTGTGTTTGAAAAATGATTTGAAATGCCTTAGTGCGGCGATTTGCTTTGCGTTTAACTCTTGCATCATTCCTCAAGAGTGTTGACAAAGCAAATGTTTTTGAAAATTGTTTTTTGAAAAGTAGTATTTGTGTAAGTGCAAAATATTTTTGAGCAAACTTCTAACAAATATCTACTTTGTAGTCGAAAAGGTAGTTATTTTCCTCCCATCCTTTAGACAGTGCTATCCTACTATTAGTGAGTAGGTAGCCCTATCGTTGGATGTTTGAGGGACAATTGAAGGGACATTACAGTCACAAAGGAAACTTGTGGAGACGCTTTAGCAATTTTTTTAGGGACTATATCATTTACCGAGAGACAATTGTAGGGTCATCGAGGGACTATGATCTTTTTGATTTACGGGTCTTTGCTAAAGCGTCCCCGTTTCGAGGGACATGAATGCTTTATTTCCGAAGGAAACCAAGGTGGGGTACCCTAGAGGTGTATATGTGCAATGCGTGTTATATTCAATTATTTTTTATCTTTTTTTGTTAGGTTTGTTAACGTTTTGTTATTAGTCTTTCCATACATGCATAGTTACTAGCAGTAAATATACACAGAATATAGAGTGCAGAAGTATAAACCTACACTATTACATGGCTTTGGGGAGGGGATTTACAATGTAGAAAAATTGGGGAAAGAAAAATAAAGAAAACGGAAAATAAAGCCTAATTACTATTACATCTTATAAGCAGTTACATCATTATAAAAATGTGAGAATAAAATAAATACGTGCGAAGATTGAAAGTTCGTCTAAAAACCTAATAAGAAAATCTTTTTTGTTTGTTTTTGTTTATTTTAAGAAGATAATTAAACTACCTTAAATCTAATTTTAATTAAAAAAGATAATTTCTAAATGAATTTAAAGCCTAATTCTATTTTTTTTTTGTATTTTTATTTGAGAAAATAATTTAAACACAAATTGAACCCTGAGTTCTAACTTATTTTAATTAAAAATGTTAAAGTTAGTTAATTAATTAATTTCAGAAATTAATTATTCTAAAAAAAAACTAATCCTAAGTTTTGTTGATTTTTTTATTTGATTAAAAAAATTAATGATTAAATAAAATAAATAAATTAAAAGGATAAAAATAAATAAAAAACAAAATCAAATAGGCCCGAGTCTGTTGAATTAAAATGAGGGTGCGTTTTTGGAATTGCTAGGCCCATGTGTAAAAGAGCCTAGAGGCTATATGGATTCCATGGTGTTGTTCCTTTGAGGGTCTATCATGAGTGCCTGGATTTGAAATGTCTGATCTGATGCTATGATGCTTTGATGTATGTGATTTGAGGACACATGGTATGCGCGCTGGAGGTGGAAGAACTGGATCTATAAGAGAATGTTAGAAAAATAAAATATGCAAGAGGCAGGGTTCGAACCTCTTCCCTTACATATAACAAAGCCTTAAACGCGCTGCCTCTACCGTTGGGACGGTGATACTTCCATTCGCCTAAACGCATCCACAAATATATATTATATACAAATGCAATTATTTGAAATTAAAAAAACAATTGAACACAGGTGGGACCCTGGTGTTTGGATGGACCAATCAGGAGTGGAGAGAGGGAACTAATATTTTGAATCAACCAATGGGATGCAGGGATGAAGCCACACCATCTTGGACCACCACTTGAAATTAGTCAGACCACCGGCCACAGTGGTCACGATCATATTCTCCGGCGAGGCTAAAAATCAAAACCTGCAAAATGCACAATATCAAAGCAACTAAAGCATCCCACCCCCTTAAAATTTCCCAAGGAATTCAATGGTGGCCTTTATTAGATCTAAAAATTCCTATATCACAAGGTTCGAGGATTCCTGTTTGAGATGCCTTAACAATGGTGATATATGATCCTGGCATTTTCACCCACACGAAACACGTTAGAACATTAGCAAGCAAATATAATAACATGAATATGTAAAGAGAATTAGTTTATATTACATGTAGAAAGAGTTTGAGATTATGAAAAATACCAAAACAGAATGATGACGATCTGCTTGATCTGGGCGAGGAACCGTGTGCTAGAGGATTGGGTTGAGTTCCTAGAAGCCTCAGGGATATGTTTGAATCCTTTATTTGGATTGCGGAAGGCTGGAAAAGTGTTTTTAATTTGGACAACTTTAAGAGTTTTTGAAATTTGGTAGTGTTCTCTCTATGCCCTATAGGTGTGTATTTGGCTTACAAGCATGCTACTTGTATAGAGTAGAAGGGAGGGTACAAGGAGGCAATGGTTTAAACAACTTTGATCTTGTTCTTTAAGAGCCCTAAACAAAATATTGTAACTTTGCCAAAGGTGCGGAAACTTGTCTCTTTTTTTGAAATTTAAATGTATGTGGACATTTTGGCTCCTTCGAATGCCCTCTAGTTCCCGCCCTTCGATTGACCCAGAGTTGCCTCCTTCTAATGGCTCCAATCCTCATCATTGGGGCTTCTTCAATTGAGCCCCTATTTTCCTTGGTAGCTTGGTCTGAAACTTTTCAACTAATCCAATCGAAAATTCTTTTCTGGCCATTCGAAGCTTCTTTTGTCATGAATGGGATTGTGCATGAGGCTTGGGTCTGGTAACATGCAGGACTTTGGCCAGACTCATCAAAAGACAAAACAACACTTGTCTTCAACCATTACGTTTCTTTCGACTGGACCAAATGCATACCTGTGACACGGTGGCAGAACCGACTGTTAATACTGGTTTGCGTTTTACATTTTTTGTTCGCCAAATGTCGCGGTAAGCAAGAGTCACCACTGACTTTAGTTTCATCCAATCGGAAAGGAAAAAAGTACAGAAAAAAAATCCTTTTTCGAGATGTTTCTGAGTACGGGGGGTAGATTATAGAAAGAGAAGGTGTTAGCACCCTTTATATCCATGGTTTTCCCTGGGCTCTTAGGTACTTGCTCATCTTTTTTTAAAAATTTCTTGTGTATGTGCCTTGTTTTGAAACAGTTTGACTTCGTGATAACCCTTGTATCAGTCCTTAAAGGTGTGACAAAGTTGTTTTGAAATTTGTTTTGAAATGTGTAGGTGTGAAAAAGTTTTGATTTGAGCAAGTACCTACTAGCATCTACCTACTCGAAAAAAGATCGTTTCTATTCTTGTTTCCTTTAGACAGCGCTATCCTACTATTGAGAAATAGGTAGCACTATCGTTGGAGTTTGTAAGGGTCAATTTGAAAGGGACATACGATCACTAAAGAAATATTAGGACACCTTAGTAATAACCCTAGAGTCTTAAGATCATATTCGAGGTAACATTTTCGAGGCAACATTTTCGAGGCAACATTTTTGAGGCAACATTTCTGAGGCAACATTCGAATGGGATGTTTGATCTTTTTTAGACAGGAGGGCAACCACTAAGACACCCTATGCTTAATTATCGTTTACGGAAGGCAACCGAAGTGAGGGTATACCTTAAGAGTGATATGTGCGAGTGATTTGTTTTCAGTTATTTAATCTTTGCACATTAGGGTCTTCTAACCGTATTAATTTGTCATGCATTCTTGTCATACAACCCTATTATCATACATTTAGACAGTTAAATATTTGCAGGAATTAAAAATGCGAGAAAATAAATCTACGCTATTACAAGACTTCGGGGAAGGGGATTAATTACATAGCCAAAAACCCGTGGAAAAGCGATAAGTAAAAGCCCTAAATTAAACTATTACAAACCATGAACAGTTACAATAATAATGAAGAGTGCAGAAAAGAAATCCTAAAACTTTACATCCCGGAAGCAATTACATAATTAGAAAAAAATGTGACAAAAGATAAATCTACGCTATTACATTGATAATGCGACCTATACAATTTTCCTAGAAATTAAAATGTAAAAGAATAAATAAAAAGAAATTAAGGAAAAATTAAAACCAAAAATTCTAAGTTAATGTTTTTGGCGTTTTTTTGTAGAAAATAATTTTAAGTTAATTAAAAAAAACCTAATTCTAACTAATTTTAATTAAAAAAAGTTAATTAATTTAATTTATTAATAAATGAAAAAAAGCCAAAAATTCAGTTACTAACTAAAACAAAAACCTAATCCTAATTTGTTAAAAAATGGTTAATTAATCAAATTAAAGAGTTAATAAAAAAAGAATTAATAATAATAATAAAAAATTTAAAACCTAAATTAATTTTAATTAAAAAAATTAATTTTGAAAAAAAAGTTTATGTGTAATGATTAATAAGAAAGAATTAAGTTTGCCAAAAAATAGATATGGGAAGAAACATCAATGAAAAATAGGGTTAGAAAATAAAGATAATGCAAATGTCAGGGATGGGTGATGAACCACAAATTAATTTAAAACCTAAAAATAAATTAAAAAAACCTAAAATTAATTATTTGAGTTTAGGAGGAAAAATCAAAGGTTTGTGAAGAATGTTAAGTTTTATGAAGAAAAAAAAGTTTTAAACAGAAAGAATAAAAATAGGTAAAAGGATAAATAGAAAGGAAGAAAAACAAAACCAATAAGGATGGTTGTTGAACCCATGCTCTTAACCTTCTCAGGATAACTGCATCGCCATGCATTGGTGGTTGTTCTATTTTGGCCATTAGTGTTTTGGCCTCAACGTTCTGAAATGAACCTCCATGGGACCCTATTTAAATCTGCAGTGTTGAATCTCATGAACATATTAAATAAATTACTATATATCATGAAATACAAAAAAAGCACATATATGAAAAAAATTTAATATTAAAACCGATATGACATGTATGAATGGTTATACCCTTTTGATCATGGAGATCAAACCAGCCTTACCCTTACTGGAGAAGTAGTGAGTTATGGATTTATAACAAAGATGGCTTGTTTGTAGTGAGATAGAAGTTTGTAACAAGGATGACTTGTTTGTAGTGAGATGAAGGTTTGTAATAAGGATTTCAAGGTTTTAGGGTTCTTGAAAGAATTTGATATTTTGACAAGATTGTGACAAAGGTTTTTTTCTCTCCCTCGTTCGTGTGAAAAGAATGAGATTATATAATAGAAATTAGAGAGAAAAAAATGGGATTTGAATGTGCAATTGGGCCTCCAATGTTCTCTTGAGTCCGTCACATTCCAGACTAAATCGTAGGGGCTTAAGTGCAACTTTTGAAGTTGAAATGTGAAAACAAAATGTATCCGACATTGATAACTAACTTCTGTCCAAAAATGGGCTCAATTGGATAAACGATGAATTAGTTATGAATTTTTGAAGTTTCAGCTCAGACAAACTTATTTTGGACTCTAGTGTCGACTCTGGCACGTTCTTCAATAAAAAACTGGTATTGGTCGGAGAATAATCCGGTCTCGACTTTGGAAGAAAAATTGTAGATCTCTGAGTCAGTGACCTTGTGTAAAAATATGGGCCCTATCCGATAAAAATTGACCGAGTTATGAATTTTCGAAGTTTCGACCCCGATGAAATAATATTCAGCATTCAGGATTTTCGGCGCGTCACACGCACTCTAAGCAAAAAATGAAGGCTTTTGGATACCGTTCGAACTCAATACCTCCTGTGAAAACTTAGCCAACTCAATTTGTGAAATTTTGGCACCGGAACCAGCTCGATACGATGAAAATCGACCAAGTTATGATTTTCTGAACATGACGTAAATAAACTTCTGTCACAAATTTTTTATACGAAAATAATTGATAAATCTGCATTTTTGAAGACCTTCTGATCGAAATTGGCTTCTATCCGTGAGAGATGAAAATGTATATGACGTCAATACGGAATTTTGGCCACCGGAATGGGTTCAAAACGAGCCACGGTCTTCAAGTTATGAATTTTTTAGTGCGTAAAAACTGCACTTTCAGCACACTTTTTCACCATATTTCTTCGAGAAAACTCACACATTCGGAGACTTTCTTTAAAGAATTGACTCTTAAGCCGAACCTGAATTTGAGAATACATTATCACATTTATCTTGGCGAAAGAACACCTGAATATGACGCGCCGGGTTGGACTTGTGAATCTTTGAACCCCGAATCATTGCAAAACGATGAACCGATCTTCAGCACGGAAAATACTCTGAGAACATCCATTGGCGAAATAAACGTCACTTGTAACCTGAAGAAGCTTGATAAATATACCTTTATTCCATAACCATAAAACCAATAATATGCGTGTATGAAAAGAGGGTAAATTTTGGGGTACAACAATACCCCTTCGAGGGCGTCATTTGTGTGTCCTTTGAATAGCCCACATGCACCCCTTGTACATTCTTCAAATGGGCCACCAATGTGTGTTCATAATGTAGAAATCTTATGCTTGTGAAACGAAGGCATGCATGAAGAGGAAACCTTTTCTTGGTGAATCAAAGGCTAGTTGAATAGGGAGCCTTTGCATTATAGATCAAAGGCAAGCATCTTGAACCAATACTCATCAAAAGTCAAAACAAGCTTGTTTCCCACAATAATGTATCCTTAGAATGGAACACATATATATCCTTCGAAGGCACCATTGTTGTATCCTTCGAATGGACGTTACTAGGTGTGAAAAATATGGAAAACTGTGCGTTGAATATTTTGGAGGTGAAGTCAAAGCTAGCATGAGGGAAGCCAACTGCTTAATGAACCGAAGCATATATGAAAGAAAACCACTACTTTATGGGCTATGGCATGAATGGAAACCATTTCCTTGCGCATTAGAAGCAAGCCCAGAGGAAGTCATTTTCTTGTGGGTCGAAATCAAACACAAAGGCAAGTTGAAGGGGCCTTGGCCTTGTGGATCGAAGGCAAGTCTGAGGCAGCCTTTTGTCTAGTGGATCAAGGCAGGTTTGAAGAAGCCTTTTCCTAAACGAAGCTTGCATGCAGGAGTCCCCTATTTTATGGATCAAAGTAAGCGTGTAGGAGGTCAATGCTGGTGGATCGAAGGGAGCTTACAGGGGATTCTTGCTTTGTGCGCTGAAGGCACACACAAAGGGATAATTTGCCTAGTTGAAGTAGGAATCAAGCTTGCTCCAAAGACATCAAATGCCCAATCGAAGCAAGAATTAAGCTTGCTCCAAAGAAATCAAGTGCCCAAACGAAGCAGGAATCCAACTTGCATGCATGTAACCATTGCATTGTTAATCAAGCCAGCATGCAAAGCCAATGGTGCAATCGAAGGAGCACTAACAGGAGGCCCTTCCCTTTTGGATCGAAAGAGGTTGTTTCAAAGGAAACACATGCCCAGTCAAAGCTTGTATACAACAAACAAGCAAAAGGCCAAGGCTTCAATCAAAGCTTGGAAATTTGAGGCAAGCTTGGAGGAGGTTAGGCGCTCAATCGAAGCCTGTCCAGATGCCAATCGAAAGACCTTTTGACATGCCAATCGAAATACTTTGTTAAATACCAATTGAAGACTCCTTGTTTATCTTAAAAAAATTTATTTTTTCTTTAATCAAGTGTTTGTAATCATCTATGTAAGAAAAATCTTGGAAAAATATGAGAGGAAAATTTTTGGGGTACAACAGGGTGGCATCTATAAGCCCATCCCCGACAAATCTCCATCATCTCTCCAAGTGGCATATTTAAGCCCATTCCCTACACAATCAACCACCATATCATCGAGTGCAAATTTCTGGGCACTCTAGTGTTCAATCATCTTCCACCTCCAAGTCACGAATGGCAGACTCGCCAATCTAACCTTCAGGTTTAAGAATATTGAACAGGGGCATATGTTGTACCCTAAAATTTTCCCTCATTTTTCTCAAGGCATTTCTCACAAGGATTCTAAAAAATTCAAGCTTACACAAGTACAATTTAATTTTTCAGCATCAAGTTAAACAGGAAACTGTTAAAAAGGGCAAAGCAGATAAAAATAATCTTTTTGACAAAATTGAAGAAAAAAACAAGTTTTCTTCGATTCACATCCTTCGATTGGACTTTTGTCCTCTTCCAATTCAAGCTTGGCTTGCATCCTTCAATTGAGCGTTGGCCTCTAACATACTGGCTTTGATTCACAAAGTAGGAGTTTCCTGCATGTAACCTTCGATTGCACCATTGGCCTCACATGGTTTACAATGCAATGGTTGTCTGCGTGCCTGCTTCATTTGAACATTTGATGCATGGATGCCTATTTTGATTGGACAAATAATTCCCTTCATGCTTGCTTTGATTCACAGAGTGATGGCTAGCTGTATGTAGCCTTAGATTTAACAATAGCTTCCTTCTTGGATGCATCAAAGCAATAGACTCCCACCAGGTCAGCGGGAACAAGGAAAAAAGCCTCCTGTTAGCTTCCTTCGATTCAGAAGGAAAATGCCTCCTGTTTGGCTTCCTTTGATTCAGGAGGCAAAGACCTCTTTTCTGGTTTCCTTTTATTGTGCCCTTTACCTCCTGCATGCTTTCTTCATTTGGGCGAGTGGCTTCCTTCAATACAAGCTTTGGTTACATTCTTCGTTTGGGCGTGTGGTTTCCTTCAATAAAATCTTTGGTTACATTCTTCGTTTGGGCTTGTGGCCTCCTTCGAATGCAAGTTTGGGTTACATCATTTGTTTGGCCATATAACCTTTAGTAGATAAGTTTCTTTTAGACAGTGGCTCTTCATGCAAGCTTTCGTTTGAGCAAAGGCCTCTTGCATGTTTGCTTGAAGTCACAAAGCAATGTCCTCCTACAACTCTACTTCGACTCATAAGCCATTACTTTTGCATGTTTTTCAAACTCAGAAGACAAAATTTCCCATTCATGCTAGCGCCCCCAAAGTAGGGACCTCCTGCATGCACCCTTTCGTATGTCCATGTGACCACTGGCTGGAAAGCCTTCGATTGGAAAAGATCCACCTTCACACGAATCTTCGATTGGAGTTTTGGTTCCCTTCGAATCAGCATACTTCGAATCCAATCTGAACCCTTCGAATGTTACTTCCAAATCTTTACATAATCAAAGGCTTACACAAAGGTTCAAAGCTTTGTCTACTGGATAATACTATTCTTGAATAAAATAGCAAAAAGCTACGTACCCTTTTTTCATAAAGAGTACTTTAGTCACAAAATCAGCTCCCAATCTGATTTTTGTCTGAACACAAGCAGTGCCAAAATCATAAGTCCAATCTCCTTCCCCCAACAGACAGTAGGCCCCCACTTGCACTTTAAACTTGGGAATAACGAAAGGGATCAAGTTTGTTTTCATTTCAACTAAACCATGGGTTGTTATCCTATAAACATGGTTACTCCAACACCTCTAACCCTTTCTCTATAAATAGAGAAACATTTGCAAGCTGAAGAGGACTTTGGGTGGTGGAAAGAATCATCAAACTCTCAAAACTCTTAAACTCTTAATATTCTCAAACACTAAACACAAACCCAGAATCTAGAAGAAACACAACACCTGTTTCCTTGACCCTTCGAATCCAGAAGAAACACAACACCTATTTCCTTGGCCCTTCAAATCTAAAGAAACACAACACTTGTTTTTTTTCTCTTTCGAATTTGAAGCAATCCAACGCTTAGTTCCTTCTTTTGAATCCAATACTAGAAACATAACACCTGTTTCTTTCCTTCGAATCCAGGAGCACTCAGGGCAGCCACTCAAGGTCCAGCACACATTCCAGCTTCAAGCAAGGTAAGTCACTCTGACCTTAAACTTTTTGTTTTAAGCATGTACATAAAATTTGTTTCCTTTTCGTTTCCACCTTTTTAGTTTGTTATCATTGCTAACCTTTTGGTTTTGTTACTTGGTTTATCAAAAAATTTTAAGAACTAACTTGGCCATGAGACAATACTAGCATGGCCTTAGACCATGTTACTATTTAAATCCCAAACGAAAGAAAAACAGGAGGAATGAAGTACGAATCAAAGCTTTAGACTTCACCCCTGGCTGCTTCACAATTGCAAGCAGAACAAAGAGTGTGGCCTTAGACTTCACCACACACTGACTTCCAGGCCATTCAAAGGAAGCAGGAAGGCAGAATCAAAATCTATCCACACACTAACTTCCAGGTCCCATTCGAAAGAAGCAGGAAAGGGATGAAATCGAAAGGCGTGTCCTTACTACTTCCAGGCCAAATCGAAGGAAACCCAAAAGAGCAGAATCGAAGGGACACTGATGCCAAAATTGAAGCACTCATTTTTCCTTCTTTTATTTTGTTTTTTCTTTACATTTTCTCGCTATTCAATATGGTTATAATAGTGTAGTATAATTATTTTCTGCATTTTTATTGCTTTTATACAAATGTTAGTAATTAGGATGTATGGCAAGATAAAACTAACAAGTAGACAACCCAAAAATCAAAGACAAAGTGCATGCAAATCAAACACATTATTCACACATATGCATCCCTAGGGTAATACCACTTGTTACCTTGGAAAATAGTCATATCCCTCGAATATGGGCGTTTTAGCAAAGACCCTCGATAAAAGATCGTAGTCCCTCGATGACCCTCGATGTTGCCTTTGGTAAACGGTCTAGTCCCTAAACGAAAATTGCTAAAGTTTTCCATAGGTTGCCTTCTATGACTATACAAACGACCCATGCTCGTCCCTTCACATCCAACGATGGGGCTTTTTACCAAATCAATGGTAAGATAGAAACATCTAAAGGAGGAGGAAAAGAACATAGACCTTTTTGAGTAGGTAGGATGCTCATAGTTGCTCGCTTGCTCACAACAAAAACATTTTACACACTAACACTTTCATTTGAGACATTTTCAAAAGACAAAGCTCTTTGTATGCATTCTTATAGAGATGAGAATCATTATAAAGACACTTTTCAAAATCACTTTCAAAAACATCTTCCACAAACACCTTTTTGAACTATTTTCAAAAACTAACATTTTGTACGCGTTCTTATAGAGACGAGAACCATTAAAAAGATGTTTTTTCCAAATATTTTCAAACCCACACCACAAAGCATATTTTCAAACAAAAATAAGTGATCTAGAAAGCAACTAAGAGCCCATAGATAATTACGGAAGAAAAGGGTGCTAACACTTTCCCTTTTCATAAGCTACCCCCCGAACTCAAGAAATAATCTCGAAAGGTCTTTCCTGTTCTTTTCACCCTTTCCTTATTGGATAAAAGAAAAGTCGATGGCGAATCTTGATATCCGCAACAATTGAGATCAAACACAAAACACCCAAGTCAGTTCTCCCACCATATTAAAACAGGTAACCAAGAGAAGACAACACGGATAACTCGTCAACACCTAAAGAAAGTAATCACATATAACCCTGATATGATGACGCGAATAACTCGTACATATCATAGGTAACCAAGAGAAGATGACTTGGATAACTCGTCAACACCTGGGAAAAGCATAATAAGTTGTATCGTAACTTTTGCATATTTATCATAACCTAGAGGATAAATAATGAGGGTTTGGAATTTGATATTTGAAATAACTAGGCTATGGATATGGATCATAGATATACCGCCTAGTGTACTTTTGGTTGTGGTACCTCTGATTGTTTTGTCTATTCTTAATTGAGGTAGCTATTTGTAAGTGGATAAGGTTTGAATTTGTGATTCTGTACAGGTGACTTAGCTGGCAAAATAGGCCTTGAGATTTCTCGAAGTATTACTGGGCCTCTTATGATTTAAATGCTATGGATGATTGAGATGTTTATGTGCAATGCTTAATGATAATGTTTTTTATATGATTTTTGTATGTTAGATGTACCAAGTATTATGAGGGATTTTGATTCTCTTTCTCCTTTATATCATTGGGTCTTCAGGGTCAATGACTTCCCAACGTTCTCTTTCATCTTTCTCGTGGCATCAACAAGTTAACTTGTATCTTGATATGTTCTTATGAACAGTGTCATACTTCGGGCGTAGTCGTGGTTTTCTTTTGACATTTTTATAACCAAATTTCTTTTTGATGTTCGTTAATCCTTTCTATTTTGTCATGTACCCAAAGTAGTTTCAATGCAATGTTTATAAGAAATTATCATCGTATTTTGCAAACAAATCGAAAAAAGAAAAACAGAATTGAAAAAGATTTGAAAAATAAGTTATTTTATTAATGAAAATGCCTTTGAATAGGCCAGAATAGGAGATGCAATTACTAAAAGAGGAAATTACAAAAAGATAAAAAGAAAACGGCAATGATAAGTGATATCCAATACTGATATTTCTCATATGCCCTTGATAACTCTAATCACTATGCTTTTGAGAAGATAATTAGATTAATTCTTCCCCTCTGTAGTTGTAGATGTAATAAGTCCTCGAGTCACAATCTTTTTGTTCGTTTTGTCATTGAATAAAATCCCTAAATTTTTCCTAGATCGCCCTTTCAGGTTTTTAATCCACTGAGATGATATTTTTGTTTATATGTCACTAATTTTTTCCTGGATCTCCCTTTAAGGTTTTCATTCCACCGGGACACCCCTTTTTTCCTAAGTCACCCTTTTGGGTTGTCGACTTAACTGGCTTATTCTTTTATACATAGTATTTTTTGACCGTGTTGAAATTCAGAGGGTGTGGCAGTTCTTCCCAGTCCATTGTTGTGAGGATAAGAGCTCCTCCTGAGAAAGTTGTTTTTACCATATATGCACCTTCATAGTTAGGTGCTCATTCCCACGTGAATCTAAACGAGGTAGCAGAATCTTCTTGAGGACTAAATCTTCTTATTAGGATACTTGAGGATGAACCTTCTTATCGAATTCCCTTTTCATATGCTTTTGATATAGTAGGGCATGACTATAAGGCTGTTAAATGCTTTTCTTAGATGAGTTTGAGCTGATCAAGCCATGTTTATACCTATTATGATTCTTCGAGAATTGTTTCCATGAGGACTCGGTGGGATGGGATCTCTACTTCAACATGGAGTACAGCCTCCGTGCCATAAACAAGAGAGAAAGGAGTTGCACCAGTCGAAGTATGTACTGAGGTACGGTAGCCATGTATTCCAAAAGGAAGCATCTCGTTCCAATCTTTATATGTCTTTGCGATCTTCTGGATGATCTTCTAAATGTTTTTATTGGAAGCTTCAACGTCCCCATTCATCTTGGGTCAATAAGATGACAAATTTTGATGCTCGATCTTGAAATCATCACACAATTCCTTCATCATTTTGCTGTTCAGGTTGGACCTATTGTCTATGATAATTTTTCTAGAAACTCCATACCGGCATATGATATTTTGCTTGATAAATCGGGTAACCACTTGCTTTGTCACATTCGCATAAGAAGCGGCTTTTACCCACTTGGTGAAGTAATCAATTACGACTAATATGAACCGGTCTCCATTAGAAGCCTTTGGTTAAATCATCCATATCATATCAATTACCCACATCGAGAACAACCATGGTGAACTTAAGACATTCAGAGGAGTTGGTGGCACATGCACCTTGTCAGCATAGATTTGGCATATGTGGCATGTCTTTGCATAATGGTAACAATCAGTTTCCATCGTCAACCAATAGTACCCTACTCTTAAGATTTTTCTACCCATCACATGTCCGTTTTCATGGGTCCCAAAGGTTCCTTCATGGACATCCTACATAAGCGTGTCTGCTTTGCGTTTATCCATGCATCTGAGTAGGACCATGTCGTAATTCCTTTTGTATAATACATCCAATTTAAAAAGAACTTTGCTGCTAGCTTACTTAGAGTTTGCTTGTCTATTATTAAGGCATTTTCTGGGTATTCTTGCTTCTCTAAATATCTCTTGATGTCATATATTCAAGGTTTATTATCTGGCCCTTCTTCAACTGCGAGACAGTGTGCGGGTTCTTCGAAGTGTCTAATTGTTATGTGTGGTTCATGATTAGGCCAAGTTACTTTAAACATGGTTGAAAAAGTGGCTAAGGCATCTACCATCTGATTTTCTTCTCGGGGAATATGAGTTAAAGTAATCTCCGTAAATTCTATAGCTAGCTCCAAAACACGATCTCGATTGGAATTAATTTGGGATGTCGGGTGTCCCATTCACCGTTGATTTGGTGTATGACCAATGCTGAGTCTCCATATGCTTCGAGGAATTTTATCCTTAGATCAATAGCAGCTTCCAAACCCAAGATACAAGCTTCGTATTCAACAATGTTGTTGATACAGTCGAAATATAATCTCACAATATACGGTTTATGAAAATTCTTTGAAGATGTCAATACTGCTCCAATTCCATGCCCTAGTGTGTTTGAAGCACCATCAAACATGAGTGTCCATCGTGCCCCTAGTTCAGATCCTTCATCGAGTCCTGGTATTTCGTAGTCTTTTATAACCATGTTGTCTTCGTTTGGGAAGTCTTTTACCTAGTTGATGAGCTAGGTAATCAACTAATATATTTCCCTTGATGGCCTTTTGTGTAACATACTGGATGTCATATTCGAATAACAACCTTTTCCATCGAGCAATTCTTCTTGTGAGAGCTTGCTTTTTGAACACATACTTCAAAGGGTCCATTCTTGATATTAACCACGTGGTATGAGTTAACATATATTACCGCAGTCATTTAGTGGCCCACGCTAGAGCACAATAAGTTTTCTCAAGGAATGAGTACCAGGTTTCGTAGTTAGTGAATGTGTATCCTATAGAACCCTCAAGAACCGTTAAGTACATGATAAGTGGCCTCCCGTGAAAGGGTGGCATCAGAATTGGTGGCTCTTGTAGGTATTGCTTTATTATTTCAAAGGTTGTTTGACAGTCTTCATTCCATTCAATTGATTGATCATTTATGAGTAGTTTGAATATAGGCTCGCAAGTGGCAGTCAGGTGCGATATGAACCTTAAGATGTAGTTTAATTTCCCTAAGAAACCACGAACCTGTCTTTCTTCTCTTGGAGCTGACATTTCTTGTATGGCCCTTACTTTGTCGAGATCTACCTCAATACCTCGTTGTCTTACAATAAAACCCAATAGTTTACCTGACCTGACACCAAATGTACATTTGTTTGAATTCAACCTTAGTCTGAATTTTCTTAGACGTTTAAATAATTTTTTTAAGTGGGTGATATGATCCTCTTCTAACCGGGATTTAACAATCATATCATCTATGTGCCCCTACGTTCTTTAGACTAAAGGGCTTTACTTTGTAGTAGAAGGTGCCCCAAGGAGTCATGAAGGTAGTCTTTTCCATGTCCCTGGGAGCCATCTTAATCTCATTATATCCTGAGAAACCATCCATGAAAAAAAATACCAAAGATTGAGCTATGTTATCCACCAAAACATCAATTTGAGGTAATTAGAAATCATCCTCGGGACTTGCTTTGTTTAGATCCCGATAGTCCACACACATGCGTACTTTACTGTATTTCTTGGGTACTGGCATGATGTTAGAAGTCCAAGGTGGATAGTCTACTACGACTAAGAATCCTACGTCAAATTGCTTGAGGACTTCTACTCGGATTTTATTAGCCATTTCTGGACGAGTTCTTCTGAGCTTTTGTCTAACAGGAGAGAACCTTTCCTTGAGAGGTAGTTTATATACAACAATATCCATATCTAAACCAAACATATCTCAGTAAGACCAAGCAAATATATCCATGTATTCACGCAGGAGCCTGATCAGCCTTTCTTTCACGCTTTCTTCTATGGTTGCACCTATCTTTATCTCTTTCTGGTCTTTCTTTGTTCCAAGATTGATGATCTCTATAGGTTCGTGGTGCGGTATTATGTCATTTGATTCTTGATCTAATAATCTTGCTAACTCTTCAAAGAGTTTATAATATTCCCCATTCTCCTCTTCATATTGGTTAATTGGTGCATCAAAATCATATCGAATTGTAGCAGTATCATTGTCAGTGAGTTTAGGTGTGGATCTACACATTTTATCATGTTTCGATTTCTTTTAGATTGCGAAATTGGAAATTGCGTATGAAGAAAAGTGTTTCCATTTTGAAAAAGGAGTAAATAAAAGAGAAAGAAATGGATCTTAATTGAATGCAAAACATAAGTTTTATTAATGAAAAATAATGTTTGAAAATAGATGGGGCTCTTACAAGTTACCCCTATGCCTCAGGCGGGACATAAGGTCTTTTAAAATAGAAAAAAAAATACTTTGGAAAGAAAAAGATCTTTGGAATCTCCACAGCAGTCCAATTCTTGAGCTCTTCCCTAGGAGCACATTCACGGATGAAGTTGGATGCTCCTTTGTTATCGCTCTTGTTGGGTATTAATGACACTTTCCCACCGTGTTCTACTCCTTTGTTGATGAATGTTTCTTGGATCGGGGGAATTCACCCTTTATGTTTCTTGGCTGCTCTTAATGGTTGATAGCCCAAATGAAAGTGGTCTTTATTTTCAATTATCTCCACAAGCTTGCTCCAATCTTTAGATGTTCGGTCTTTCATAACTGTTTATAAGTCTTGCCACAATGTCAAGGAGATCCCTGGTCTTTTGACCTTCTCTACCAGGAGGGTAACTATTGTCTCCACTTACAATACCTAGAATGACGTTTCCACACAGTCTTCTTCCATAATGATGTACTTGTAGGACTCCAAGGGACTTATGAAGATATCTTCTTCCCCATCAATTATAAACAACTTTTCTTTGATGAGGAACTTTAATTTTTGATGCAGATTTGAGGCGACAAATCTTGCATCATGAATACCTGGTCGCCCAAGTAGGCATGTATATGTTGGTTCTATATCCATCACCTAGAAGGTAATATAGAAAGTATACATACCAATCTTTATAAGAAGGTTCACCTCTACAAACACCATGCTTTGTGAACCATCAAAGGCCTTAACCATCATGGAACTTGGTCTTATGACTATGCCATCCATTGTTAGCTTCATCAAGCTAGTCTTTGGTAGTACGTTCAAGGAAGAACTAATATTAGTGAGGTCTTTCCACATTATATTGAGATGCGTAAAGCCTAGTCGCGGGCTCTAACTTGTGGAGGTAGCTCACTATAACTGAAACCTAGTTATGGTCCTGATGTCGGATTGGCCACAACTTCATCAAATTGATCCACTATGACCACCTTTGTTACATGAACAACACTCAGGTTCTTCATCGGAGAATCTTGGTGTGCTTCTGAATTTAGTAGTAATGAGAGTGTTGATATCTTGGAAGGGGTTTGGTGGAGTTGATCCACTACCCTATAGTCACTCTTCTTGATCATTTTTAGGAATTCATCAGCCTCTTTGTCGGTGAAGGCTTTACTTGGAAGCTCCCGCCCTTGGCTAGTTTTAGCCACAACTTTTCCTTTATCCCTGGCTAAGGTATCATTCTTGCTATGTTTGAATTGCAGGCCTTTGACTCATCATTAATTCAAACTCTTGTTTCTATCTATTGATATAGACAATAGTGTCATAAATCCATGGTACAACTTTATCACTTTCATAAGGAGTGGGGGACAGACCCTTTATTACCATTGTATTCTTCTGAGGCACTGGTATCTTTAAAGTTTGATTTTGACATGGTATTGTCAATGGTATTCTTGTTGAGCTTGGCTCTCTATAAGGAATTACAAGTGGTTTCTTTGCAGAATTCAGACCTTGGAAAGGGATCACCAACGACCTTCTTGTATTCCCATTAATTACGGCTACATATCCCTCTTCAGGGTATTTCCCGAATTGGACTATTCCCTGATCCACCAATTTTTGCAGAGTGTTTTTGAAAACGTCATTATGCTCCAAGAGAAAACCATGTTCCAATAAATGCTCCTTCAGGATATCTATCAGAGCCTTTACTTGTTTAGTCTCCCCATGATTAGTGACTATATTAATTGTGTTCACATCTGGACCATCATGCGGGAGCATGGGGGTTGTCTTGGTATTAGGTTTATCAAAGGTGATATCTTGGGAGTCTATCAGATCTTGAACCTTATGTCTGAAGGCCCAACATTTCTCAAGGGTGTGCACTGGGGAATCAACATGATATTCGCACCTCGCATTCACATCATATCTTGGTGGAAGTGCCCCAATTGGAGGAGCTAGTGTCCTTAACTCTTCCAAGGATGCTCTAACCAGACGTTGTAGTAGCTGACTATATGGCATGGGGAGAGGATCAATTTTCTCTGAGGTCCTTGGAACCTATTTTTCTGTTGCTCTTGTGGGATCACCAATGGTTGATATGTTTTATGGTGTGCTACCAAAATATTAGTTTCTCCTTCGTTCTTTTTCAATAAGTTAGGAATATGCTTCTTTGAGTTTTAAGGAGTACTGGATGCCCCTTGTATCTTGCCACTTTTCAGACCAACTTCAATTTGTTCCCCAATTATTATCAAATCGAAGAATCCCGAGGATACACTGCCTACCATCTATTGATAATATAGACCTTGTAAAGTATCCATGAACATGTCTACCAATTCTCTTTCGAGGAGTGGTGGTTGTATGCATGCTACCATTTATCTTCACCGTTGAGTGTACTCCTTGAGAGATTCATCTTTCTTTTTAGACAAGTTTTGAAGTTGCATGCAGTTAAGAGCCATATCCAAGTTGTATTTGTATAGCTTTAAGAAAGCATGAGAAAGGTCTTACCATGTTCAGATATATGCATGTTCCAACTACATATACCAATCCAAAGATGCCCCACTCAGTCTGTCTTATAAATAGTGGATCATCAGTTTCTGATCATGAGCATAGGCAACCATTTTCCTGCAGAACATGCATACATGATTCCTCGGGCACGTGAGTCCCTTATATTTTTCAAATTTAGGTACCTTAACTTTGGGGGGGATCACTACATCTGGGACTAAACACATTTCTAAAGCACCGACATCGAAGGCATCATAACCCTCTACAACCTTTAGTCATTCTTCAATGGCTTTAAATTGACTGATCACCATAGGGTCTTCAACAGTGTTGGTGGTAAGCCCCTTTTGTTGAGGTATTTGAGCCATGCCTTCCAAATCATGAACTCCATTGTTTTACCCCAAAAATTTCCCTCTCATTTCTCAAGACATTTCTCACAAAGATCTGCGAAAGCTCAAGCTTGCACCAGTATTGACTAGGTCAAGCCATCTCCTCAACACTAATACCTCAAGATTAGGGTTTGAATTTGAATAAAGACAATTGGACTTCTAATACTTCAAGTGACGTTCTTGGATCATTATGGACCTTCAAGAATGATCATGCCAAGTTTCAAGTCTTCTCAGTCAATTGACCAAGAGACCAAAAATCCGTTGTACTGATGAAAAAGTCAAATGTAGCATCAAAAGTCAAACTTTGACTTTTTGGTCAACATTAAGCCTCAAAGATAAAAATTCATCAAGAAATTAAAAAATATGAAACTTTATCATCAAGAAATCAAGAAAGTCAAAAGTCAATGTGAAAATTCAAACTCTTCAAGACTTAGAAATTTTTCTAAGTGTTTTTTATACATGATAATTTCATTTCTTCATGCCAACTTTTCACCATGATGCAAGATGATTCAAGGAAAACTTCCAACATGAAAGTTGTAGATCTCAATGAGATATAAAACTTTTTAGGTTAGGACTTTTTCTAGAAATTCTTGGATTTTGAGTTATAAATTCATGAAAGTTATAGAGGGTGTTTCAAGCTTTCCAAAACATCCAAGAGCATGAATTTATCATATTTGAGCTAGGAGATTCAAGGATCTGAAGTTGGACATTCATTCTTGATTTACAAGGCATATTTGTGATGAACAAGGAACCAAAATCTTAGCCATGCTGCATAATCTTCACTTTGCAGACCTCTTGACTTGCACATATATCCATAATCATATGTTTACACAATTGATTAAACCATTATCCAAGTGGTTCAAGTATTGTCCATTGCATCTTTCAATTTTTGGCACAAAGGCACCATTGCCATTCTTGCAAAGTTCACTTTAATCATAAAGTCAATTTCTTGAGCCTCTAACTTGTTTTTATAATCACACCCAACTTCTACAAGTCAGAACAAACATGTTTAAAGTGATCAAACACGCTAGATAGCTTGGTACAAGCATTAGAGACATGTTCTTCATGCTTGCTTCAAAAACAAGCAAGATAGCCATAACATGTAATTAAAAATATGAGTTGTTTGACGTCTCAAACCTTCTCTATAAATAGAGAGGATAATTTCAAGAGAAAGAGGTCAGAAAAAAGAAAGGGAAACTAACACTCAAAATCATTTTTGCTGTCAAAAACCAGAATTGTCCACAAAACCTCCATTTTTGAGCTTTGAAGTCCAAATCTTTGAATCTCATACCTTGCAAGTTTTCTCCAAACAAAACATCTAAACACTCCACATATATCATATAGAAGTTGTTCAAACATAAAAACAACTTCTATAATATCACTATCATCACTTCCCAAGCTCAACAATAGCCCATACAGCAGCTCAAACTCAAAGCACAAATTTCAGTTTCAAGGTAAGTTTTCTTGACTTTGAACTCTTCATACAAACATCATTAATGGTTCATTTGTGAAGATAAAATATAGATATCATTGCCTTGAAGCTATCCATATGCTTGCTTTTCATTTTCACTAACCATGTGTTGAGAACTAACTTTTACATGTAGCAAAACAGTGATAAAAGCAAAAAACAACAGTTATGCGTCGACATGAAATGCTATGAGTCGACACATATTATGTTCAAAACAGGTTATGAGTCGACACGAAACACGTATGCATCGACACGAAATGATTATGAGTCGATACGAAACCAGTATGCATCGAATCATACTGAGTTGTTTTGACTTCCAGGAGCAAGAATCATACATAAGCCAATACATGAGCCGACACATGAGCCAAAACAAAACATGCATGAGCCAATACATAAGCTCATGTGTCAGCTCATAAAACATTTTTGTTAATATTTTTTATTTTTTATTTATTTTTTATTTATATTTTTATTATTATTATTTTCATATAAAAATTCAAATAAATATTTTATTTAAATATGTATGCATACACTTTTGTTTATTCCTTTTTTCTAAACTAAAAAAGACAAAAACATTTTCTTATTAAAATCAATTTATTTTCTTAAAATTAATTTAATATTTAGACATAGGTTTTATTTAAATTTATTTATTTTGATTAAATAAATTTAGACATTAGGATTTTAATTAAGATCTTTTCAAATCAATTAGAACCTGTTTCATAAAAAAAAACATAAAAACAATTTCTCTTCTCTTTATATTTCTTTGTACATTTTATTATTTTGCACTATAATTATGTAATTGTCAAAGCCTTGTAATAGTAAATTAGGTTTAGTTGCTTTCATCTCCCCATTTGTAAATTTGTACCCCATCCCCAAATGATGTAATAGCGTAGGACTTTATATTTCCGCAATTTATCGCTTTCAAATATAAATGCTAGTAATTAGGGTTTGTATGGAAAGACATAAAATCAACAAGTAGAAAAACCTAATCAAATATTAAATGCATGCAAATCAAACATACTATTCACACATGCACCCCTAAGGTTAACTCCACTTGTTGCCTAAAAAATGGTCATGTTACGCATGTGGGATATCTTAGCAAAAATAATCAAAAATACAAGATCATAGTCCCTCGATGACGCTACGAATGTTGCCTTACAAATAATCTTTGTACCTCAAGAGAAATGCTAAGATATCTCACAACATTTCTATCATGACTATACGATGACCCACTCCCGTCCCTTTACATCCAGAGATAAGGCTTCTTACCAATCAATGGTGAGATAGCAATATCAAAGGAAAGGAGGAAATGAACAAAAGACTTTTGAGTAGGTAGAAATGTTCTTAGTTTCTTGCTCACTTTAAAAACAAACATCCTTACAAACACACATCAAACACTTTCAAATCAAACTTTCAAAACATGAAATATTTTCAAAAGTCCAACACCTTGTATACGTTCTTAAAAAACGAGAACCATTACAAAGTTTGCCTAAACGAAGGCGCCTTTTCAAAAATACTTTCAAAAACCACCACAAAGCATATTTTCAAACAAAACAAGTGATCTAGCAAGCAACTAAGAGCCCATAGATAACTATGGATGAAAAGGGCGCTAACACCTTCCCTTTTCATAATCTACCCCCATAACTTAAGAAATAATCTCAAAGGTCTTTCCTGTTCTTTTCCACCTTTCCTTTTGGATAAAAGAAAATTCGGTGGCGACTCTTGCTAACCACAACATCTGCGATCAAACACAAAACATTCCAAGTCAGTTCTGCCACCGTATCACAGAACTGGCGACTCGGCTGGGGAAATCTTAAAAGTGGGGTTACCTTAGGGCTAGATCACCTTTTGCTTTCATTGTTTGACTTGCTTGCTTTACATTTTGGTTCCTTGTTTGGGCTTGTTTTGATCCTTTACCCGGATCTAGGATACCTTATAGGTAAGTAGCAATACGTTATGGAAATTGTGCGGGGTATAACGACATGGTCTAAGCAATATCTACGTTAGTGTGACACATTTGTTAGTACCGGTAACCCTTGAGTAGTCAAGGAGAATACGGGGCCGCTGTATGGTGTCATGAACTACTAACTGACTTTAGAACCTTTGCTTGACCAACTTGGACATTAGTAAGTAGTGAGATAGTCGGATTTGATGTAGTCTGAAGTTGGTTGATACTCGATACTACGCTCATTGAGACCAGACTTCTCGGGATATTTCGGTCGCCATTAAAGAGGCTTGCATTGAAACAATGCCCGACAAGAAAGATCGGTGATATTGAGATCCCTTAGAACCCGATTACTATTACTAGGACAGGTTAAGCCAACTAAACTTCAAGAGGGTACTTACCTATAAGACTCCATGCAAGCCTAAACCTAATGACTTGTTTGCCTTGCGTGTATATGCTTACTTGTACATAACATCATAAACATCATAACATCATAAGCATTTTCAATAACCATTTCAAGGATCTCAAGGGTCTATGATGTAGGGTCATGTTGAACCAGATGCCTATTAAGGGGAAAAGGGATTCATTCTCTAATCAAACACCGTCAAAGACCAAAGCACGGTAACTTGAGTCAAGGGCTATGACCCACTTGACATGGTGAGCTTGATTCTCGTAGAAGGACATCCACCCATACGAAGTTCTACAATAAAAGTTGTTGATCAAAGTTCAAATTCTAACATCTTTTTGTGTTTACCCCGCGAGATTCTTGAAAATATTGCATCCACATATCATGCATGTCACCATAACAGGTTTTCCCATACAAGTTTCCTTATCTTCTTAGTGTTTATTTCAGTAAGGATGGCCCTAGAACAGACCATCAAGAGCATTCAGATTCCAAATGCTCGACTTTAAAAGATGTTCTTAAACTTATCTAAGGGATAAGAAGAGGTGAAGGCACTCCTCACCAGGGGCGTGATAATGGGAAACTCTAGGGATGACAGAGATGACTGGTTGGAGCGGCTATAAACCGAGATAGCCATAATGAAGGACCAAATGATGGGACAACTGGTGGGCCAGATGGCTCTTACCCAAAACTCGGCTCAAGGACAAGAAGAGTTGAGAGCCCTTGTCAACCAACTTCATCAAGACGGTTGCAACCGTATGAAACAAATGTTCAAGATTGGGGATCAAGTCACTACTCATCCGCCCATGAGACAAGAAGTTGGTTCAAGGGAAAACAGACCATTCCGAATTGCCGCCACATCACACGCACAACAACGACCTCGTCAATGTCAACAGGAAAATCAACAAAGGAAAAATAAGCCCGAGAGACAATTTACTAACATCAACATGTCATTGGCCCAATTATTGCAACACATGTTAAAATTGGAGTTGATTACATTGAGGGATCCTCCTCGAAATCCAAATACCTTCGCTCCTAACTATCATCCTGATACATTGTATGCATTCTATTCCAATAGTCTGGGACATGATACAAATAGTTGTTGGGCATTGAAAAATAAGATTCAAGACTTGAACGACAAAGGAGTGCTAGAGTTCACACAATATGGTCAGACTAAACTCTTATTCCATCCCTCAAAGACTCACCATCTGAAGTGAAAAGTTCAGACAAAAAGGCTTTTGTTCATTTGAATTTTCAATTGTAATTTCTTTTTCTTGTTCAAACACTTACTTATTAATGTCAAACTATGTTTCATTAATGTATTGCATATGTTTGTATTGAATTGGTTCATTCGTTTTCGTTACATTTAAACTATGTTGTTTACTCCCTTTATGATACTCAACTTTTGTTTTAAAAGTTACAAGCTTTTAGAGGGAGGATGACGAAAACAATGCCTTAATCTTATACAGTATGCTTTTGGATAGACTTTGCTGACGATGTACAAGTGTTCTTTAAAATACCAAACACTGGAGTTATAAGGAAGATAATCCCTAGTCAACCCCTTTGAGCCAAAGAAGTAGGAGTTTCCTTTTTACACAAATTGAAACCTTTAATCAAAACCTAGGGCAGGGTAGTCTCTCAGTTAATTCAAATTCGCGTTCAGTTGCAAACTTTCACTTCGTAATACAACAAATGACATCAAAAACATTCTTCTGGAATCAAAAGACGGTGATGGTTCCCTATCACATAGGCAATCATTATCTCTCAAAAAGAAAAGTCCACTAAGTTAAAACCTACAAAGGAGACTTAAGAAAAACTGGGGCATCCCGCTGACTGTGATCTCAAAACAGGAACGGTCAAGAAAAAATCATGGGATAATAAATAAAAAAGAGGTCACTGCAAATCCTCAACAACGTGAAAAATGTTGCAAAAAATGACTGCCTTCAAATAAACTAAACTTGTTTGAACCATCACCAAAACGTCATTGGAGTTTGGACGTATAATTAATTGAGTTTAGGATTGAAGAACATCACGAAGAACGGGTGGGTACAAATAAAAATTTGAGCCTTTATCCTTTGTTTATTACACCATGAACCAAGCCACATTATAACCCTTCAAAAGTCCTAATTGAAGCACGGGTTAATTTGAAAGCATATTGTTACAAAAGGTATCCTGACTCCTGTAAGGCTTTACTCTAAATCCTGAGTTGAATTTTCCTGCAAAAATTCTTTTATCTGCTAAAAACGCATTTTCAAAACTTCAAGACAAACATAAACTTTGCATTATTTAAGTATCACTGTTTGCATAGGGCTAATTGTTTGACAACAGAGAAATTCATACAATGAATATCCAGTGAACAAAAACCCTCTCAATGAGAAAAATCATTTCAAGTGGGAAGACACTTCCAATAACAGATCTCCTATAAGCAAGGGGGCATGACGTGTCACTATCCAACACACCTGGAGCAGTCTAGTCAAGATTATAAGAAATCTCTCGAGAAATGTTGAATATACTAGGGGCATGTCTGTATCTGAATCACTTGGGGCATTAAACGTGAATCCCAACAAAGGGTTACGTACAGTCAAACATTTCCTGGAAGTTCCACAAACACCTGCTACTAAGGGCAATGACAAATCCCCCCAAAGTCCTTTTCATAGGGTGACCCCCAGCCAGGGTTTCAATCTCTGAAACTTTTCCCCAACTGAGTCAACCTCAAGAATCCTCGAGGATATCTGCCAAAAAAAGACTACTCCCCGAAAGACTGATGACAGAGTTTATTTCCCCAACAAACTACAGATTCCCCAGCTTGAGTTTGCCTCTCCGATTGCTACAAATCAAGGGACTACAACTCCTCTTCCGCAGTAGACATTTCTACAATCCCCAGTAAGTTACTGCAAAGTCTGGACTCGACCAGATATCAGTTTAACTTCATCCTTTCTAGAAAGTCATTGCAAAGCCTGGAATCCGGCCAGACAACAGTTAACTTATTTATCCCTAGCCAGTTGTTGTAAAGCTGGGAATTCGACCAGATAACAACTAAACTTTCTTCCTCTCCATTCAAGAGATAAATCCCTAGTAGAGCAACAGAAAACTAAGACTCCTGAACTCTTTTCCCCCAAGTGGAGATCAACAATCCCCACAGAGTATTCCTAAGGAAAGTCAATGTTCCCCAGTGGAGTTCTCCTCAAACAACAAAACAGGATTCCCCAGTGGAAACATCCTAAAACAAGGTCCGAAGAGGAGCATAATCTTCATCCACAACAGCGGTATGGGATTTCATTTCCCAAAGCTCCTCAGTATTTATCAAGGATTTATTTTCCAGATAGAGATACATTTCAATAACATTTCACATTTCATACATCTTATTTACATACATGATAAATGCATACGGAATAATCTAATTTATTTTGAGGACACCATGCATTTCATACATCATAAGATTGCATACAACTAACGTTTTACCTTTTTAGGGAAAGGTCAATCAACAGATAACTATCATTAACCATTTTCAAGTTCCAGATTATACCTATAACAAGCTAGGAAAACCATTTGTGGATGACATATTGTATATTAATACCTGTAACAAGCCAGGAAAATTATCTACATGAAGAGATTGAAGATTAACACTTGTAACAAGCCAGGAAAACTATCTTTCTTTCTCAGGTCAGAGATTAATACCTGAAACCAGACAGGACAATTATCTGCACGACTAGCTGAAGTTACCCTACACAGGTTCCTTCTCATACATTTTCCAGATGAAGTTTTACATGGACTCATCATGAAGTTACCCTACACAGGTTCCTTATCATATATTTCAAGATTAAGTTTTACACGGACTCATCATGAAGCAACCCTACTCAGGTTCCTTCTCCTTTATAGATAAAGTTTTACACAAAATCATCATGAAGTTACTGTTGCACGGTGGCAGAACCGACTGTTTATACATGTTGGTTTTTGCGTTTTTTATTCGCAAATGTTCGGTAAGAAAGAGTCGCCACCGTCTTTCCTTTTAGCCAAATTAAGAAAATGGTGAAAAGAACAGAAAAAGACCTTTTCGATATTTTCTGAGTAAGGGGGGTAGATTATGGAAATGGAAGGTATTAGCACCCTTTCCATCAGTGGTTTTCCATGGGCTCTTAGAGATTTTCACATTTTTAAAATGCTTTTATGCTTTGTGTGTTGAAATTTTTTTGAAAGATTCCTTAGTGTGGAGATTTCCTTTGTGTTTAATTCTTGTATCGGTCCTCAAGAATGTTAACAAAGCAAATATTTTGAAATTAGTTTTTGAAAAGCATTTTTTGTGTGTAAGTGCAAAAAAGTATTTTTGAGCAAACTTCTAACAACTATCTACTTGGTTATACTCGAAAAATTAGTTCTTTTCCTCTTTCCTTTAGACAGTGCTATCCTACTATTAGTGAGTAGGTAGCCCTATCGTTGGATGTTGAGGGACAATCGAAGGGACGTTACAGTCACAAAGGCAATTATGGAGATGCTTTAGCAATTCTTTTTTAGGCACTAGATCATTTACCGAGAAGGAAACTGTAGGATCATCAAGGGACTATGATCTTTTTATTTTTACGGGTCTTTGCTAAAGCATTCCTGCCTCATGACTGTTTTTTAAAGGCAACCAAAGTGGGCATAACTTAGAGGTGCTTGTGTGCAATTGTGTTGTGTTTCAGTTATTTTTTGTCTTTTTGTTAATTTTTCTAGCGTTTACTTATTAGTCTTATCATACAATCCTAAATACTAGCAATTAATAAGAAAAACAGTAAAATACAGAATATAGAGGTCCTATGTTATTACAAGGCTTCGGGACAATTACATATAAATGCGAGAAACTAAAAGTGCGGAAATTTTAAATCTAAAGCTATTACAACTGTGAGACGTTATAGTAAAATAAAATGCGCACGAATTTGAAAATAACGTCTAAAAATCCTAAGAATAAAAATCTTTTTGTTGTTTTATTTTATTTTTTTGGGAAATGTTAAGATAATTACAAGATTAGTTAATAAAATTAATTTAATAGAAAAAACTATCCTAACGTCTTTTTGTGGTTTTTTGTTTCAATATTAATAAAAAAAAGAAAGAAAATAAAAGAAACAAGCAAAAAAGCCAAAAAAATAAGAAAATGGAAAAAGGCTCTTTCGATCTAAGGGGGGGACAATCTTTCGATCCTGGGCCAGGTATGATTCTTCGATCCTGAGCCAGGCATGGTTCTTTGATCCAAGGAGAGGACAGTCTTTCGATCCTAGGCCATGTATGGTTCTTCGATCCTGGGCCAGGCATGGTTCTTCGATCCTGGGCAAGGCCTGGTTCTTTGATCCAGGGAAGGGAGTCATCCCTTTCGATCTGGGGGAGGCATGGTTTTTTGATCTAAACCTGTAAGATAGACGTTAGCGAAAAATATGACCTGGGTTTCAAACCCAGGACCTTCGATCCTGCATACATCAATCTATTTGGGCCATATCTGCAGTGCTAGAGACAAAAGAAAACCAAAGTGGACCTGGTGCCGAAAACCAGGCCCTCAGTTCTGAAACCAAATCGAACAAAGCCACTGAACAAACATTAATACATTATGAAATTATAAACAAAGATTTGAAAGTCTACCAATAGCAGGATGCTTTGATTTAGAATCCTGAGTCTGGGAAATCTTGCAATGAGGGTTATGGAAACTCTGGGATTCTTTTAAAATTTGAGGAATCCTTAGTGCTATCTCCTTCTTCGTCTCCCTCTTTTTTTCGTCCCTTTGTAATGTGTCCTTGGCCTCATACTTATAAGGGTGTGAGGGACAAGAGAAATGATGCTGGTAACAGTCATTTGAATGCCATGAATGTAAAACATAACCTTGGCCAAAGTTAAGGGATCTTGTCCCTTTTGAATTTGAATGATTGTGTAATTGACCTTCGAATGCCATGATGAGGCTCCTTCGAACTGCTGATAGCCTCCTTCAAATGGATATTTTGAATGGGCCTTGTTACTTCCTTTGAATGGCTTTCTGAATGCATCTTTGAATGGATCTGATGAAGCTCCATCAAATGGACCTTGTTAAAATGTCAATCGAACGGCCTTGTCAACAGGTCAGTCGAAAGACCTTGTTAACAGGTCAATCGAAAGACCTTTGTCTCTGTCAATCGAAAGGCGCTATATGGATGCCAATCGAAATACATTTTTGGGGATTCCAATCGAAAGGCGCTCTGAAGTGGCCAATCGAAAGGCACTTTGGAGTGGCCAATCGAAAGGAACTTTGGAGTGGCCAATCAAAAGGCACTTTGGAGTGGCCAATCGAAAGGCACTCTGAAGTGGCCAATCAAAAGGCACTTTGGAGAGGCCAATCGAAAGGCACTTTGGCCAATTTCAAAATTTGTTGCTTTTCTTCAAACAAGTGTTTGTAACCACCCATGTAGGAGAAGATCTTGTAAAAATGAGAGGGAAAATTTTGGGGTACAACAGTTGCCCATGTTCAATCTTCTTAAACCTGAGGATGTAGATTGGTTTGCCTGCCTTTCGTGATCCGAAGGTGGAAGATGATTGAACACTAGAGTGCCCAAAAATTTTCACTCGTCTGAAGTGATACTTTTGGTGGATAATATCGGGAATGGGCTTACAGATTCCATTTGGAAATGGTGACAGGAGACTGTCGGAGATGGGCTTAAAGATGCCATCCACAGAACATGACGGAGAGTCGTCAGAGATGGGCTTAAAGATACCATCCAGATGACTGTTGATTTCAAGAGGTACTCCTTTGCAGGGATTCCTGTTCCTGATGTTAGAGAGAACTTCGCTGAGGAATATTGGTCTCTGTCTTGGAACATAGAGTTTTAGGAGCTTCAGTTGTCAGTTACTCTATCGGGGAGTCATCTCTTGGCTGATGAGACCGAAGTGAACTACTATCTGGTCAGGATCCAGGCTTCAGAGTGACTTGCTAAGGATGATAAGACCGACTGCTATCTGGTCATGCTCCAGTCTTCACAGTGACTTACTGGGAAAATGAGATTAAACTGTTATCTGGTCGTGTCCAGGCTTTAGTGATTTGAAGGAATTAAGCTGTTATCTGGTCGTATCTAGGCTTCAACTTGAATCTGCAGTGTACCGTTATCTGGTCGTATCCAGGCCTCGGTAATTTGAAGAAATTAAGCTGTTATCTGGTCGGGTCCAGGTTTCAACTTGAATATGAGGTGTATTGTTATCTGGTCGTATCCAGGCTTCGGTAATTTGAAGAAATTAAGTTGTTACCTGGTCGGGTCCAGGTTTCAACTTGAATCTGAGGTCTATTGTTATCTGGTCATATCCAGGCTTCGGTAATTTGAAGAATTTAAGTTGTTATCTGGTCGGGTCCAGGTTTCAACTTGAATCTGAGGCATACTACTATCCGCTCGAATCTAGTCTTCATAGTAATTTGACAGAGTAAACTACTATCTGGTCGGATTCCAGGCTTTGTAGCACCTTATACTGTTATCTTATCGAAATCCAGGCTTCACAGCGTCTTAAATTGTTGGTTGACTAATATCCGGCCGGCTTCAGGCTTCATAGTAACTGACAGAGTAAACTGCTATCTGGTCGGATTCCAGGCTTTGTAGCGCTTTATACTGTTATCTGGTCGAAATCAAGGCTTCACAGTTTCTTCAATTGGAATGGAAATCAGAGAGATCTTAGTGTCGATCATACTGAACCAGAGAAAATCATGGGAGGACCTCTTTCTGAGGAAATTTCTAAAAATAACCCTCCATCAGACGTAGCTTTTGAGAAGACTACCTGGTCACATAAGTAGCGGTGTTCGTTGATTTGATCTTTCCCTGAAAAAGGAAAAGAGTTAGTCATATGCAATGTCATGATGTATGAAATGCATTGTGACAATGTTCTCAAAATAAATGAGATTATGTTGTATGTGATATGTATGCACATGCCATGATGTATGAAATATGGGATGTTATTGAGATGTTTCCTGGTTTAGGGAAATAAATCCCGGACTACTGCTGGAGAGTATTGAGAAGCTGAATCCTTCATTTCCACTGGGGATGATGAATAGAGATGATTCGCTGAGGATTTCCTCTTTCTGTTTGAGGATAATCTGCTGGGGACTGACTCTACTTGAGAATAACTCTGTAGAGAGATGCTTGATGGAAGATTCTTCCGCTGTAGAGAAATAAACTCTGTTGGGGAATGAACTTCCATAGTTAGAGAAATAAACTCTACCCGGGAGGAGGTTTTATAATTGTTTAAGATTATAAAAAACTCAGCCCGGGAAGGAAAATTTCAGCTTTCTGAAGGAACTTTGTTGGATAAGGTGATTCCTGTTTGGGGAAGAAGGAGTCAAAACTTTGGTAGTTTCTGTTCTGTGGGGAACATAGACATCATGGGGTCATATGCAA
Source organism: Vicia faba (assembly GCA_948472305.1). Classification (NCBI taxonomy): domain Eukaryota; kingdom Viridiplantae; phylum Streptophyta; class Magnoliopsida; order Fabales; family Fabaceae; genus Vicia; species Vicia faba. The sequence continues at coordinate 773,442,871 of OX451736.1, read as the reverse complement.
TGATGACTCCATTTCAAACTGTTTTTGTCCCCTGTACCTGTTGGAAGGAATAATTGTCGGGACTGTAACTTGGTCTTTTTAGACTTTGCCCCTGTTTCTTAAAGTCATTATTAATCGTCTTTCTGTTTTTTATGCAAATATTTGTGAACAACTATCATATTCAAATGCATATGTTAATAATAAGTCATTGGACGTTTTTGCAAAACAAAATAGAAAAAAGAAAAAAAAACAGTTTTATACTTTCAGAGAAATGATTTATATTAATTTCTGAAGTTTTGCCTATAATAGGCGTTTTGTACAAAGAGGATGACGTTCTAGTAGGAGAACACCGCTGTAAAAAGTAAAAAACTATACAAAATAGTGTACAAAGAGAAAACAACAATGTGTAATAATCCCATTGAGTTTCAATTCTGCTATTGCCCCTATGTCCTTGAGCATCTCATCACTTAGCTCCTTGTCTGAAGCTGACTGGATTGATCGGTACCGTTTGATCTTGGTAGTTGATACTGAAGTCTGATTGCAAGGTGATCTAATGGGACATAGTAATACGCTTCAAATCCCTAATTTTTTTTCCTGGACCACCCTTTTGGGTTTTCAGTCCACCGGGATACCCCTTTTTGCCCAGGCCGCCTTTTCAGGTTTCCGACTTGCCGGGTGTAAAGATTTTTTTTATTCATCCCTAATTTTTACCCAAACCCTTTTGGTTCACCGGGATGCCCTTATTTTTGCCTAGGCTAGTCAACCTAGCGGGTCTTCGTTTACGCGTAGTATCTTTTCACTATGTCCGCATTAATAGGGTGAGGAAGGTCGTTACCATCCATGGTGGTCAAAATCATGGCTCCACCTAAAAATATGCTTTTGATCACAAATTGCCCTTCGTATGTGGGAGTCCATTTTCCCATGGGATCACCTTGTGGCAGTATGATGCGCTTGATTACTAGATCACCCACTTGATACACTTGGCGTCTGACCTTTTTGTTGAAAGCCTTGATCATCCGTTTTTGATACATTTGACCATGACAGACAGCAGTAAGCCTTTTCCCATTAATCAGATTTAGTTGATCAAGTCGAGTTTCGATCCAATCGTCTTCGTTCAAGCCTGCATCCTTCATGATCCTCAGAGAAGGGATCTGGACCTCAATGGGTAGGACAACCTCCATACCATATACTAGAGAATAAGGTGTTGCCCCTGTCGACGTGCGTGCTGAGGTGAAACAACCATGAAGAGCAAATGGTAACATCTCATGCCAATCTTTATATGTCACCGTCATTTTCTGTACAATTTTCTGGATGTTCTTATTAGCAGCCTCCATAACGCCATTCATCTTCGGCCGGTAAGGGGAAGAATTATGATGCTGGATTTTGAATTGCATGCAGAGTTCGATGATCATTGTATTATTGAGATTTGTACCAATGTTAGTGATGCTTCACTTTGGCACACCATACCGACAAATCAGGTTATGCCTGATAAATCACGCCACAACATTCTTGGTAACAGAAGCAAAAGAGGCAGCCTCAACCCACTTCATGAAGTAATCAATGGCCACTAAGATGAAGCGATGCCCATTGGGAGCGGTAGACCTAATATCTCTGATCATGTCAATGCCCCACATTGTAAAGGGCCATGGAGCCGTCAAGATGTTCAAGGGAACCGGAGGTATATGTATTTTATCAGCATAAATCTGACATTTGTGACAAGTTCGAGAATGCTGATAACAGTCTGCTTCCATAGTGGACCAATAGTATCCTGCTCGTAGGATCTTTTTAGGCATGGTGTGTCCACTAGAATGGGTGCCAAAGGTACCTTCGTGTAGATCTGCCATAATCCTCTCTGCTTCGCTCTTGTCTACGCATCGAAGTAAATTAGAGTCATGTTTGCGCTTGTAGAGGATTCAGTTATTGAGGAAGAACTTTGCGGCAAACCTTCTCAGAAACTTATTATCATTGACAGATGCCCCCTCGGGATACTCTTGAGCCTCGAGATACCTTTTTATTTCATGGAACCAAGGTTTTCCTGCTACCTCTTCAGTGTCAATCTCGTAGTAGTACGCTGGTTCATCTAACCTCTCAATAGTGATCTGAGGAGCTTTGTTGTCCCATTTGACCTTGAACATAGACGACATAGTAGCTAGCGCGTCTGCTAACTGATTCTCTTCACGTGGGAAGTGTTCAAAGGTGACTTCTCCAAATTGTGGGAGTAGTGTCAGCGCATGTTCTTTGTAGGGGATGAGATTCGGGTGCTTTGTATCCCACTCAATTTTGATCTGGATTATTACCAGGGCTGAATCTCCGAAAATGCTCAAGAACTTGATCCTCAGGTTAATAGCAGCTTTGAGACCCATGATGCATGCTTCATACTCTACCATATTATTGGTGCAGTTGAAGCATAATCTGGCAGTAAAAGGAGTATGATAGCCCTCAGGCAATATGATTACAACACCAATGCCATTACCGAGTGCGTTCGAGGCTCCGTCAAAAACCATAGTCCATCGGGATCCTTCATCCGGTCCAGGTTCTTCACAGTCAGTCACTGACATAATATTCTCATCTGGGAACTCAACTTTCATGGACTGGTAGTCATCCATAACTTGATGATCCAAATGTTTGACTAATACACTTTCCTTGATTGCTTTCTAGGTTGTGTATTGGATATCATATTCGGTCAAGATCATTTGCCATCTTGCTATTCTTCCAGAGATAGCGGGCTTCTCGAAGATGTATTTGATCAGATCCATCTTAGATATCAGTAAGGTAGTGTGGGTCAACATATATTGTCTCAGTTGGAGAGCAGCCCATGCCAAAGTGCAACAAGTTTTCTCGAGTAGTGAGTATCTTGTTTCACAGTTGGTAAACTTTTTGCTAAGGTAGTATATTGCATGCTCTTTTCGACCAGACTTGTCATGCTGCCCCATCACACACCCCATTGAATTATTTAACATTGTTAAGTACATTATCAAAGGTCTTCCTTCAATCGGGGGCATCATAGTTGGAGGCTCTTGAAGGTATTCTTTGATTCTTTCGGAAGCAGTCTGGCATTCGTCATTCTACTTTACCACTTGATCTTTCTTCTGGAGTTTGAAGGTTGGCTCACAAGTAGCAGTTAAATGGGAAATGAACCTGGCAATGTAATTTAGGCGTCCTAAGAAGCCTCTGACCTCCTTCTCAGTGCGAGGAACCGACATCTCTTGTATAGCCTTCACTTTTGCAGGGTCTACCTGAATGGCTTTGTCACTGACAATGAATCCTAGGAGTTTCTCAAACCTTACCCTGAAGGTGCACTTGTTTGGATTCAACCTCAGCTTGTAAGTCTTCAACCTGTCAAATAAATTTTGTAGATGATCAAGATGCTCTTCCTTTGTTTGAGACCTGGCTATCATGTCATCAATGTAGACCTCTATTTCATGGTGAATCATGTCATGGAACAATGCTACCATGGCTCGCTGATAGGTTACCCCAACGTTCTTCAACCTAAACAACATCACTTTGCAGCAGAAAGTGCCTCATTGTGTGACGAAGGTTGTCTTCTCCATGTCTTCAGGTGCCATCTTGATCTGATTTTAACAAGAGAAACCATCCATGAAGGAAAAGACCCTGTGCTGTGCGGTGTTGTCAACCAGAATGTCAATGTGGGGAAGCGGAAAGTCATCCTTAGGGCTTGCCCTATTCAAATCTCGGTAGTCCACACACATCCGTACCTTGCCGTCTTTTTTAGGCATCAGGACCACGTTAGCAACCCATTGGGGATAAGAAGTGACAACTAGGAACCCAGCATTGAACTGTTTCATAGCCTCTGCTTTAATCTTCTCTGACATTTCAGGGCGCATGCGACGGACCTTCTGTTTTATCGGAGGGAAATCCTCTTTAATTGGCATGCGATGAACCACAATATCTTTATCTAGTCCGGGCATGTCTTCATATGACCAAGCAAAGATCTCGACATAATCATGTAACATCTATATCAACCGTTGTTTGACATTAAGTCCTAGATTTGAACCGATCTTGACTTCTTTTCTGTCTTCCCCTGTGCCCAAGTTCACTGTTTCAACCGGCTCTTCATGGGGCTGTATACCCCTTTCTTCCTGCTGTAACAGTCTGGCAAGTTCTTCGGGTACCTCACAATCTTCCACACCTTCGTCCTCGGCTTATTTGATCAAATTTTCAAAGTTATAGCCGGCGATCCAGAGTGGATATGGATCTGCAGTTTGATACGTAGGTGTGTGTAAGAGCATAGCTGTATAGACAAAGTAAAAAAGCATAAAAGAAAAACAGAGAGCGTAAAATTTGTATGCATAAACGTCCAATGCTTTATTAATTCCGTATGAGATTGAAACATGATAACCCTCACAAATAAACCATTGTGCCCCAGGTAAGACACATGGCCATAAAGTTTATATTGTTTATTACATATCCAAAAACAAGAAAGACAATTACTTATGAATAAAAGTAATTGGCACAAATTCCTTGGCCGTCCAGTTACTGAGTCCACCGTTGGTAGTAGGGAAGATCCAGTTATCCATGTCCTCATCACCATCATTGTCTTCCAAGGAGTTGACCCTATGATTGCTGATACGCAGGGGATGTCCTCCAGCCCGAGCACGACGAACATCCCTTTGAGCCCCTATAGAGAAACCTTATCCAAACTTATCAGACTTGTATGGTATGTCGGGGAGCTGACCCCAGATGGTAGACCCACCTCCTTCAATAACTGCCTTTACATCCTTGAGAGAAGCCATCTTCAAGGGAGGTCTGGTGATCTTTGGCAGATCGGTGACAGTTTCGGTTGCAGCCATAGTCTGAGGCACCTCTTTGAAATTCTGACACGGAGTCTCGATGAACTCGGCATCCATTTCTACATAGTTGAAGGAGTTCAGGTGACTGATCATGTACTCTTCCTCACCGTGTACCGGGACAATCTTCCCTTTTACCGGGTATTTCATCATCTAATGCAGAGTACATGTGACATCTCCCGCCCCATGGATCCAAGGGCGACCTAATAAACAAGAATAGGATGGTCTAATATCCATCACGAAGAAGGTAGAGTCAAAAGTATGAGAACTGACTTTTATGGAGATGTCTACCTCCCTGTGCACCATCCTCTTTGAACCATTGAAAGCCATTACGACTATGTTGTTGGGTTTCAAGGTCAAACCTTCACAGTCTAGTCTATCTAGAGCCTTCATGGGCAGCACATTCAATGGTGAACCAATATCTACCAGGACGTGGGTCGAAGTAGTTCCCCGGCATTCGATGGAAACATGTAGCGCATCATTGTGCTTTCTCCCTCGAGGTGTCAAATCAGCATCGGAAAAACCCAAACTGTTATCCACCGTAAGACTGGCCACACAATCTTCAAATTGGTCTGCAGAGGTTTCCTGTGGCACATGGGCGGACTTAAGTAACTTCACCAAAGCCTTTGCATGGGCTTCAGAGCACAACAGTAAGGCCAACATAGAAAACTTTGAAGGGGTCTTCCCCAGTTGCTCGACCATATTATAGTTGCTCCTTTTGATGATCTTCAAGATTTCTTCCATTTCCTTCTTGGAAGCCTCTGGGATATATATTGATTGTGCCTTCGTCCGGACAGGCTTAACCAATATGTCTTTTCCCTGAGTCTCGGTCGAATCGGTGTTAGGGGTGTCAGCAAGGGTGATTACAGGAAATGTAGTTGTATCAGCAGGAACAGAAGCAGGAATAATCACAGGACCAATAATAGCTTTTGGAGGAGAAATCTCTGGGGAGAACACTCTTCCACTTCTAGTTATTTTGTTGGTTCCCACGATGTTGCCAATGTCGGGGTCAGCCTCCTCAATAACCTGGTCTTCATCAGCCAACCATTCTTTCTTGACTCTGTGGCAATAGACGTCACCCCCATAGTTCCAGGGAACAACTTTGTCTGAGGAGTATGGGATTGGCTCTGGCATATTAATTATCAATGGGGTCACCTTCGGAACAGATGTAATCCTGACGGGTCTTTTGGTGGAGATCCTGGGAGGATTAGCGAAAATGGTTATTATTGAAACATCCTTGTAAGAAGTGGTTGGAACGGGAGTCTTTTCAAACAAAATCTCTTTGTCGTCCATCAGGCGCTGGACACCTGCCTTCAACAAATGAAAACCAATCGATAAAGATAAATATAGGTGGCAACCTTCGCCACAGCCCGGAAATAAACTGGCCTTCAACAGACTCTTCTTGATGGTCAGGAGCGGAGTAACAAGTTCTTCAACAGTAGTAATAAACACATCATCTTCAACAGCGTTAACACCCCGCCCATGCTTGGGCATAGGATAAGTGATAACATTTGGAGTCTCAGGGGCGTCAAATTCAATTTCCTTCGCCTCGAGAAGGTCTTGCACCTTGTTTTTCAAGGCCCAACAATTGTTGGTATCATGGTCTGGACTTTCAGAGTGGTAAGCACAACGAGTCTTAGGGTTGTAGTGAGGAGAGGTGGTGTTTGGATTCTTCGGAGCTTCCCAGAGGTTTACCATATTGGTCTTCAATAACTGTGGAAAAATTTGAGACAGAGTCATGTTTATACGGGTAAACTGTCTTTCCGGAATTTTTGTCCTCGATTAATTGTTCCTTTGTTGGGTAGGTTCAGACGTAGAAATCATGACAGCCTCTACCGCTGGACAGCATTCAGTTTAGTCCTGATTTCTTTGACAGAACACAACACTAACCTCCTTCTTTCCAGCGAAAGGCTTCCTTACAACACTGAGGACGCGTACTTTTGAATCTTCCCACTCCTGATTCTAGCTTCCACCCATTCTCCTATCAGAATAAATTCAGTGAAGCCGGCTGATGAAATTCCAATTAGATGATTGAAAAATGGACCAGGCAGGGTCCCTAGAAACATATCCACCCGCTCCCTATCAGACAGGGGAGGCTGGACTCTTCCTACTAAGTCCATCCACTTCTGAGCATAGTCCTTAAAGCTCTCACTCGAACCCATAGACATATTTTGGAGTTGTGTACGGGTGGGAGCAAGGTCTGTGTTGTACTGGTACTACTTGTAGAAAGCAGTGGCCAAGTCCTCCTAATTACGGATGTTTGCTCCTTCCAGCTGGTAGAACCATTCTAGTTAAGTCCCGGACAGACTATCTTGAAAGAAAGGGACCCATTAGTCCTTGTCAGCAGTGTGAGGTTGGGTCTTCCTCACATAAGACTGGAGGTGCATTTTGGTACATGAAACCCCATCATATTTAGCGAATACTGGAACCTTTAACTTTTGTGGGATGACAACCCCAGAGACCAAACCCAGCTCTTCAAAATATAGACCTGGTACCTTCCTGACCTCCATTGCATTTAAAAAATCCTCCAACTGTTTATACCTTTCTCCAACAAGAGGATTCTGCTCCTCATCATAGTCAGATTCATCATCGGATTCCTTGGGACTGGAGTCTTCCTCTCTTGTTTCCTCATCTTGACAATTTCCTCCCCTTGAAGAAGTTATCAGTTCAGAAGCTTGCTGCACTGTTCCTCTGATCCTCCTTCCCAGATTCACTAACCCAGTTGGCTTCTTTGTCTTCTTCTTCTCTTTAATAAGCAGGGCTTTCAGTTCTTCTTTCCCTTTGGTCAGAGCCATGATCATTTTTTGAAACTAGGCATTCTGAGTCTGCAGATCCTTCACTGTTTGTTCTAGAGCCATTAATGAAATAAACAGCGAAGAGGATGAGAAACCTGCTGTGAAACCTGTTTATGCAATGATATGTATGATATACGTATGCAATGTTTTCAAGGATTTCTAAGACTCAAATTTGCTTAAACAAAAAGATAGCAAACATTTATTGCATCAAGAATTTTTTATTGGTCACAACGATGCCTCTTAGGCTTACAAAGGAAATAAAGCAACAATAAAAAATCCAAAGCAAAAGAAAGACTTCAAGCTTCCCATGGATGCATCCTTTTTGGTGCAATGTAGGCATTTATGCTCCTCTCCTCATGAAGTAACCGGGTGAGTTCTAGAACCTTTTTCTCGTTGGCATAGAATTGGGATTTGAAAGTATCCAGTTCTTCTTTGAGTTGGATCCAGGATTCCGTAGCTCCTCAAGGTTAGTTGGCATATCGGGATGAAGAATAACGTAAGGAGTGTCTCCTTCAGCAATTAGCTCCATAATCATAGGTAAGATGGAGGGGTAAGGCATCATAAGACATTGAGCACGAGCTCGCACCCATTTGAGGTAAGGCTCAAGAGGGATTGAATTTTTGTGCCTCAGTGTCTTGCTATCAACTTTGTTTATCATGCCCCAAGCTCAAATGAACCTCTTTCGACAACCATGAACATCATTCTCATAGTCAAACGTGATTCCTTGGATGAGTGTGTCATGAGGACCATCCCTTATAGCATAACCAAACTGTCGCAGCGCCAAGCAAGGATTATAAGTGATTCCTCCCCTAATGCCTATGAGAGGGACATTAGGGAATTTCCCACATCGGTCAATGATGGTGACACTCTCCAAGGATCAGGAACACCAATGAATGCCTGAATGTGTAAAGGACATCAGCCTATGAGACTATCTCATACCCTGCTCATTTCGCAAGATAGACCGGGTTATATGCGAAATAAACCACCTAGCCAATAGAGGAGTGCAACATAGAAGGGTCCCTCTTCTCTTTAGAGTGCGAGTATGCAGAGAGTGTAGAATATCTCCAAGTAAAGTAGGTACCAGATTATGCGACACAAAAATCTTAATCGCATTCACATCTATGAGTTGGTATGTGTTAGGGAATAGTACCTTCCCATAGATGAGAAGGACCAACACCTCCTCAAAAGCTTGTAAATCCAGGCTATCCCAAAAATAATGGGCTTTCTCAAGCAGAAACTTAGTTGGAAATCCTTGGACACATCTTTTGGTTTCCCAATTTTCCACTACATCAAACCGTTGTAAAGACAAAGCTTGAGCAATCTCTTCAGGCTTTGGGTCTCTTTCCGTACTGTTGAATGGTAGCTGATCAAGGATACGTACCCCCAATAACTGAGAGAATTCCTCCATAGTAGGCACTAACTGGTAATCTGGAAAAGTGAAGCAGTGGTGTAACGAGTCAAAAACTGAAAGAGCACCTTTAACATTTCTTCATCAGGGGTTGAAATGACCAATTTGAGAAGTCAACCATGTTTTTCAGTGAAGGGAGGTCTTTCAGGAATTCTTGACGCTAATTCCTTGAGTTGAGGAGGCACTTTCACAAGATTGATTTGGATAGTGTTCCTGCGAGTGGATGTCATGTCCTACAAAACAAGACAAAGATAAGCCCTAGAAAATCCTTGAAATTGTTAGTATGATATGCCATGTTATGATGTCATGATTATGCTAAGAAATCACATATATATATATATATATATATATATATATATATATATATATATATATATATATATATATATATATATATATATATATATATATATATATATATATATATATATATATATATATATATATATATATATATATATATATATCAAGCAACAAGAAAATCATACCAAGACCATATGTTTAAGGCTTGCATGGGTTTTAAGGTAGTACCCTATTACAGTTGGATCGGTTCAACCTGTCCTATAAATAGTAACCGGGTTCTAAGGGATCTCAATATCACTGACCTTTCCCACAAGCTTCGTTTGATAGGCGATTGACTCGGAACCAAACAAAACCCAGGAGTCAAGTCTCAATGAGTGTAGCATCGAGTATCTGCCAACTTTGGGAATACACCAAAGACGGTCATCTCGCTACGCCCCAATGGCCAAGTTGTTCATTTAAGGGTTCTAAGGTCAGTTGACGCTTTATGACACCACGTGGCGGCCCCGTATTCTCCTTGATTAACTCAAGGGCTACCGGTACCAACCAAAGTGTCACATCAATGTAGCCATCGCTTCAACCGTGTCGGTATACCCTGCATAGTTTCCACGATCTATTGCTACTTACCTAAAAGGTGTCCCCAGATCCGGGTGTAAGATCTATAGTAACCCAAACAAATCCCTCAAAAGTAAAGCAATCAAAGCACACAAAGTAATGAACTAACTCTAAGGTAACCACACTTTTTAACTTCCCCAGCAGAGTCGCCAGTTCTGTTGCACGGTGGCAGAACCGACTATTTATACATGTTGGTTTTTGCGTTTTTTGTTCGCAAATATGTGGTAAGCAAGAGTCGCCACTGTATTTTCTTTTATCCAAATTAAGGAAAGGGTGAAAAGAACAGAAAAAGACCTTTTCGAGATTTTCTGAGTAAGGGGGTTAGATTATAGAAAGGGAAGGTATTAGCACCCTTTCCATCCGTGGTTTTCCACGGGCTCTTAGAGGTTTTCTCATTTTTAAATTGCTTTTGTGCTTTGTGTGTTGAAAATGTTTGGAAAGATGCCTTAGTGTTGTGATTTGCTTTGTGTTTAATTCTTGTATCGGTCCTCAAGAATGTTAACAAAGAAAATGTTTTGAAATTTGTTTTTGAAAAGTAGTTTTGTGTGTAAGTGCAAAAAAGTATTTTTGAGCAAACTTCTAACAGCTATCTACTTGGTTATACTCGAAAAGGCAGTTCCTTTCCTTTTTCCTTTAGACAGTGCTATCCTACTATTAGTGAGTAGGTAGCCTTATCGTTGGATGTTGAGGGATAATCGAAGGGACGTTACAGTCACGAAGGAAATTATGGAGATGCTTTTGCAATTCTTTTTTAGGGACTAGATCATTTACCAAGAAGGCAACTGCAGGGTCATCGAGGGACTATGATCTTTTAATTTTTACGGGTCTTTGCTAAAGCATTCCGGCCTCATGACTGTTTTTTAAAGGCAACCAAAATGGGGTGTACCTTAGAGGTGCTTGTGTGCAATTGTTTTGTGTTTCAGTTTTTTTTTGTCTTTTTGTTAAGTTTTCTAGTGTTTACTTATTAGTCTTATCATACAATCCGAATTACTAGCAATTAATAAGAAAAACAGTAAAATGCAGAATATAGAGGTCCTACGCTATTACAAGGCTTCAGGATAATTACATATAAATGCGAGAAACTAAAAGTGCGGAAATTTTAAATCTAAAGCTATTACAACTATGAGCAGTTACAGTAAAATGAAATGCGCGCGAATTTGAAAATAACGTCTAAAAATCCTAAGAATAAAAATCTTTTTGTAGTTTCATTTTACTTTTTTGGGAAATGTTAAGATAATTAGAAGATTGGTTAATAAAAATTAATTTAATAGAAAAAAAACTATCCTAATGTCTTTTTGTGGTTTTTTGTTTCAATGTTAATAAAAAAAGCAAGAAAATAAAAGAAACATGCAAAAAAGCCAAAAAAAAAAATAAGAAAATGGAAAAACGCTCTTTCGATCCAAGGGGGGGACAGTCTTTCGATCCTGGGCCAGGTATGATTCTTCGATTCTGGGCCAGGAATGGTTCTTCGATCCAAGGAGAGGACAATCTTTCGATCCTGGGCCAGGTATGATTCTTCGATCCTGGGCCAGGCATGGTTCTTCGATCCTGGGCAAGGTCTGGTTCTTCGATCCAGGGAAGGGAGTCATCCCTTCCGATCTAGGGGAGGCATGGTTTTTCGATATAAACCTGTAAGACATATGTTAGTGAAAAATGTGACCTGTCTGTCAAACCCAGGACCTTCGATCCTGCATACATCAGTCTATTTGGGCCATATCTGCAGTGCTAGAGACAAAAGAAAACTAAAGTGGACCTGGTGTCGAAAACCAGGCCCTCAGATCTGAAACCAAATCAAACAAAGCCACTGAACAAACACTAATGCATTATGAAATTATAAATGAAATTTGAAAGTCTACCAACAGCAGGATAGTTCGATTTAGAATCCTGAGTGTGGGAAATCCTGCAATGAGGGTTGTGAATACTTTGGGATTCTTTGAAAATTTGAGGAATCCTTAGTGCTTTCTCCTTCTTCGTCTCCCTCTTTTTTTTCGTCCCTTTGTAATGTGTCCTTGGCCTCATACTTATAGGGTGTGAGGGGACAAGATAAATGATGTTGGTGACGGTCATTTGAATGCCATGAATGCAAAATGTAACCTTAGCCAAAGTTAAGGGATCTTGTCCCTTTTGAATTTGAATGATTGTGTAAATGACCTTCGAATGCCCTAATGAGGCTCCTTCGAATGGATGATGGCCTCCTTCAAATGGGTATTTCGAATGGGCCTTGTTACTTCCTTCGAACGACTTTTTAAATGCGTCTTTGAATGGATCTGATGAAGCTCCTTCGAATGGACCTTGGTAAAATTTCAATCGAAAGGCCTTGTCAACAGGCCAGTTGAAAGACCTTGTTAACATGTCAATTGAAAGACCTTTGTCTCTATCAATCAAAAGGATCTATGTGGATGCCAATCGGAAGACATATTTGGGGATGCCAATTGAAAGGCGCTCTGAAGTGGCCAATCGAAAGCCACTTTGGAGTGGCCAATCGAAAGGAACTCTGGAGTGGCCAATCGAAAGGCACTTTGGAGTGGCCAATCGAAAGGCACTCTAAAGTGGCCAATCGAAAGGCACTTTGGAGAGGCCAATCGAAAGGCACTTTGGCTAATTTCAAAATTTGTTGCTTTTCTTCAAACACATGTTTGTAACCACCCATTTAGGAGAAGATCTTATAAAAATGTGAGGGTAAATTTTGGGGTACAACAGTTACTCTACACAGGTTCCTTCTCATACATTTCCAGATGAAGTTTTACACTGACTCATCATGAAGTAAACCTACCCAGGTTCCTCCTCAGACATTTCCAGATGCAGTTTCACACGGACTCATCATGAAGCAACCCTACCCAGGTTCCTTCTCATTCTCAGATGAAGTTTTACACTGACTCATCATGAAGCAACCCTACTCAAGTTCCTTCTCCTTTCCAGATAAAGTTTTACACGGACTCATCATGAAGAAACCCTACCCAGGTTCCTTCTTTTACATTTCCAGATATAGTTTAACACGGACTCATCATGAAGCAACCCTACCCAGGTTCCTTCTCTACATTTCCAGACGTAGTTTTACACGAGCTCGTCCTGAAGCAGCCCTACCCATACTTCCCCCTCATATGTATCATAAAGCAGCTCTACACCAGCGACCAAAAGTCCTCTTCTGGATAGATTCATTTCTTCCAGTTAATAACATGCGAATCCAATGCCTCTTCTGGTTAGATTTATCTCTTCCAGTTCAAAATAGGCAAAGGACATCTATTATTTCAGCATAAATCAACCAAAAGATTTATCCTGATACCTTCCACAGTCACTCTGGATGGTGAAACAACCGACTGAAAATCATCAAACAATGAAGTCGCCATCGAACGTCTTTTATCCCATATGGAGGGTAAGGTAAACATCGAGAAAACCTGAGAAGGGAGAAGTCACGGTCTTGCGACCGAGAGATCGGGTAAGGGAGTCTGTTACGCGAGGGGAAGGTATTAGCACCCCACACGCCCGTAGTACTCTACGGTATGCAAAAGAAAAGAGAGAAGAAAAGAGAAAAGAGAGAATGCATGCAAAAGAAAAGAGAAAAGAATGTAGGGAAAATAAAATTTGTACTCGATTAGGCCCTACCCCAATGGCTACGTATTTGTGATACGGTGGCCAGAACCAGACTGTTTTAGGAAAAATGCTGGTTTGCGTTTTGTGTTTGTGTTTGCAAAATGTCGCGGTAAGCAAGAGTCGCCACCGACTTTTATTTTATCCAACTGGAAAGGAAAAAAGCACAGAAAAATTCCATTTTTTGAGATTTTGAGTACGGGGGGTACATTATAGAAAGGGAAGGTATTAGCACCCTTTCTATCCGTGGTTTTCCATGGGCTCTTAGGTACTTGCTCATCATTTTCAAAATTTTCTTATGTGTGTTTGATTTGAAAAAGTTTTTGACTTCGATTTAACCCTTGCTTCTGTCTTCAAGAGTGTTATGAAGTGTTTTTGAAAACTTTGTTTGAAAGAGAGTGTAAGTGTGAAAAAAGTTTGTTTGTTTGAGCAAGTACTTAAGAACTAATCTACCTATTCGAAAAAGAGAATTGTTCTATGTTTGTTTCCTTTAGACAATGCTATCCCACTATTAGTGAGTAGGTAGCACCATCGTTGGAGTTTAAAGGGTCAATTTGAAAGGGACGTACGATCACTAAAGCAATGCTAAGACGTCTTAGTAGTAACCCTAATGTCTTAGATTAATTATTCGAGGCAACAATTCCAAGGCAACTTTCCGAACGAGACTTTGATCTTTTGTTTAGACAAGAGAGCGATCACTAAAGCATCCTATACTTAATGACCGTTTACCGAAGGCAACCGAAGTGAGAGTATACCCTAGGAGTGCGCATGTGCGAGTGATTCAATTTCAAGTTTATTATCTTTGCACATTTAGGGTTTGCTAACCGTTTTAAAGTTAATCATGCATTCTTGTCATGCAACCCTAATATCATACATCTAACAGTTAATATTTGCGGAATTTAAAATGCGAAAAATAAACTACGCTATTACAAGGCTTCGGGTATTTACATAGCCAAAAACAAACCCATAAAAAAACGATAAATGAAAGTAAAAGATCCTAATTAATCTATTACAACTTGTGAGCAGTTACATTAATATGGTAAAAATAAATAATAAAGCGCGCGCGAGGAAATTAAGAACGATAAGAAATTAGGGTTTTGACCCCTTCTAACCTAATTGGAAGAAAAAATTGTTTTTGTTGTTTTTAATTATTTTTAAGAAAAAAGAATTAGGTTTTTAAATTAAATACAAAATTAATTAGTAATTAAATTAATTTAAAGAAAATAATTTACATGGCCTATTTTTATATTTTTGGTTATTTTTTTAAGAAAAGAAAATAGAATTTAATTTAAACTAAAACCCTAACTTTCTATGTTTTTTTAAATTTATTTACAAAAAAGAATTTAAGTTACCCTAAAATTAAATAAACTAATTAAATTAATTAATTTATAAAAAAATAAATATCCTAAATCTAATTGGATGAAAATATTTTTGTGATTTTTTGATAAAAAAGAAAAAATTAATTTGTTAGTAAAAATAATTTAAATGAAAAAAAGAAAATATAAAGAGAAAGAGAAAAGAGATTTGGGCCTGGTTATGAGTAATTGGGGGTGCATTGCTAGCAATCTGGGCCCAAAAGAAGGTGACCCACGTTTGACTTCCAAGATCCCATGCTTTGCTTTGACCAAGGCCTTTGGTGCTCCTTCATCTGATGGCCTTTAGATTTGGCCATCTGGATACTTGGTTGGCTAGATAATGATGGACCATGGTGGTCATCCCACCTGTGCACGCGTCTGATCACTGAAAGAAAAACAATATGGAATAATTGGGGGGACCTGGGATTCGAACCCAGGTCCTGAAGCCTTCTCCAATAGCATCAATGCCGGCTGAGCTACGTGCGCGCTTTGTACATAAGAGAACAAACAAATATTATAAAAAAGCAACTTTGTTAAGTCTTGCGTGCGAAATTTTGAACGGAGCAATCATGGGCTGCCACGCTAGTCATCTTCCTCCTTGCTCCGTTGGTAAAAGTCACAGACTTTTACCTACGGACATATTTCCATAGCTACAAACCCTGCCATTCTCAAAATCAAACACAAGTGAGATAAATAACATTTAAGGCCATGAATCAACTCGTCTGGACCTTCTGAGCGTGATGGTGCCCCTTTCATGGCCCAATTTCATAGTGGGTTTTAGCGCCTGAAAGTGCTTGGTCTTGATTGGTATGGCTTGCTTGTGATCCCAGGAAGCGAATGATATGGCTAGAGGGTCTTGAAAATGTCTGGAAATAGAAAAACGAATTACCACTTTTCTTTGTTTTTCTCAAGTTTGTTCCTTCCTTCTCACGCCTCCAAAGCTTGTCTTTTAGGTATGCAATTGTTCAATATATATCAATGATTGAATTAGGGTTGCAAACATGATCTCAATCTTCCTCCATTATAGCTTTTGATTTGGATTTGATTCACTTGAAGATCCTTCCAAAAATAGGCCAAACTATATCTTTTTGTACACACCAAGGCTTTGCACGAATTCAATCACTTGCTAGCTGGATATAAGACCTGAAACATGCATAATATCTTGAGGTTTCAATGTTTTAGATTTTTTCATGATATGTTTTTATTAAAATTGATTTAATTCAAATCAAAATCAAAATAAATAATAAAAATAATATAAAGACAAGTGGGAAGAGCTAGGGCTCGTGGACCATGCTACCAACTCAAGACAAGTGCAAAAAGTTAGGCCCATTTAGCAAAAATTGCAATTTGAGGCATAGTTGACTTTTGGCAATTTTGCAAAAAAGGCCAACTTCACCAATGCATAACTTCCTCAATTTTGACTCTTTGAAGGTGTTCTTTGACTTTTTCGAAATATTGAGATGTCCTATAAGAAACCATTTTTGTATCATCTTAATTTGGTACTCCATGTTCATGTATGAAACTTTGACAAAAAAGGTGTTTTTGTTGACTTTTCAAAATTACCTATAATGTCCAAATTCATAACTTCTTGTGAGTGCATATTTTGAACTTGGGAGATGAAGGTGGATTGTAGATCATTGCATCCTATTCAAAATGAGCTTTGGATGTGTCATTTCTCATAAAGTATGAGAAAGTTATGCCTGGTCAAAGTTGAGTTGACTTTTCCTATAAAACCCTAATTTAGCAACTTTTTGGTTCTTGATGAATTATGAGCAATCCTTGATGAATCATTATCAACCCTTGATAAAATGATGAATGATACTTCAAAATGAGTATGTTTACCAAAAATCTTGAAGTTTGACTTTATGTAGGCCACAATTGACTTTTGCCCTAACATAGTCGATTTTTAGGCCTTTGAGCAATTGACTGAGCAAACTTCCTATGCAAGGCTTGAAAATTTACATGGATGATCTTGAGAACATATTAGGACCATGGTGAGCATTTGGGATCCCTTGGACTCCCTTGATCAACTTGAGGATCTTTCTTGAAATGTTTTGAGAAATATGGGAGGGCAAATTTTGGGGTACAACAGTATCCTTTTTGAGGAATCAGAGCTATCGTAGTTCGGCTCACAAGTTTTTGTTTGTTTGTGTTTTCTAATGGACAATTTTAATCCCTCTTTCTGCCGCAGCTCGACCTTTGGAGACTTATGCGTTGGCATAAAAGTAAACTAATCATGTCCTTACTTGAAAAGGGTTTTCTGAGAAAAGGTGCTCGAGCGTACAAAATGGTTTGAATTGGTTTGTATTTTTTGTTGTAGATAATGACTAGTTGACCTCAAGGGAGAGATATTAGCCACTTTTATACTTATCCATGAAATAAGTCTTTGAGACTTGAACCATACCTGGGTTGGAGATGGAAGAATGATAAGATCGAGAAGAGACCTGCTTATCATTTCCCATACTCACCAAAAGTATGATTCTCATCAGTGATTGTTAAGGGTTTTGAAGTTTGCAGAGAGAAGAAGTTTTTGTTTTAAATGCATATGCAAAAGGGAAGAAAAGAGTCTAAGAGAGACTAGCCTATTTCTAAACCTAGTTCTATCATACAATGGTAGCCCTAAGTCAAGTATGAATGAAAGGGAAATGTCTACCTAATGTTAGCATGCATGGTTTACAACCTAAGGTCTAACTTGCATCCTGACGGAGCAAGTGCATCCTAAGGGAACATGGTATGTACAAGGATAAATCAAACAAGCTAATAAGCTTAAGAGATCACACCTAGAGAGATCCTATCTAAGTTAGCATGCCAAAGAAAGTCTAATAAAACTATCCTATAGGGAACATGCAATGAGAGTTAAGTTGTGATCTCAATTTCTAAATTGAGTGACTCATCGATCAATAAGAAATAACAAAAAGAGATAAAGTCCTATAGGGAGCATGCACTGAGAGCGAAGTAGTGATCTCAATCTCTAAATCGAGTGACTCATCGATCAACAAACAAAGAAACAAACATAACCACAACACATATAGCAAATGAAGTGCGGAATGCATGCTACAGGTCTTTAAACAGCGACTTCGAGCGCACGCTCTTTATTTCCTACTTCTCATGATATCTAGAAAGAGGTAAAGTGCGGAAATAAGGAATAAAATAAAGTCACAATGATACCGAACGGAGAAGGTCCGTTTCCTCTTCATAATCACACAAGAAATAAGAAAACTCTATAAAAGTTGCTCCGCGTGAGTGATCAAAGAATTAATCCCCGAGCATTCCACATTGTGAAAATTACGCCAATCATTCTATCACAAAATCTTAGCTAAAAATGTGAAAATGATTATTAAACATAAAATAATAGAAAACTATAATAAAATTCTAAAGAGAAGTCTAAAAATTCTAAAATGTTCTATCATTTTTTGTATTATTTTTTATTATCAATTAAGATAAAAATTAAACTAGAATAAAAACTGAAATAATAACAAAAAGGAAAATTAGGAAAGCCAGGCAGGAGCAAGTTAAACCATGATGGTGCAGTAAGTGGTGTTGAGAGCCCATCATATTGAGTCCATTAACAAGTTTTTGTCAAAACCTTATTATTAAGCTCCAACAAAAAACCAGTGGCGTGGGCTGAGAAGGACGCAAATCTGCCCAATATCCAAAGTCCAAGAACAATACCTTTTTTTGTTGTAAGGCAGGGCATGTTCAAACAAAATTTAACGTTTCAATCCCAAATCTTCATTCCAAAGAGTTTTCCCATTAAAGCTATAGGAAAGTAAGAGAGTAACAATGTCGTTTTGGTTCACCAAGATTAAGGCTAGACTTGTTATGACATTCAAACTTCCACGATATCTTCTCCTCTCACACGGAAATTCGATGGATTCGCTGTCGCCACCATCGTCCCAAACCTTCTCCAATCACCGCAGAATAAATACCACCTCCACATTGATTAGCCTCTCAATCCTGAATCTCACTTCAATTTCACACAAAAACCTATCATATAGCTGAGTCGATGAAGAGGAACTAGAAACCCTAACTTCAGATCGGCGCGTATTCCGGCCAGATATCAATGATTTGATGACAATGGAACTTTGAATCACAATTTAACTCAGGGGAATACTTTAGTGTCTCAAATTCTATGTCGTAGTACCTAAAGAAAAGGTGAAAATCGATTAACAAACCTTGAAGGAAGAAGTGAGAATGAAGTTCCGCGACATTTCTCCAGTAAGCTTTAGCAGTCTTTCACTTTGTTCTATTTCCTTAGCTAAATAACTTCTTCTATTCTCTTCTTTCTTCTGTTTATTTGTTGTTCTTTCCGTGTTGTTTTGAGTTGTTGTTGGTGTTCCATTCTAAGATTGATGCAAATAGTAGAATTAAGATGATGAAGATGAAGGTTGCAAGGTGGAAGCAAAAGGTTATGGTGATGAAGATGAGCGATAGTGCAGGTTGAAGGGTTGCTGCAGAGAGAGTGCTGAGATTTTGAGAGTTGATTGTTGAAGATGAAGATGATGAATGGAGAGATCTTCTGTTATTCTGTTATCTGAATCGTGAAAATTTTCCCCTTCTTCTTTCTATTTTTCCTTGGTCTCTTTCTGTTATTCTACTAGCTCAGTGACCGCGTCGTTACTCTGTGATTGTGTTGAATTCACGGTGTTGTTGTTGATCTGTGTAGAGGAATTGATGAACATGATGATATGAGTCTCGTTGCATGATGCAGATTACTGATGAAGCTTGTTGAAATTAAGATGAGTAAAATGATCATTGCGAAAGATGTTGAGATGTGGTTGATGATGCTTCAGTTATAGAGAAGCGAAGAAAACTCAGAGAATTCAAAGAATGCAAAGAGAGAGAAATTGAGAAGTTTTTTTCTTTGAGATTTTCGTCGTGATTCTTCTAACAGATGAAGAATTATGAAGATGAGGTAGAAAAGGTTGAGAGGATTTTATGGTGATTTTACAGAGAGAGCTAAGGTGAGTTTTCTTTGTGATTTTTCTTGAGGATAATTGTATGCTCTGAATAATCATCTCCATGTAAATGAACTATGTTATGTATTATCCCTTCCTCTCTCACTCCCTTTCTGTTATGATCTATTCTGTTATCTCTGGAAGTTTGTTGAGCTATTATGAAGGGTTAGCAAAAAGGTTAGGAAATTATGTTGTTGGTTATAGGCTTTTCTGTTAGGGGATATACTGTTAGTTATGAACCTTTTCTGAGTTAGTTACAGATGGTTGGGAATTGGTTTTTAAAATGGTTAGGAGGTTGTGAATTGGTTACAGGTCAATTAGAAAACTGTTAGGTTGTTTATGTGTTATAGTTGGATGGAAATTGTTACGGGAATTGGTCTAGAAAACAGTTAGGGGGTTGTTATGGTTCTATTTTTTTGCTGCTGTAAGTTTCTGTGCAGGTTACAGTTAGTTCTGTTGGTTTGGTTAATTGAATTAGAGGTTAAGTCTTAGGCTTTTGTTTTCTGTTAGGAATGCAGGGTAGTTTAGGAATGCAGTAATATGGCATTTTTCTTCATTAGGATTTGCACACATTCTGGGATTTGTATGGGTTGTTGTAGCTGGACATTCCTTTTTCTTTTGTAGGTGGTTGAGAAGAGCTTTGGGCTTATGAATTCAGTATTTTTTGAATCGATTTTGTGGTTGCAGGGCTATGGACAAGTTTTTAATAATGCATGATCATGGCTTCTGTTTTCTCTATTATTTGTCGGCTGCAAATTCCCTGTTATATATATGGTTCAGTTTGGTTTATTGGTTACAGACTGATTTCATGTTTTTCCTGTGATTAATATGCAGGGCTGCAGATTTTTCTGTGATGTTTCGTACAGGTTTTAGGCAAGGAAGGAGCTATATCGGTAGCGATATGAGGCATGAAGATTATCGAAGCAACATGTACATGGCCATAAAGATTAATGAATGTAAAGCTTAGATCCTTAGGTTTAGAATACGTAGATTCTGGGTATTTCCATGTAAATTTGATATGTATTTTTGTAAGGGAATGGTCAAATTGACAATAGTGTACTAGGACCGGCTTTGTAATGGAAGGATGGTTTTTGAATGGAATATTAAAATGGTTCTGGATCATTTCTAATGTATAAATGGAATTATGATCGAAACTTGGGAAGCCACATGGTGAACTTGGATGAACCATGATATTTTGTAACAACTGGAAATTGCCATGACAAATGGAAAATGTATGATGATGTATTGCCTCATGAATCTTTGGAAAAAGATTCAACATGATTTTCCTCTCTAAGTTTAGAACTCGAATTCACAATTTCCTTTGACTTTGCACCCATGTATGAATCCCTATGTCTTGCTTTTGAAGGAACCTTTGGCTATTCGAAATAAGATTTGAAAAATGATGAATTGCACTTGAATACCTCTTAAGAAAACCTTATCCACAAACTCTTCAATTTTGCAAGCAAAACTCGATTTACCTAAACACATTAGGCGACTTGAATGAACATTCACCAATCAATAGATCCAGATCAATTATTCTCATTCAATCTCAATTCCAAACTAACTTATATTTCCAATAACAAGTAACAACGATGAGAACCAGAATTGCCTTAATCTGAATGAGTCGATAAGTTCATCTCCCCTGCCATTACTTGCACTTGTATTTTACTTCAGCACGACAAAAATGCATTGAAGAATCTTTGAAGCTAAAAAGGATACTTGGAGCAAGAAGAGAGCACCTCTGATGAACCTTAACTGAATTAATAAGCGCAAAAACTAGGGATAAAACCCTAATCCTCTCGAGATGCGGTTGAGATGTTGAGAAGGCCCCAGCCCTAGCTTGCAAAGTCTCTATTTGAGGTTTTGATGAAAAGCCCTGCATCAACACATCACAACCCTTTGATGGAGAACTTTATGATCTTTGTAGCTTAATGAGGATAAAGTTCTCAGTGACCTCGAACATAAAAACCCTAGCTCTACAGACCATGATTGATGATGAAACCAGTTGATTCCTTGAGTGAAGATGAGAGCCTTGACACACAAAGAAACCCTAATTCCTCGAAATCCTTGATCACATGTTAAATTTATTGGTTAATGATGCATGAGGAGTTAATTGGTCTAATAGAATATATGCAGATGAATGCAAAAGATTAAGCCAGATAAAAGTAAAGGGGTATGAAAATTTTGGGGTGTTACAGATGGCATCTATAAGCCCATCTCTAACAAATTTCCATCATCTCTCCAAATGTCATCTTTAAGCCCATTCCCTACACAATCAACCACTACATCATCGAGTACAAATTTTTGGGCACTATAGTGTTCAATCATCTTCCACCTTCAAGTCACGAATGTCAGACTCGCCAATCTAACTCTTCAAGTTTAAGAAGATTGAACAGGGGCAGCTGTTGTACCCCCAAAATTTTCCCTCTCATTTCTCAAGACATTTCTCACAAATATCTGCGAAAGCTCAAGCTTGCACCAGTATTGACTAGGTCAAGCCATCTTCTCAACACCGATACCTCAAGATTAGGTTTTGAATTTGCATAAGGACAATTGGACTTCTAATACTTCAAGTGACGTTATTGGATCATTATGGACCTTCAAGAGTGCTCATGTCAAGTTTTAAGTCTTCTCAGTCAATTGACCAAGAGACCAAAAATCAGTTGTAGTGATGAAAAAGTCAACTATAGCACCAAAATTCAAACTTTGAATTTTTGGTCAACATTAAGCCTCAAAAATCAAAATTCATCAAGACATTCAAAAATATGAAACTTGATCATCAAGAAATCAAGAAAGTCAAAAGTCAATGTTAAAATTCAAACTCTTCAAGACTTAGAAATTTTTCTAAGTGTTTTTTATACATGATAATTTCATTTCTTCATGCCAACTTTTCACCATGATGCAAGATGATTCAAGGAAAACTTCCAACATGAAAGTTGTAGATCTCAATGAGACCTAAAACTTTTTAGGGCAGGACTTTTTCTAGAAATTCTTGGATTTTGAGTTATAAATTCATGAAGTCATGGCATTTTTGAATAAACACTTAGAGAAATTTTTAGCAGTTTTGGTTAGGATTTTATCCCAACTTCTTGGCATTTTTTCACATAGTTACAAGATGATTTTGTCAAAATGGCCAACATGAAAGTTATAGAGGGTGTTTCAAGCTTTACAAAACATCCAAGAGCATGAACTTATCATATTTGAGCTATGAGATTCAAGGATATGAAGTTGGACATTTATTCTTGATTTACAAGGCAGATTTATGATGAACAAGGAACCAAAATCTTAGCCATGCTGCATAATATTCACTTTGCAGGTCTCTCGACTGGCAATTATATCCATATTCAGATGTTTACACAATTGTTAAACCATTATCCAAGTGGTTCAAGTATTGTCCATTGCATCTTTCCATTTTTGGCACAAAGGCACCATTTCCATTCTTGCAAAGTTCACTTTAATCATAAAGTCAATTTCTTGAGCCTCTAACTTGTTGTTCTAATCACTCTCAACTTCTACAAGTTAGAACAAACATGGTTAAAATGATCAACCACTTTAGATAGCTTGGTACAAGCATTGGAAACATGTTCTTCATGCTTGCTTCAAAAACAAGCAAGATAGCCATAACATGTGATTCAAAATCTGAGTTGTTTGAAGTCTCAAACCTTCTCTATAAATAGAGACGCCAATTTCAAGAGAAAGAGGTCATAAAAAAGAAAGGTAAACTAACACTCAAAATCATTTTTGCTGTCAAAAACCAGAATTCCCCATTAAACCTCCATTTTTGAGCTTTGAAGTCTAAATCTTTGAATCTCATACCTTGCAAGTTTTCTCCAAACAAACCATCCAAACACTCCACATACATCATATAGAAGTTGTTAAAACACAAAAACAACTTCTGTAACATCACTATCATCACTTCCCAAGCTCAACAACAGCCCATACAACAACTCAAACTCAAAGCACAAATTTCAGTTTCAAGGTAAGTTTTCTTGAATTTGAACTCTTCATACAAGCATCATTAATGGTTTATTTTGAAGATAAAATGTAGATATTATTGCCTTGAAGCTAACCATATTCTTGCTTTTCATTTTCACTAACCATGTATTGAGAACTAACTTTTACAAGTAGCAAAACAGTGATAAAAGCAAAAAGCAACAATTATGCATCGACACGAAATGCTATGAGTCGACACATATTATGTTCAAAACAGGTTATGAGTCGACACGAAACACGTATGCGTCGACACAAAACGATTATGAGTCGATACAAAACTAATATGTGTCGAATCATACTGAGTTGTTTTGAGTTCTAGGAGCAAGAAACATACATAAGCCAATACATGAGGCGACACATGAGCCAATACGAAACATGCATGAGCCAATACATAAGCTCATGTGGCAGCTCATAAAACATTTTTGTTAATCTTTTTTTTTATTTATATTTTTATTATTATTATTTTCATATAAAAAATTCAAAAAAATATTTAATTTAAATATGTATGCATACACTTTTGTTTATTCCTTTTTTCTAAACTAAAAAAGACAAAAACATTTTCTTATTAAAATCAATTTCTTTTCTTAAAATTAATTTAATATTTAGACTTAGGTTTTATTTCAATATGTTTATTTTTATTAAATTAATTTAAACATTAGTATTTTAATTAATTTCTTTTCAAATCAATTAGAACCTTTTTCATGAAAAAAAAACATAAAAATAGGTTTATTTACTTTCATCTCCCCATTTGTAAATTTGTACCCCCATCTCCAAATGATGTAATAGCGTAGGACTTTACATTTCCGCAATTTATCGCTTTCAAATATAAATGCTAGTAATTAGGGTTTGTATGGAAAGACATAAAATCAACAAGTAAAAAGCCCTAATAAAAGATTAAATTCATGCAAATCAAACATACTATTCACACATGCACCCCTAAGGTTAACTCCACTTGTTGCCTAAAAAATGGTCATGTTACGCATGTGGGATGTCTTAGCAAAAACAATCAAAAATACAAGATCATAGTCCCTCGATGACTCTACGAATGTTGCCTTACAAATGATCTTAGTCCCTCAAGATAAATGCTAAGATATCTCACAACATTGCTATCATGACTATACGATGACCCACTCTCGTCCCTTTACATCCAAAGATAAGGCTTCTTACCAATCAATCGTGAGATATCAATATCAAAGGAAAGGAGGAAATAAACAAAAGACTTTTGAGTAGATAGAAACGTTCTTAGTTGCTTGCTCACTTTCAAAACAAACATCCTTGCAAACACACATCAAACACTTTCAAAACAAACTTTCAGAACATGAAATATTTTCAAAATTCCAACACCTTGTATACGTTCTTACGAAACGAGAACCATTACAAAGTTTTCCTAAACGAAGGCGCCTTTTCAAAAATACTTTCAAAAACACCACAAAGCACATTTTCAAACAAAGCAAGTGATCTAGCAAGCAACTAAGAGCCCATAGATAAATATGGATGAAAAGGTTGTTAACACCTTCCCTTTTCATAATCTACCCCCCGAACTCAAGAAATAATCTCAAAGGTCTTTCCTGTTCTTTTCCACCTTTCCTTTTGGATAAAAGAAAAGTCGGTGGCGACTCTTGCTAACCGCAACATTTGCAATCAAACACAAAATATTCCAAGTCAATTCTCCCACTGTATTACATCCATATTGTAGGTCCATATAATTATCCATGTTAGGAGGATTGTTGATCGGAATCTGTAGAGTGTGGGATGCCCCTACCTTCGAAGGAGGTGGAACAAAACCTTCAGTGTGAGCCATGATGGTCTCTTGTTGGGCATCGGTTGTCTTGATGGGATTGAATTATGGCTTATGTCTTTGTGGGAGACTGCTTGAGGCACCCATAGTTTGGGCTACTTCCTCAAAATCTACCTTGGGAATCTCATCTTATCTTGATATAATGTTTTTAAGGCAAGTAGGACTTGACTCGTGTTCTTTTTTATTGAATCGATACTTCCTTCACTTTTTCCAAGTTTTGATACGGTGGCAGAACCAACTGTTTAATACTGGTTCGTGTTTTGCGTTTTTTATTCGCAAAATATCGCGATAAGCAAGAGTCGCCACCGATTTTATTTCATCCAACCGGAAAGGAAAAAAGTACAGAAAAAATCCTTTTTCGAGGTTTTGAGTACGGGGGTAGATTATAGAAAGGGAAGGTGTTAGCACCCTTTTTGTCCATGGTTTTCCATGGGCTCTTAGGTACTTGCTCATTTTTAAATTGCTTGTGTTTTTGTGCTTTGTTTTTTTGAAAAAATGCTTTACTTTA
Source organism: Vicia faba (assembly GCA_948472305.1). NCBI lineage: Eukaryota > Viridiplantae > Streptophyta > Magnoliopsida > Fabales > Fabaceae > Vicia > Vicia faba. Next base: position 773,416,766 of record OX451736.1, on the reverse strand, counting down.
CTTCGTTTTAACCCTTGTTTCTGTCCTCAAGAGTGTTACGAAGTTGTTTTTGAAAAACTTTGTTTAAAAAGTGTTTTGTGTGAAAAGTTTTTATTTGAGCAAGTACCTACTAGCATCTACCTACTCGAAAAAAGATCGTTTCTATTATTGTTTCCTTTAGACAGCGCTATCCTACTATTGAGAAATAGGTAGCACCGTCGTTGGAATTTGTAAGGGACGTTCGAAAGGGACGTACGGTCACTAAAGAAATATTATGACACCTTAGTAGTAACCCTAGAGTCTTAAGATCTTTTTTGAGGAAACATTTCCGAGGCAACATTCAAATGGGACATTTGATCTTTTTAGACGGGAGGGCAACCACTAAGACACCCTATGCTTAATGATCCTTTATCGAAGGCAACCGAAGTGAGAGTATACCCTAAGAGTGAATATGTGCGAGTGATTTATTTTCAGTTTATTATCTTTGCACATTAGGGTTTTCTAACCATTTTAATTTTGTCATGCATTCTTGCCATACAATCCTATTAGCATTCATCTAACAGTTAATAATTGCGGAAATTTAAAAGTGCGAAAATATAAATCCTAACTATTACAAGGCTTCGGGGAGGGGAATTAATTACATAACCAAAAATCGGGGAAGAGCGATAAGTAAAAACTCTAGTTAAACTATTACAAACCCTGAACAGTTACAAAAATAATAAAAGAATTAAATGTGCGCAGTAAATTAAATGCGAGGCGATTAGGGTTTTGACCCTTTGATTAATCCTACTTGCGATTGATTAAAGAAAAAAAAGTTTTTTGTCATGTTTTGTTATTTTAAGAAAATAAGGATTAATTGAATTTAAAAAAAAGAACCTAATTACTAACTAACTTTAATTAAGAAAAATAATTAAGTTAACCTATTTTTTTGTGTTTTTTATTTGGAAAAAGAAAATAATTAAATCAAGAATTTAAACCTAATGTTCTATTTTTTTTTAATTGTGAAAATAAGAATTAAATTGCCCTAAATTACATTAAGCTAATTAATTAAAATTTAATAAAAAAACTAATTCTAATTTTGTGAATTCTTGATTTTATGATTTTATAAAAAACGTGATTAATTTTTGTGAAAAAATAATTAAGCAAAATAATTAAATAAGGAAATAAAAATAAGAAAGAAATAAAATTGGGCCTGATTGTGTGGCTGAAGAGGGGGTGCAAATCTGAATTCCTTGGGCCAAATGCTCCAAGCCCAGTCAATGCGTTGGATCAGGTGTGTGCGTTGACTTGAGCAGCATTGTGGTCTCTTGCTATCTAGGTGTTGGATTGGATGACACGCTGGATCAAATGGATGAATGTTGATGGAGTATGGTGTTCGCTTGAGATTGTGAGGCACTGGATCTGTTGGAGGAAAAGAAAATAAAGAAAGTGGTCTGGACCTGGGATCGAACCCAGGTCCTTATTCCTTTTGCCAACGCCATATTTCCAGTTGTGCTATGATTGTTAGTTGTAAATACAATAATAATAAAACATAATATGAGAAAAGCAAAAGAGCTGATTCCGAAGCACGCGAAAGTTCAAACGGGCCAGTCACATGCTGCCACGCCATCATCTTCCTCATGGATTTCGTTGTTTTAGAAAAAAAGGACTTTTACCTACAGACATCCACTGTAGGTATAACCCTGCATATTTCAAAAATGTTGTACACGCAAGATAAATGAAAGGTAATGGTACCAATCAACTCATCTCATCCTCACGAGCATCATGGTACCTGATTCAAGGCCTAATTTTTCCTGCATCAAGAAACTCTAAAAAAAACGTGGAAACCCTAACAATGGCAGATGCGTGTAAAGGCTTCAAAAATGTAATTAAATGACATGGTTAGCTGGCAAACATGATGATAATCACAAATATGACAATTAAAATTGCTAATGATGCAAGAATTGGGATAATCGATTCTGAAAGAAACGCAAATCGTGTGAGTTACAGTTGGTGTTTCTGGGTGCTTCAAGCCTTGCAACTGATCCAATTGGCTTATGGGAAGGTCCAAGAATTGATTAGCAGCGTTGGAATGGTCTGAATTGATCTCTAGATGCAAAAACGATCCAACACTTTTTGTCACTTTTTTTAGTTTTGTTCTATGCCTCTCACGACATATAACCCTTGTCTTTTGATCTGGAATCGTTCACTATATAACCTAGAGTGAATTAGGTTAACAAACTTGGACTAAATCTTTGCATTTATCGAAGATTTGATTTGATTTGCAAGCTATATGATATGTTGCTATTTTGAGCCAAAACATGCCTTTCTTATGCCAATTGACCTTGATTCGATTTTATCTTGTTAACTCAGTATACCTTGATTGTCAATCTGTCAAAAAAACAAATCAACTCACATCTTTGTTAATTTTCATCATTTATTTGATTTAATTCACTTTTTAATTAATAAAAAATCAAAATAAATTGAAAAATGAAGCACATAACGGGTGAGTGAACATTTGGGTCGTGGACCACATTATAATTAAGGTGCAAGCATAAAAAGTTGGGCCCATTTAGCAAAAAATGCAAATTTGAGCACATTTGACTTTTGGCTATTTTGCAAAAATGGTCAACTTGGCCAATGCATAAATCTCTCAATTTTGACCCTAGAGAGGTGTTATTGGACTTTTTAGAAAGCTTAGGATGTCCTCTAAACAACCTTTTGGTCTCATATCAATTGAGTCTTCCATGTTCATGTATGAAGCTTTGACCCAAAAGGTATTTTTGTTGACTTTTCAAAAGGACCTATAATGTCAAAATTCATATCTTTTTGTGAGTGCATATTATGGACTTGGGAGATGAATATGAATTGTAGGGAATTGCATCCTCTTAAAAATGAGCTTTGGATGGGTTATTTCTGATAAAGTATGAGAAACTTATGCTTGGTCAAAGTTGAGTTGACTTTTTCCTATAAAACCCTAATTTAGCAACTTTTGGGTTTTGATGGATTGTGAGCAATCCTTGAGGAATCATGATCAACCATTAATAAAATGATGGATAATACTTCAAAATTAGGATGTTGACCAAAAATCTTGAAGTTTGACTGTATGTGGGCCACAGTTGACTTTTAACCTAGTATAGTTGACTTTCAGGCATTTGAGCAATTGACTGAGCAAACTTCTTCTGCAAGGCTTGAAACTTGACATGGATGATCATATTAGGACAATGGTGAGAAATTGAGTCCTTTGTGGTTCACACATCTTGGTGAAGATGGAAACCCTAATTTGAGGTATACTGCCTTAGGAGAGAGTTTGTCTGGTCAATTCTTGAACTTTCTTGAGCAATTTAGGGACGTCACTTGCCATGTCTTGAGAAATATGGGAGGGAAAATTTTGGGGTACAACAGCTGCCCCTGTTCAATCTTCTTAAACCTGAGGATGTAGATTGGCTGTTATGCCTTTCGTGATCTGAAGGTGGAAGATGATTGAACACTAGAGTGCCCAGAAATTTGCACTCGCATGAAGTGGTACTGATGGGAGCTATCGGGAATGGACTTACAGATTCCATTCGGAGGTCGATGATGGAAGATTGTAGGAGATGGGCTTAAACATTCCATCCTGGATGCGACGGAGAATCGTCAGAGATAGGCTTAGAGATGCCATCCGAAGAGGTGTTGATCGCATAAGAGATTCCTTTGCGAGAACCCGTATACCTGTTATTAAGGAGGACTTCATTGGGTAATGTTGGTCTCTATCTTGGGAGAAATAGAGTTTTAGGAGCTTCAATTGTCCGTTACTCTACTGGGGAATAACTCCGGTTTGGGGAAATGGAAGTGAACTGCGTATCTGGTCAGGGTATATGCTGCACCGCGACTTACTAGAGAGATGCGAAATCAATCGTGTTTGATCGGGTCCCGGTCTTACAGTGTTGTGGACTGTTGTCTGGGGATAAGAGAGGAAGAACCCGGATAGTAAGGTTATGAGAAGGAACCTGGATAGTAGGGTTACTTCGAGATGAAAGCCTAGATAGTAGGGCTTGAGAAGGAACCTGGATAGTAGGGTTACTTCGACACGAAAGCCTGGATAGTAGGGCTTGAGAAGGAACCTGGATAGTAGGGTTACTTCGAGATGAAAGCCTGAATAGTAGGGCTTGAGAAGGAACCTGGATAGTAGGGTTACTTCGACATGAAAGCCTGGATAGTAGGGCTGTGAGAAGGAACCTAGATGATAGGGTTACTTTGATATGAAAGTCGGGATAGTAGGGCTTGAGAAGGAACCTGGATAGTAGGGTTACTTCGGTATGAAAGCCGAGATAGTAGGGCTGTGAGAAGGAACCTGGATGGTAGGGTTACTTCGATATGAAAGCCGGGATATTAGGGCTGTGAGAAGGAACCTGGATAGTAGGGTTACTTTGATATGAAAGCCGGGATAGTAGGGTTGTGAGAAAGGACCTGGGTAGTAGGGCTACTTCAATAAGAAAGCCTGAATATAGGGCTTTGAGAAGGAACCTGGATAGTAGGGTGACTTCGATATGAAATTTGGGATAGTAGGGTTGTGAGAAGGAACCTGGATAGTAGGGTTACTTCGAGATGAAATCCTGGATAGTAGGGCTTGAGAAGGAACCTGGATGGTAGGGTTACTTAGATATGAAAGCCAGGATTGTAGGTCTGTGAGAAGGAACCTGGATAGTAGGGTTATGAGAAGGAACCTGGATAGTAGGGTTACTTCGAGATGAAATCCTGGATAGTAGGGCTTGAGAAGGAACCTGGATAGTAGGGTTACTTCAACATGAAAGCCTGGATAGTAGGGCTTGAGAAGGAACCTGGATAGTAGGGTTACTTCGAGATGAAAGCCTGGATAGTAGGGCTTGAGAAGGAACCTAGATAGTAGGGTTACTTCGACATGAAAGCATGGATAGTAGGGCTTGAGAAGGAACCTGGATAGTAGGGTTACTTCGAGATGAAATCCTAGATAGTAGGGCTTGAGAAGGAACCTGGATGGTAGGGTTACTTCGACATGAAATCCTTGATAGTAGGGCTTGAGAAGGATCCTGGATAGTAGGGTTACTTCGGTATGAAAGTCGGGATAGTAGGGCTATGAGAAGGAACCTGGATGGTAGGGTTACTTCGATATGAAAGCCGGGATAGTAAGGCTTGAGAAGGAACTTGGATAGTAGGGTTACTTCGATATGAAAACCAGTATAGTAGTGCTGTGAGAAGGAACCTGGATGGTAGGGTTACTTCGATATGAAAGCCGGGATAGTAGGGCTGTGAGAAGGAACCTGGATAGTATGGTTACTTCTATATGAAAGTCAGGATAGTAGGGTTGTGAGAAGGGACCTGGGTAGTAGGGCTGCTTCGATATGAAATCCTGGATAGTAGGGCTTTGAGAAGGAACCTAGATAGTATGGTTACTTCGATATGAAATCCGGGATAGTAGGGCTGTGAGAAGGAACCTGGATAGTAGGGTTACTTCGAGATGAAATCCTGGATAGTAGGGCTTGAGAAGGAACCTGGATGATTGGGTTACTTCGATATGAAAGGCGAGATAGTAGGGCTGTGAGAAGGAACCTGGATAGTAGGGTTAGTTCGGTATGAAAGCCAGGATAGTAGGGCTGTGAGAAGGAACCTGGGTCGTAGGGCTACTTCGATATGAAAGCCGGGATAGTAGGGCTGTGAGAAGGAACCTGGATAGTAGGGATTTGAGAAGGAACCGGGATAGTAGGGTTACTTCGAGATGAATTTGTGTAAAACTGCAGAGGGAACCTGGGTAAGGTTTCTTTATGATGAGTCTGTGTTGGACTTCTGTGAGGAACCTGCGTACAGTTGCATTTGTCGCACTGATGATTACTCTATTTAGCTTCGAGTGTTGATCATGGACCTGCTGGAAATTGTTGATAATAACTGTCTTTCCCGAAATAAATACAGGGTTAGTTATGTGTGATGCATGAGATGCATTGTGATGAGGTTCTCAAAATAACTGAGATTATGCTATATGTAATGTATGCACATGTCATGATGTATGAACATGAAATGCTGACGTAATAAATTGAGTCCGGGAAAATAAATCCTTGAATGCTATTTGGAGAGTATGAGAAATGGTATTCTTGACTGCTGTAAAAAACCATAGTTCCTTTACTTCTGTTGGGGATGGTGAACAAAGATGACTAACTGGGGATTCACATCCATTTGGTTGGTGAATATTCTGTTGGAAGAGATCCTGTCTGAGGATAACTCTGTGGGAAATAACTTTGTTGGAGAGGAGATACTCTGTTGATAGATCTGCTAATTTAGAGAAATAAACTCAGCTGGGGATGAATTCCCGTTGCTGGTGATAATGAATTATGTTGGAGATTGAATTTCTGCTTGTGAGAGAAATAAACTCTGCTTGGGGAAAAAATTACTGACTCACTCGCGACTGTGAACCTCAACTGGGGAGAGTTATGTCCTGTTCGGGAAAGCTTACATCACTGTCTTTGGATACTTTTTACTCTGTGGGGAGTGTATGTTCCACTACTCATGTTCTCAAGCCGGCTCTATCCCGGTACTTGATGGGCAGAGTAACTGTAAAGTTTGGGCACTTCTTATTTTTTCCCTGTTCCTGGAATTACGAGTAATTGTCTTTGTTTCTCATGTAAACATTTATAAGCAGTAATTATTTTAAAATGCACATATCAAAAATGAATCATTGGACGTTCTTGCAAAACAAAACAGAAAAAGAAAAACAAATTGAAATTTCTTGTGAAAATGAATTGTATTGATTTTTTTGTAATTGGCCCGTAATAGGCATTTTTGTACAAAGAGGCCGACGTCCTAGTAAGAGAACGCCGTCGAAAGATAGAAATTACAATTTGTGTTAAAGAAAGAAAAAAAATCTATGTGAAACAATCCCATCGGGTTCCAACTCTGCTATTGCCTTTATATCTTCAAGCGTCTCATCACTTTGCTGCCTGGTCGAAAGTGGATCAGATTGATTGGCACCATCTGAGCTTGATAGTCGATACCGAAGTCTGGTTGCGAGATGATCCAATGAGACATAATGTTACGCTTTGATCCCTAATTATTTCCTGGACCGCCCATTCGGGTTTTCAGTCCATTGGGATACCCTTTTTGCCCAAGTCGCCTTTTCAGGTTTTCGACTTGCCGGGTGTACAGTTTTTTTTCATTTTCATCCCATACTTTTGCTCGAACCCTTTTGGTTTACTGGGAAGCCCTTATTTTTGCCTAGGCCAGTCAACCTAGCGGGTCTTTGATTATGCGTAGTATCTTTTCACTATGTATGTATTGACGGGGTGAGGAAGGTCGTCACCATCCATGATGGTTAGAATCATAGCTCCTCCCAAGAAAATGTTCTTAACCACAAATGACCCTTCGTATGTAGGGATCCTTTTGCCCCTGGGATCACCTTGCGGTAGTATGATGCGTTTGATCACTAAATCCATGACTTGATATTCTTGACGTCTGACTTTCTTGTTGAAAGCCTTGATCATTCTCTTTTGATACGTCTGACCATGACAGATAACAGTAAGTTTATTTTCATAGATTAGATTCAGATGATCAAGTCGGGTTTAGATCTAGTCGTCTTCATTCAAACCCGCATCCTTCATAATCCTGAGAGAGGGTATCTGGACTTTGACGGGTAGGACTGCCTCCAGGCCATACACCAAAGAGTAGGGTGTTACCCCTGTCGATGTCTGTGCTGAGGTACGGTACCAATGAAGAGAAAATGGTAACATCTCATGCCAGTCTTTGTATGTCACCATCATCTTCTGTACAATCTTCTTGATATTCTTGTTAGCTGCTTCAACAACCCCATTCATCTTCGGTCGGTAGGGAGAAGAGTTATGATGTTGAATCTTGAACTGTTTGCAGAGCTAGGTGATCATTGTGTTATTGAGAGTTGTACCATTATAAGTAATAATTCTCTCTGGGACACCATATCGACAAATCAGATTGTGTTGGATGAATCGCGCCACGACGTTCTTGGTTACTGTAGCAAAGGAAGCTGCCTTAACCCACTTCATGAAGTAATCAATTTCTACCAGAATGAAGCGATGCTCGTTAGACGCAGTAGGTCTGATCTCGCCAATCATGTCGATTCCCCACATTGCAAAGGGCCAAGGATCTGTCAAAACATTCAGGGGAACCAGAGGTACATGCACCTTATCAGCATAGACTTGGCACTTATGACAGGTTCGAGAGTGCTGATAACAATCGGCTTCCATAGTGGACTAATAATATCCTGCCTGTAGGATTTTATTCGCCATGGTATGTCCACTGGAATGAGTTACGAAGGTACCTTCATGTAACTCCGCCATGATCCTTTCTGCCTCGCTCTTGTCTACACACCGTAGTAAGGTTGAATCATGGTTATGCTTATAGAGGATTCCATTACTGATGAAAAACTTTGCAGCGAACCTTCTCAGAAACTTCTTATCGTTGACATATGCCCCTTCGAGATACTCCTAAACCTCGAGATACCTTTTGACTTCGTGAAACCAGGGTTTGTCTGCCACTTCTTTAGTGTCGATCTCACAACAGTGTGTGGGTTCATCAAAGCTCTCAATGGTAATCTGGGGAGCTTCATTGTCCCACCTGACTTTGAACATAGAAGACATCGTAGCTAGCGCGACCGCTAACTGATTCTCCTCTCTTGGGAAATGTTCAAAGGTTACCTCCTCAAATTGTGGGAGAAATGTCAGTACATACTCTTTGTAAGGAATAAGATTCGGGTGCTTCGTATCCCACTCGCCTTTGATCTGACTTATTACCAAAGAAGAATCTCCGAATACACTCAAGAACTTAATACTCAGGTCAGTAGCAGCTCAAAGACTCATGATACACGCTTCATACTCTACCATATTGTTGGTGCAGTTAAAACATAATCGGGAGGCGAATGGAGTATGACAACCCTTAGGGGATATAATTACAACGCCAATGCCATTACCTAATGCGTTCGAGGCTCCATCAAAACACATAGACCACCGGGATCCCTCCTCGGGTCCTTCATTCGGTCCAAGTTCTTCGCAGTCGGTTACCAACATGATATTCTCATTCGGGAATTCGAAATTCATGGACTGGTAGTCATCCACGGCCTGATGCGCCAAATGATCTGCCAATACACTCCCCTTGATTGCTTTTTGGGTTGTGTATTGGATGTCATACTCGGTTAAGATCATCTTCCATCTTGCTATTCTTCCAGATAAGGCGGGCTTCTCGAAAATATATTTGATCAGATCCATCTTTGATATCAACAAGGTAGTGTGAGTCAGCATATACTGTCTCAGTCGGCGAGCAGCCCATGCCAAAGCGCAGTAAGTTTTCTCGAGCAATGAGTATCGGGTCTCACAGTCGGTAAACTTTTTTCTAAGGTAATAAATAACGTGCTCTTTTCGACCAAACTCGTCATGCTGCCCCAACACACACCCCATTGAATTGTCTAGCACTGTTAAGTATAATATCAAAGGTCTTCCTTCAACTGGAGGCATCAAAATTAGTGGTTCTTGAAGTTACTCCTTGATTCTTTCGAAAGCGGTCTAGCATTCGCCATTCCTCTTTACCACTTGATCTTTCTTCAGCAGCTTGAAGATTGGCTTACAAGTAGCAGTCAGGTGTGAAATGAACCTGACGATGTAATTCAGACGTCCCAAGAAACCTCTAACTTCCTTCTCTGTGCGGGGAGCCAGCATCTCTTGTATGGATTTTATCTTTGCAGGGTCTACCTGAATACCTTTGTCACTGACAAAAAAAACCCAGAAGCTTACCAGAGCTTACCCCGAAGGTACACTTGTTCGGATTCAACCTCAGCTTGTACGTCTTCAACCTGTCGAATAGTTTCTGGAGATGATCAAGGTGCTCTTCCTCATTCTGGGACCTGGCTATCATGTCATCAACATAAACCTCGATCTCGTGGTGAATCATATCATGGAACAAAGCTACCATGGCACGCTGATAAGGTTCCCCAACATTCTTTAACCCAAAAGGCATTACCTTGTAACAGGAGGTGCCCCACTGTGTAACGAAGGTCGTCTTCTCCATGTCCTCAAGAGCCATTTTGATCTGGTTGTATCTAGAAAAACCATCCATGAAGGAGAAGGACCTCTTCGATGAATTCTGACAAGGAGTTTCTATGAATTCCCCGTTCATCTCTACTTAGCAGAAGGAATTGAGGTGACTCACCATATATTCTTCTTCACCTCGCACTGCGACAATCTTTCCCTTCACCAGATACTTCAGCATTTGATGGAGTGTGGAAGTAACTGCCCCAGCCTCATGGATCCAAGGACGACCCAACAAGCAAGAATATGACGGCCTGATATCCATTACGTAGAAGGTGGACCCAAAAGTCTGAGAACCCACTTTGACAGGGATGTCCACCTCCCTGTGCACCATTCTCTTCGATCAGTCAAAAACCCTTACTGTAGCGATAAAAAATGTAGTCGGGTAAATCGGAGATCGAACTATTAATTAATTCGTCTCACAAAAGCAAGAGTCGCCACCGCGCTTTATTATTTCCAAGGGAAAATGGAAAAGAGCGAAATAAAACCCTAAAATATGCAATGTAAAATAATACTTTAAAAGTAATGAAAATACAAGGCGTTTTTGAAAAGAGGTCTAGAGTTCGGGGGTTGGTTATACAATGGGAAGGTATTAGCACCCAATGTATCTATAGTATTCTATAGGAACCTTTTGAAATATCTATTTTTAGTTAAAATTGTTTGTTTGATTAAAATGGTTCATTTGGCTAAAAATAGGTGTGGGCGAGAGTTTGAAGATACGACGACCTAACGTCGAAGTTTTGACTTAAAAGGTGTGAGTTTTGAAAAATTGAATATTTGGGAAAATTATCTTAAGTTTTTAACGAAATAATAAACGGAGGATGAATGTTTTTTTTTATGACATGAAGTCGACAAAAATTAAACAATTCCCTTGGATTTTGTAAGCAACATGAAGATTAAAACTAAAAGTATAAACACTCCAAGATTTTAAAAGAAAACCAAGAGAAAAGCCATGGAATTAAATCGAAATTATCACAAACTCAACCAACATGTATCATGGGAGGAACATCATAAGGGGCAATAAATTCAAAGAGATAACTTACAAACTTATCAATAAAAGACTAGTTAAAAAAACTAACAAAATTAACTAAAATGTTGACCAAACTAAAAATGAAATATCAAGATTTAAATAAATTATAAAACTAAACTAATTAATTGGGTTATAAACTGAAAACGAAATAAAGGTCCAGCATGGGATTGAAATCGAAATCGAACAACGCTTCTTTCGAACTCTCTTTTTTCTCTCTTTCGAACTCACTTTTTTTCTCTCTTTCGAACTCTCTTTCGAACTCTTTTTTTCTCTCTTTCTCGAACTCTCTCTTCAATCCCTCTTTCGAACTCTCTCTTCGATCTCTCTTTCGAAATCTCTCTTTAGAACTCTCTCTTCGATCTCTCTTTCAAACTCTCTCTTCGAACTCTCTTTTCTAAATCGAAATCAAACACCCTGCTCCCTCTTTCGAACTCTTTCTCCCTCTAAATCGAAATCGAACACTCTGCTCCCTCTTTCGAACTCTCTCTCTCTAAATAGAAATTGAACACTCTGCTCCCTCTTTCGAACTTTCTCTCTCTAAATCGAAATCGAACAATAACACTGCTTCTGGTTTCGAACTCTTTCTCCCCCTAAATCGAAATCGAACAACAACACTGCTTCTGGTTTCAAACTCTTTCTCCCTCTAAATCGAAATCGAACAACAACACTGCTTCTGGTTTCGAACTCCTTCTCCCCCTAAATCGAAATCTAACAACAACAGTGCTTTTGGCTTCGAACTCTTTCTCCCCCTAAATCAAAATCGAACAACAACACTGCTTCTGGTTTCGAACTCTTTCTCCCCCTAAATCGAAATCGAACAACAACATTGATTCTGGTTTCGAACTCTTTCTCCCCCTAAATCGAAATCGAACAACAACACTACTTCTGTTTTCGAACTCTTTCTCCCCCTAAATCGAAATCGAACAACAACACTGCTTCGAATCCTGCTCCCCCTAAATCGAACTCGAACAACAACACTGCTTCTGGTTTTTTCATGCAGTTAAACATCAAATCAACAAGGCGACAAATATTCATGGTAAGAGAAACAACAATAACAATCTCAGGGGTTCTGGTTTATCGAAACATCAACAACAAAAAATGCAGCAACGACAACTAGTTCACAGCATACATCATTATAACAAGCATAGCAACAAATTTTGAGAAAAAAGTAGGGAGACTTACAAGATCAGAGAAAGTCTGATGATTTCGATTTTTAACGATGAAATAATAAAGAAATCTAGAGATGAGGTAATATGCTCTTTTAATTCCTTTTGCTCTTCTGAAAATCTTGTTGGAAAATCTTGTAATAGAATTGATTTCTTCTGAAACTGTAGAGAATAAATGTTGCTTGTTCTTCAAATTCTGTAGATTCTTTTCTCCCTTTTTCTCCTAAAATTCTAGCACTATTGTTGTGAGCTACGCGTAGGTGTTGGGGCGAGTTTGCTGGTATGATTGGAGCTTGGTTTTTTGTGCAATCCAAACTTGTAGGTTCATAGTGGATATGGTGTATGATTGTTCAGTTGCAGTGAGTTTGTATGGTTCAGATTCGGTTCAACATGGCAGGTTGGAAGGTTTGCTTCTGAGTTTTGGTAAGGAGGGCTGTTTATGTTGTATGGTTATATAAAAGGTTGAATAAGGAAGATTGAATCCATGATTAAAAGAAGTTAGCGGTTATTGGTGTAAATCGCATAAGTTGTAGGCCATGGATCTTGTGAGTGTTTTATGATGGTGGAATGAGGAAGAGATGTTACAGTTTGTGGTTTCTTTTAATTTTTCTATTTATTTCTCTTGTGAAATATCTCTTCTTCTCTCTCACCCCTTTCTTCGATTGTATATCTGCCTGTTTTATAGTGAATAAGAATGAGGTTTTGGGAGGGAAAGTTTGGTGAGTTTGAACATATGGAATACCCTGTTTTCGACACTTTTTGATGCAGTTTCTTGCCCTCCTATTTTGGTCTAATGTTTGTCTTAACATAGTGCAGATTTAGGACTGGTGTTCACAGGTTTTTGGACTGGTGTTCACAGGTTTTTGGACTGGAAATTGGGCAGCAGTAACACAGCAGGATTTGGACTGATTTGCAGCATATGGACAAATTTATAATTTTTGAGTTTTTTTCAAATAAAGTGATGCAAAAATATAAATTATATGTAACTAAGATTTTTTTTTTATAATTTTAAATTAACATAAAGAACTTGCAAAATAAAATAAAAGAATGTGAAATTACAATTTTTTGAGATTTTTTACTAAATTAAATCTAAAAGACTATAATTTTAACTTAAATGATACAAGAAAAAAAAAACTAAATGAAACTTAAGGAAACTAATTTTTTTATATTTTGAATAAAAACGTAAATAAAATGAAGATAGCATGAACTAAATATTTTTTAGTATTTTCTTTTTTATGAAAATAAGAATAAAAGAAAGATGATAAAAAATGAAAAAAACATGATTTAATAAAGTCAGGCAAAACCAGTTAAATTTCACTAAATTCACAACAATTTCTAACGTTTCTATTTTTTTGGTGGATTTTCAAAGCATAATCATCTCTTGACTTGTAAAGAAAATTTGTAGTTGTTGCAAAGGAGAATCATATGTAAAAGAACCACTAAAAAATTGTCGAAATTTGAAGAAGTTATGAATTTTTAAAATCTGACTCGAGAATTGGAAAAATAGGTTGAATCGCTTGTGAACGCTTGCTATGTAATAATGCAGATGGGAGGTGGTATCTTAGGTCAAAATTTGGGGTATGACACTTACCACAATGTTACTAGGCTTTAGAGTCAAACCCTCACAATCCAAACGGTCCAACGCTTTCTTCGGTAGAATATTCAATGAAAACCCGGTATCTACCAGCACATGAGCCATAGTGGTGCCCCTGCACTCAATCGAGACATGCCAAGCATCATTATGCTTTCTTCCTTTCGGTTTCAGATTCGCATCTGAAAAACCCAGCCCATTGTCAGCAGTCACGTTGGCCACACAATCTTTGAATTGATCTGCTGAAGTTTCCTGTGGCACATGCGCAGTCTTGAGAAATGCAATCAAAGCCTTCACATGGGCTTCAGAACACAACAGCAGAGACAACATAGATATCTTTGATAAGGTCTTCCCCAGCTGCTCGACCATATTATTGTTAGAACAATGTTTGAATCTAGTACCCTATATTTAAGTTTTGATGATAACAAAGTGAAAAGATATAGTATTTAAATGTTTCATGTTTGAATTATATGCTGCCTAAAAATACTATGCTCTGACTTGCAGATATGCTGATTAAAATAAGCAAGATCAATTATTCAGCATCAGAACTTGATTTGATACACCAGCATCAGAAGTTGCTGAATCAGAACGTGAAGATCAGATGATCAACTCACGCACATGCTGAAGCTTGATGAACAGAACTGCGCGTAAACACTCTGATACAGAAACAATAGTTCATCAGCAGCGAAGCAGAATCAGAATGAGCCAAGCCAGAACGTGCATTGAAGAAGCAACAGTACTGTGCATTGAACGCTAATTAATTCCAACGGCTTCATTCTAGACAAGATCTGCTCAAAAAGGAAAGCTTGTTATTAGCATTGAATCAAGAATATTGCATTCAACGTTCATCTTCTCAAGTGCTATATAAACCAAGCTTCGAAGATTATCATGGCTAATGCTTCCAAACTCTCTACACGCACAAAGCTGATCAATAATCTTCATCTACCAGTTTTGCTAAACCAACAAACTCTGATACTCCATTAGTGTTTAGCATTCTAGTATTCTAAGCTTCATTTGTGTAAACATCACAGTTGTGATATAGTTTTGTAGAAAACATTCACACACATTTGTTTTATACCTTAGTAAGAAAGTGTTGCCTTGATAAACCGGATTGTGGTTTGAATCAAGAAGGCTTTAGCAGTTGTTAAAGCAGATTTGTATTCAGTTGAATATAGTGAATTAAGACCTCGTTGGAGAGAGGCGAAATCACCTTGACGGGTGGACTGGAGTAGTTTGAGATCAAACGAACCAGGATAAAAATATCTTGTCATTTGCTTTAAGTTTCCAGTTTTACAATTCAACCCCCCCTTCTTGTGTTTTTCACCCCTTCAATTGGCATCAGAGCGCCTGGTTCTGAGCTAAAACACTTAACCGTGTCAGTACAAGATCCAGCGTCAGAAAAACACAATGGCAGGAAACAACTCTCATTTCAGCAATGACACCAATGAGGACAGAGACAGATTCAGCGGCAAACCTCCAGTCTTTGATGGAGAAAACTTTGATTACTGGAAAGACAGAATTGAAAGCTTCTTTCTAGCACATGATGTTGATCTGTGGGATATGGTGACAGATGGATACACGCACCCTGTGAATGCAACTGGTCAGAAGATTGAAAGAAAATCAATGACTGATCAACAAAAGCGTGATTTCAAGAATCACCATAAGGCCAGAACCATCCTCCTCAGTGCCATCTCCTATACTGAGTATGAAAAGATCTCCAACAGAGACACAGCTAAGAACATCTTTGATTCTCTCAGATTGACGCATGAGGGCAACGTTCAAGTCAAAGAAACAAAAGCTCTGGCGCTCATTCAGAAGTATGAGGCGTTCAAAATGGAAGAATCTGAATCCATTGAAACTATGTTCTCTAGATTCCAGATTCTGGTAGCTGGTCTCAAAGTTCTGGACAAAGGATACTCTACTGCTGACCATGTCAAGAAGATAATCAGAAGTTTACCCAAGCAGTGGAGGCCTATGGTTACTGCTCTGAAGCTAGCGAAGGATCTCAACAAAATCACTCTGGAGGAACTTATAAGCTCCCTCAGAAGTCATGAGATAGAGCTAGAAGCTGACGAGCCTCAGAAGCAAGGTAAGCCTTTAGCTTTAAAATCTAACAGAAAATATGAATCTAAAGTTTTGCAGGCAGTTGAAGAAACATCTGATGGATCCTCATCAGAAGAAGACGAGCTTTCCCTTCTCTCCAGAAGAATAAATCAACTGTGGAAGCAAAGACAAAGGAAGTTCAGGAATCCCAGAAGATCTGATCAGAACGAGTCTTCTTCCAGATACAGAAGGACAGATTCTTCCTCTGGATACAGAAGATCTGAAGGCTCCTCCGGTAGCAAGAAGCCAAATACAAAAGACATCATCTGCTACGAGTGCAATGAGCAAGGACACTACAAGAGTGACTGTCCAAAGCTTCAGAGGGAAAAGCCCAAAAAGAAGTTTGGAAGAGAGAAGAAGAAAAGTCTCATGGCCACATGGGATGACTCTGACTCGTCTGAAGCTGACTCAGAATCAGATGATGAAAGAGCGAACATAGCGCTCATGGCTAACATTCCAGATGACAGTGAAGCTTCTGACTCAGACTCAGAATCAGACACAGAAGAGGTATTCCCTAACTTCGTTGTTAATTTTACAAAGGCTGAACTTGCTGAAAGCCTCAATGAAATTCTGGAACGTTATCAGCAGATTAGAGCTAAATTCAGAGACCTGAAAAGGACTCTTGAATCTGACTCTAATAAGTCTGAGAGTCTCAAATTGGAAAACTCTGAGCTGAGAGATAAAATTTTAAAATTAGAAAACTCTTTACAAAACTCTCAGAAGGAACCAATTGCTGAAACTCCCAGCAACGCTGATGAGATCATCAAGGAGTATGATCATAGTTTCCAGAAGTTCCTTGCTAAAAGCATAGATAGAAGCAGAATGGCTTCAATGATCTATGGAGTTAGCAGAAACGGCAGGAAAGGAATAGGATACCTAGGTAAGGTTCCTACACCTAAAAATGTCATGGATTTAACCATTAAACACACTCCTCTAAATTCACACTTTGTGTATGGTCACACACATGACATCAAATATACTAGTAGTAATCACTTTGTGAAACCAAAATTCAACCAGAGTTTTGGTAAAACTAACAAATCAGGACCCAAGAAGATCTGGGTACCTAAGGATAAAATAATACATGTTGCAGATATCTTTAGCAGCAAGTCAGAAACACCAGTCATGGTACCTGGACTCTGGCTGCTCACGACACATGACGGGAAGAAGGCATATGTTCCAAAGCCTGGAACTTAAGCCTGGAGGCCACGTTGGCTTTGGAGGCAATCAGAGGGGAAAGATAATTGGCTCTGGAACTGTAGGTAACGGAAATCTTCCCTCTATTAATAATGTTCTGCTAGTAGATGGATTGATGCATAACCTGTTATCCATAAGTCAATTAAGTGATAACGGTTATGATATAATCTTTAATCAAAAATCATGTAAAGCTGTTAGTCAGAAAGATGGGACTATCCTATTTAATGGTAAGAGGAAAAACAACATTTACAAAATCAAACTTTCTGAACTAAAGAGTCAGAACGTAAAATGTCTTCTGTCTGTTAACAACGAGCAGTGGATCTGGCACAGAAGATTGGGGCATGTTAGTATGAGTAGAATATCTCAGATTAACAAACTCAATCTGGTCAGAGGACTTCCAAATTTGAAGTTCAATTCAGATGCTCTGTGTGAAGCATGTCAGAAAGGCAAATTTGCAAAACCTTATTTTAAATCCAAAAATGTTGTTTCTACCTCTAAGCCATTAGAACTTCTGCACATTGACTTATTTGGACCAGTTAAAACTGCTTCAGTCAGTGGCAAGAAGTATGGGTTAGTAATCGTAGATGACTATAGCAGATGGACATGGGTAAAGTTCTTAAGACACAAGGACGAGTCACACTCTGTGTTTGTTACCTTCTGTAACCAAGTTCAGAATGAAAAAGATCTTAGAATCGTTAAAGTCAGAAGTGATCATGGTGGAGAATTTGAAAATAAAGATTTTGAGTCATTCTTTAATGACAAAGGCATTCTGCATGATTTCTCTTGTCCTAGAACTCCCCAACAAAATGGAGTTGTAGAACGAAAGAACAGAACATTGCAAGAAATGGCCAGAACCATGATCAATGAGACAAACGTTGCTAAGACTTTCTGGGCAGAGGCAATAAACACAGCGTGCTACATTCAGAATAGAATCTCAATAAGACCTATTCTGGAAAAGACTCCATATGAATTGTGGAAGAACAGAAAGCCCAACATTTCGTATTTTCATCCATTTGGATGTACTTGCTATATGTTAAATACTAAGAATTATTTGAACAAGTTTGATTCTAAGGCACAGAAGTGTATTATGTTAGGATACTCTGAACGCTCAAGAGGGTACAGAGTATACAATACAGAAACACAGATTGTGGAAGAATCAATCAGTGTTCGTTTTGATGACAAGCTTGACTCTGAAAAGTCAAAGCAGAATGAAAATCTTGCAGGTATAGAAATTGAATTTGCAGGTTCTGAAGACAAGTCATCAGAATCTCTCAACACAGACATTCCTTCAACGTCTGAAAGAAGCAATGCTAGAAATCCTACAACTGCTGCTGATCAACCTCAGAAGAGATTACCCAGAAGCAGTTTGGATCACCCAGAAGAGACTATCCTAGGAAGAAAGGAAGATCCAATCAGAACAAGAGCAAGCTTCAGAAACTCTGAAGAAACTCTTATGGGACTCGTGTCTCTGATTGAACCTTCTTCTATTGATGAAGCACTTCTGGACAACGACTGGATTCTGGCAATGCAAGAAGAGCTGAATCAATTCACCAGAAACGACGTATGGGATCTCGTTCCCAGACCAAAAGGATTCAACGTCATTGGAACAAGATGGGTGTTCAGAAACAAGCTTAATGAACAAGGTGAAGTCGTCAGAAACAAGGCACGACTGGTTGCACAAGGTTATAGTCAGCAAGAGGGGATAGACTATACAGAAACCTTTGCCCCAGTCGCCAGGTTAGAATCTATCAGACTTTTAATCTCATTTGCTGTTAATAGAGGCATCACTCTGTATCAGATGGATGTCAAAAGTGCATTCTTAAATGGTTATATAGAAGAAGAAGTTTATGTTCACCAACCCCCAGGTTTTGAAAATACAAAACATCCAGAACATGTTTTCAAACTGAAAAAGTCATTGTATGGTCTGAAACAAGCTCCCAGAGCTTGGTATGAAAGGCTAAGTAACTTTCTGCTTGAAAATGAATTCACCAGAGGGAAAGTGGACACTACTCTATTCTGTAAAACAGTTAAGAGTGACATTTTAGTCTGTCAAATTTATGTTGATGATATTATTTTTGGTTCTACTAATCCTTCTCTTGGAAGAAAATTTGCTAAGTGTATGCAGGCAGAATTTGAGATGAGCCTCATGGGGGAACTGAAATTCTTTCTAGGAATTCAGATCAATCAAACTCCAGAGGGAACTTACATTCATCAGAGAAAATACATCAGAGATCTTCTGAAGAAATTTGACCTCTCAGAATGTAAGCCATCAAAGATTCCAATGCATCCCACGTGCATTATGGAAAGAGAAGAGGTAAGCAAAAGCGTAGAACAGAAAGTCTACAGAGGTATGATTGGTTCTCTCCTTTATCTGACTGCTTCAAGACCTGATATCTTATTCAGCGTATGTATTTGTGCTAGATTCCAGTCAGATCCTAGAGAATCTCACTTAACAGCTGTTAAGCGAATTTTCAAGTATCTGAAAGGTACTACTAATCTGGGTTTGTTTTATAGAAAATCTAGTGATTATAGCTTAGTAGGCTACTGTGATGCTGATTTTGCTGGAGACAGAGTGGAACGAAAAAGTACTTCTGGAAGCTGCCAGTTTCTGGGAGAAAATCTGATCTCGTGGTCCAGCAAAAGACAGTCAACAATTGCTCTGTCAACAGCAGAAGCTGAGTACATAGCAGCAGCAGGATGCAGCACACAAATGCTCTGGATGAAAAGTCAGCTTGAAGACTTCCAGATCTTTGAGAGTAACATTCCTATTCTTTGTGATAATACTTCTGCTATTTGCTTAAGTAAGAATCCTATTTTACATTCTAGAGCTAAGCATATAGAAATAAAACATCATTTCATTAGGGACTATATTCAGAAAGGTATTTTAAACTTGAAATTTATAGATACAGACCATCAATGGGCTGATATCTTTACTAAACCCCTTTCAGAAGATAGGTTTAATTTCATTCTGAAACATCTCAGCATGAAAGTATGCCCAGAATGAAAATGTTTTAATTCCATGTATTTATCTTCAGAATGTAATTATATTACTGTGAACTTCTGATCAATCTTCTTTCAGAAAGATAGAACATGCAGATTGTATCAGATGCAAGTCTAAAGATCTGAGAGTCTAATCTCAAAGACAGACGTGCTGATCACTACATCAAACAAGTGTCATCCAATCATCAGCAAATCCCTGAAGCAGAACGCGTGCACGCTTCTGAGAAGGCAAAGCGCTGATTGGGTGCATTGAGACACATGTCTGGTAACCGTTTTTAAGTATCTTTCTCAAATCCCCCAAAATCAGCAAGCATTTAATGCAGAGTAATCACGCTTGTTAATGGCAATCATTATTTTTTTTCTCTCTCTTAAAAACGTTTAATTTTTCAAAATAATTTTTGAAAACCTTATTTAAGCACATTATTCTTCATTCTTATTCTTTACGCTTTCTCATAATCTCTGAAACTTTTTCTGCATATTTCTGAGTTTATCTCCTTCAAAACCTTTTTCTCTCAAATCATTCTAAAAGCTTTTTGTGTGAGAACAATGGCATCCTCCAGCATTTCTGCAGGGAATCAGAAGAAAGAAACTTCTGAGCAATATCAGGTGCCTACCAGAACTCTTCTCACACCAGTAAAGAATCTTGAGGTTCTCTCTGAGTTAATCATCGACTTCGAAAGTTTGAAGGATAATGGATTTGACCTAACTGAGGAAATTAGGGCTCAAAAGTGGGAGAGGTATTTCGATAGGTTGGTTGGACCAACTTTCCCAGAGCTTGTCAAGGAATTTTGGATTCACGCCAAGATTCATAAACATCTAGTCATCTCTTCTGTCATGGGAAAAAAGATAGTAATTTCTGAAGACCTCATTGCTAGGTTAATTGGTCAAAGTGGTGGTGGAGTCTGTTGTGTGGACATGGCTGATAGATGCCCTGATATAGGTGTGGTAGCCAACTGCATTTTCACTCTTGGTTTTCCCAGCAGCAAAATTAAGGATCTGAAGGATCACTGCAGAGTATGGGCCAAGATTGTTCTGGGCTGTTTCAATCACAGGAAGCCAACAAGCTCTCCTGATTATATAAATGTGGATCAACAATTTCTGATCTACTTTATTGATCAGAGGGTGAAGATCAATCTGGCACACTTCCTGTTCAACCATCTGAAGACCAGCGTCAAAGAGACTAGAGAAGAAGAAAGGACCAAAAGGGACTGGATACCATTTGGAAGGCTCATATCAGATATTCTGACAGAGAATAAGCTGATAGATTATCTGAGCGAAGCTCAAGTGCTGGGCACTATGGAACCAACTGTTGGAAAACCGCTGAACGCTAAGAACCTGAAAAAGATGAAGCTGATAGAAAATATTAGGAAGGAACCCAGAGCTACTTCAACTGCTGACATCTCCAGCAGAAGAGTGCCTCTGAGCAATTTCCCAAAATTTTCTGAAATGGAATCCCAACCTGATATGTTTCTCAAGTATCCAGATACATACAAGGAAGAAGATGCAGGTTCAAAGCTGAAGATCAAAGATCTGAGTCAAGTTCAACCAGAAGTGACTCAGAAGAAGACAAAGAAGAGGAAAGCAGAAGGATCATCTCATCAGACTCCAAAGAAAAGAGGTAATTCATCTGCTGCCCCTATTTCAATTTCATCTACTATTCCAACATCTGCTGCCCCTCCTAAAACCTCTCACAGAATATCAATCCCAATCCCTACTATTGATGAAACTATACCAGAAGACCCTTCTGAGACCTTACAACTCAGAAGAACCAGAATTAAAATTACCAAACAACCAACTGTTTCAACAACACCAGCACTTGATAGAGTGCTAGCTGATATTGAGCGTGAACATGCTTCTGCTCAACCAAATTCTGAACCACCAAATATTCCTCCTCCACAACCAGAACCACAACCTGAACCAGAAATTCAACAACAACCAGAACCAGAACCACAATCTCAACAACCACTCACAGAAGAACCTCTGATCCCTGAGCAATCAGAGATTCCACCTCCTCAACCAGAAAATAAACCACCTTCACCACAAACAGAGTTTCACCGCTATGAAACCCCTTCTCCTCATCATTCTGATCCCCACTCACCTCAACCTTCACCGCTGGAAATCCAGTTGCCATGTGGAACCACCATTGTCAGGCCCCAGTTGCCATCATCAGAGGAATCAACACCTCCAAAAACTCCAACCACTCCAATAGAAATATCTTCTGACTCTGATAACCCTCCTCCAAAACAAACAACCTCTGAAAACCAATCCGTTGAAAACCTCAGCAAAACTTTCATTGACTTAACAAGTCTTGAACGTCTTGCTGATCTCAGACACAAAATTGCCATACCCAAACCAAAGCAACCAGATGTTGGCTCTGGTATTTTGAATTTTGAAACAGGTATGCTGCAATGGATTGCTTCTTTGAAGCAAGTCTGTCCGGGGATGATCGACCCAGCTGCTTCTGATCAGCTCTGGTCACAGTTCAGACTATGGGTACGTGCTGAAGCCCTCTAGCTGCAGGACGTCAACTACGAGCAGGCTCAACAGAACTTTAGCAAGCTGCTGAAAGAAGTTGAGAGTCAGCTGCCTCAAGAAGTTGTGCTCCCTCTGGACAGTGAATCGTGGTCTGAGAAAGAGCAAGCTGCACAAGTGCAACCATCAGAAGAAGACAAGACTCTTCAGAAAGAAAATCCAGCAGAAGATGTAGCTGAAAGTTCTGAGAAGCTCCCTCCTTCTGAAAGTTCTCAAGCTGCCTTGGACAGGCAGGCTCTGGAAGAACTCAGGCTGAATGACTTGCGTCTCCAGCAGCGGATGGAAGAGAATGATCAGAAGATGGAAGCAAGAATGAATGTACAGGACAGCAAGATTGACACTGTTGTCAACATGGTTCAGAAGCAGAATGAAACTTCTGAAAAGATTCAAGCAATGCTGGAAAGCCTGTTCTCACGCATGCCACCTCAACCTTAAAATTTTTTTCTTCATGCATGACATTCCCTATGTTTTCTTCATTTTCTGATGTACTGTTTTGACTTTGTTTTGTAATGTTCTTTTGCTCTGAACTATTTTAATATAATTTGTTTTTTCTGATCTTAAGTGTTTTTACACATCACCAGCACTTTTTGATTGCTGACAAAAAGGGGGAGAACAAGAATGATATTTAAAATCAATAACGGCTAACTAGACAGAAATTCTCAAACATTCTAACTCTATTACTTGAAATGTTTTTCTGTTTTTTTTTTAAGTCTACAGGTACAAGGAAGCTCCTGAACCTATGAAGACTAGAAGCTAGAAGCTCTGATCAAAATGTAGAAGCTCATGTTGCTCTGATCAAATATGAAGTTCTGATCGACCTAACACTCTGATCCGAAGCAAAGCTCTGACAGGAAAAGCTCTGAAGCTCTGCTCTCTGATAAGTCAAAGACCTATAATCTGATGCTCAAAGATAGAAAAAGATCTGATCCTGAAGAACACGCATATCAAAGGGAAGTAACAAACTCAGGGGGAGTATCTCTTAAACTCTGATTTCTCTTTACTTCTTAACTCTGAAACATTTCCTAGATACCTTTTCACGTTATTTTTTATTTAAAATATCTAGTTTTTGTCATCATCAAAAAGGGGGAGATTGTTAGAACAATGTTTGAATCTAGTACCCTATATTTAAGTTTTGATGATAACAAAGTGAAAAGATATAGTATTTAAATGTTTCATGTTTGAATTATATGCTGCCTAAAAATACTATGCTCTGACTTGCAGATATGCTGATTAAAATAAGCAAGATCAATTATTCAGCATCAGAACTTGATTTGATACACCAGCATCAGAAGTTGCTGAATCAGAACGTGAAGATCAGATGATCAACTCACGCACATGCTGAAGCTTGATGAACAGAACTGCGCGTAAACACTCTGATACAGAAACAATAGTTCATCAGCAGCGAAGCAGAATCAGAATGAGCCAAGCCAGAACGTGCATTGAAGAAGCAACGGTACTGTGCATTGAACGCTAATTAATTCCAACGGCTTCATTCTAGACAAGATCTGCTCAAAAAGGAAAGCTTGTTATTAGCATTGAATCAAGAATATTGCATTCAACGTTCATCTTCTCAAGTGCTATATAAACCAAGCTTCGAAGATTATCATGGCTAATGCTTCCAAACTCTCTACACGCACAAAGCTGATCAATAATCTTCATCTACCAGTTTTGCTAAACCAACAAACTCTGATACTCCATTAGTGTTTAGCATTCTAGTATTCTAAGCTTCATTTGTGTAAACATCACAGTTGTGATATAGTTTTGTAGAAAACATTCACACACATTTGTTTTATACCTTAGTAAGAAAGTGTTGCCTTGACAAACCGGATTGTGGTTTGAATCAAGAAGGCTTTAGCAGTTGTTAAAGCAGATTTGTATTCAGTTGAATATAGTGAATTAAGACCTCGTTGGAGAGAGGCGAAATCACCTTGACGGGTGGACTGGAGTAGTTTGAGATCAAACGAACCAGGATAAAAATATCTTGTCATTTTCTTTAAGTTTCCAGTTTTACAATTCAACCCCCCCTTCTTGTGTTTTTCACCCCTTCAATTATAGTCTCTCTTCTTAATGATTTTCAGTATTTCCTCTATTTCTTGTTTAGAGGCTTCCACAATGATTTTCTTAGGTGCCTCCATCCAGGAAGGCTCACCTATAATTTCCTTACCCCGAGTCCCAGATGGCTCAGCAGCAAGGGTAATAACTGGAGTAGGAACAGGAGAAATGTTAGGAGTGCTGGTTGGAGCAGCAGTTGGAATAACAGTAGGCTTGATGATCTTTGGGAAAATCTCAGGAGAGAAAACCCTTCCACTTCGGGTAACCTTACTAGTCCCGACAATATTACTGACGTCAGTATCAGCTTCTTCATTCTTCAGATCTTGCTTAATGCCATGATAGTACACATCAGCACCATAATGCCATGGGACAGCTTTGTCTAAGGTGTACGGGATGGGACCAGGAACAATGATTATTAGCGGAGAAATTCTTTGAACCGGTGTAATCCTAACAAGTCTTCTCGAGGAAACCTTGGAAGGATTGGCGGAAATGGTTATAATAGTGACGTCTTCAATGGGAACAACAGGGATCACAGTGTTCTCGAACAAAATCTCTTTATTATCCATCAGGCGCTGAACACCTGACTTCAACAAACGGCAACCAGAAGGTAGAATCGAACACATGTGGCAACCTTCACCACAACCCGGAAATAAACCGGCCAACAACAAATTCTTCTTAACAGTCATAAGAGGAGTAGAAATTTCCTCAACAGAGGTCACAAACAAATCAGTGTCAACAACATTAACTCCACGACCATGTTTTGGCATGGGAGCAGTTATAACATTCGGCTTTTCTGGAGCATCAAACTCTATCTCCTTGGCTTCGAGCAAGTCTTGTACTTTGTTTCTCAGATCCCAGCAATCATTTATATTGTGGCCAGGACTCTCAGAATGGTAGGCGCACCGCGCGTTGGGATTGTACCTTGGAGAGGTAGTGTTTGGATTCTTGGGAGCCTCTGTCAAGGTTGCCAAGTTGGATTTTAATAAATGAGGTAGAACTTCAGCCAAAGTCATGTTGATACGGGTAAACTGTCGTTGTGGTCTTTCCACCCTTTATTGATTGTTGCATTGTGGAGCAACTGTGGGTCTCGGTATCACTACAACATTTACTGTTTGACGGTGTTCATATCTGCTTTGGCCCCTCAGGCTATAGACCGCACTGGCTTCCTTCTTTCCAGTGAAAGGCTTCTTTGTTGAACTCGAGGAGGCATCCTTCTGTATTTTACCACTCCGAATTCCAGCTTCTACACTTTCTCCAGTTAAAATCAACTCGGTGAAACCAGATGACGAGCTGCCGATTAAGTGATTGAAAAATGGACCTGGTAGCGTTCCTAGAAACATATCAACCAACTCCCTATCAAACAAAGGGGGTTGAACTCTCCCAGCCAAGTCTCTCCATTTTTGAGCATAATCTTTAAAACCTTCACCTGCACCCATGGACATACTCTGGAGTTGAGTACGAGTGGGAGAAAGGTCGGTATTATACTGATATTGCTTGTAGAAAGCATCAGCAAGATCTTCCCAGTTTCGGACACTGGCTCCCTCCAACTGATAGAGCCATTCAAGTTGAGTCCCTGACAGACTATCTTGAAATAAGTGTACCCACAAATTTCTATCAGCGGTGTGTGGTTGAATCTTCTTGACATACGAGCGGAGATGGAGTTTTGGGCAGGACACCCCATCATACTTGACAAAAACTGGAGCTTTGAACTTTTGCGGGATGACCACTCCTGACACTAAACCTAATTCTTCGAAATCCAACCCAGGTATCCTATGAACTTCCATGGCACTTAGATGATCCTCTAACTGTTTGTATTTATCCTCAGCAGGAGGATATTGCTCATTGTTATAATTAGTATCATTATCAGAGATTGCAGGACTAGGGTCTTTCCCCCTTCTTGGTTCTCCCCTTCCTTGGATGAAGAAGTCAGATCAGTTTGTTGCTTCAACCTTTCTCCAAACCTGCTGCCCATATTCAGAATACCGACAACCTTCTTCTTCTTCTTCTTCTTCTCTTTCAGAATGAGGGCTTTCAGATCCTCTTGCCCTTTTGCCAGACTGATGAACATTTGTTGGAACTTGGCGTTCCGTGCCTGAAGATCTTTGATGGCTTGATCGGAAGATATTTCTTCTGAAATAAACAGCGAAGAAGATAAGAAACCTGTAGTGGTACATGTAATGATGTGTATGATAACGAGATGCGCATGTAATGATTTCAAAGACTTCGGGAAATTTAAATTTGCAAACCAAAATAAACAATAACTTTATTAGTTTAAATTTGAAGGTTCAAAATGCCTTTAAGGAGTTACAAATGAGTAAATAAAACAAATCTAAAACTATAAAAGAAAAATCAAAAGTCCCATGGACGCTTTCTCTTTGTGCTGATATAATCATTGAGCACTCTTTCTTCCTGGAGCTGCCTGGTGAGCTTTAAAACCTTCCTCTCTTGATCATGGAACTGGTCCCTGTAAGTATCCCGCTCATTCTTCAGCTGAATCCAAGACCGTTGTAACTCCCCAAGATCAGTGGGCATGTAAGGATAGAGAACCGTGTAAGGAATGCCTTCTTCAGTAGTGGGCTCCACAATCACTGGTAATACGGCCACATAAGGCAGTATAAGCTTCTGGGCACGAGCTCGTACCAATTGGAGGTAAGGCTCCATAGGAATGGAAGTCTTTGGTTCCAAATCTTTGGTGTCAGATCTTTTTACCATGCCCCAAGCTCGTATGAACCTCCGACGATACTCATTAACATCATCCTCATAGTTGAATATAATGCCCTTAATAAGTAACTCATGTGGACCATCCCTTCGAGCATGACCAAATTTTCGCAAAGCTAGACAAGGATTGTAAGTTATACCCCCTCTGATACCAAGTAATGGGACATTAGGGTACTCCCCACAGCGGTCAATAAAAGCAATGTCTTCCATAGCTCGGGAACACCAAATAATATCCATATGAGCGAGTGACGTTATCCTTTGCGACCAACCCAAACCTTCTTCGTTCTTCGATACAGAATTAGGAAGGTGAGAAATAAACCACCTCGACAGTAATAGCATGCAGCACATAAGAGTCCCTTTTCCCTTCATGGTACGAGTATGGAGAGTGTGCAAAATATCTCCAAGCAAGGTAGGCATAGGGTTGCGAGAAAGGAAAATCTTGATGGCATTCACATCTACGAAGGAGTCCAGATTAGGGAAGAGAACTAAAATCTAGATAAGAAGAGCCAAGACCTCCTCAAAAGCCTGAAAATCCATATCATCCCAAAATAGTTGAGCCTTGTCTATCAGAAATTTGGCTAGAAAACCCTCGACTCCACTTCGAGTTTCCCAATTGGATACCACGTCGGTCCGTTTCAAATGCAAAGCTGAGGCATTGACTTCTGGCTTAGGAACTTCTTCTATACCTGTGAAGGGTACCTGTTCAAGAACGGGTATGCCCAATAGCTGAGAGAATTCTTCCAAGGTGGATACCAACTGATAACCTTGAAAGGTGAAGCAATGATGCTTGGGATCGAAGAATTGAAAAAGTACGCTCATTATCTGTTCATCAATGTTTAAAGTAACCAGGCTGAGAAGTTGACCGTGTCTCTTAATGAAAGTAAAATTTTCAGAAACTCTTGATACTAGCTCTTTGAGTTGGGAAAGTATCTGCACAAAGCTGATTCAGATAATATTTCTATGCACGGAAGCCATGATCTACAAAACAGAACAAAGATAAATTCCCTTGGTCTTTGAAATGGTTAGTGTAATGAAGCATGAATTCCATGTTTTGTGATGCATGATGTCATGATAAACCACATGTATAGCAAACAAAGGTATTGCAAACACAGGCAAATCACATAAAGCCCTTAGGTTTAAGGCTTGTACAAGGTCAAAGGTAATACCCTCTTGAAGTTAAGTTGGTTTCAAACCTGTCCTAGAAAAGTAACCGGGTTCTAGAGGATCTCAATATCACTGACCGCCCTTTATCGGTCATGGTTTCAGCTCACATAATCTTTTCTTGCAGCCGAAATATTCCGAAAGTATGATCTCAATGAGTGTAGCATCGAGTATCAACCAGTTCTCAGCTCTACACCAAGGCCGGCTATCTCGCTACTTTCTAATGGCCAAGTTGTTCAACTAAGGTTCTGAGGTTTGTTGGTGCTTCACGACACCATGCAGCAGCCCTGTATTCTCCTCGTTTCACCACAAGGGATAACGCTACAAACCAAAGTGCCACACCAACGTAGCTACTACTTCAATCGTATCTGTCTATGCCATACAGTTCGCTCACAGTCTATTTCTACTTACCTAATGAGTGCCCCCAGATCCAGGTATAGGATCTATAGTAACTCCAAATAAAACCCTCAAAAGTAAAGCAAACAAAGCAATCAAGAGAAGAAATTTTAAAGACCTAGATCCTAAGGTATACCCCCCTTATAAGTCCCCAACAGCGTCGCCAGTTCTGTGATACGGTGGCAGAACCGACTTTTTAATACTGGTTCGTGTTTTGCGTTTTTTATTTGCAAAATGTCGCGGTAAGCAAGAGTCGCCACCGACTTTTATTTCAGCCAACCGGAAAGGAAAAAAGTACAGAAAAAATCCTTTTTCGAGATTTTGAGTACGGGGGTAGATTATAGAAAGGGAAGGTGTTAGCATCCTTTCTATCCATGGTTTTCCATGGGCTCTTAGGTACTTGCTCATTTTTAAATTGCTTGTGTTTGTGTGCTTTGTTTTTTTGAAAAAATGTTTTACTTTACTTCGTTTTAACCCTTGTTTCTGTCCTCAAGAGTGTTACGAAGTTGTTTTTGAAAAACTTTGTTTGAAAAGTGTATGGTGTGAAAAGTTTTGATTTGAGAAAGTACCTACTAGCATCTACCTACTCGAAAAAAGATCGTTTCTATTCTTGTTTCCTTTAGACAACGCTATCCTACCATTGAGAAATAGGTAGCACCATCGTTGGAATTTGTAAGGTATGTTCGAAAGGGATGTACGGTCACTAAAGCAACATTAGGACACCTTAGTAGTAACCCTAGAGTCTTAAGATCTTTTTCAAGGCAACATTTCCGAGGCAACATTCGAATGGGACACTTGATCTTTTTAGACGGGAGGGAAACCACTAAGACACCCTGTGCTTAATGATCGTTTACCGAAGGCAACCGAAGTGAGAGTATACCCTAAGAGTGAATATGTGCGAGTGATTTATTTTCAGTTTATTATCTTTGCACATTAGGGTTTTCTAACCATTTTAATTTTATCATGCATTCTTGCCATACAATCCTATTAGCATTCATCTAACAGTTAATAATTGCGGAAATTTAAAAGTGCAAAAATATAAATCCTAACTATTACAAGGCTTCGGAGAGGGGGATTAGTTACATACCAAAAATCGGGGAAGAGCGATAAGTAAAAACTCTAGTTAAAACGATTACAAACCCTGAACAGTTACAAAAATAATAAAAGAATTAAATACGCGCGGTAAATTAAGTGCGAGGAGATTAGGGTTTTGACCCTTTGACTAATCCTACTTGCGATTGATTAAAGAAAAAAAAGTTTTTTGTCATGTTTTGTTATTTTAAGAAAATACGGAATAATTGAATTTAAAAAAAGAACGTAATTACTAACTAACTTTGATTAAGAAAAATAATTAAGTTAACCTATTTTTTTGTGTTTTTTATTTGGAAAAAGAAAATAATTAAATCAAGAATTTAAACCTAATGTTCTATTTTTTTTTTAATTGTGAAAATAAGAATTAAATTGCCCTAAATTACATTAAGCTAATTAATTAAAATTTAATAAAAAAACTAATTCTAATTTTGTGAATTCTTGATTTTATGATTTTATAAAAAAAGTGATTAATTTTTATGAAAAAATAATTAAGCAAAATAATTAAGCAAAATATTTAAATAAGGAAATAAAAATAAGAAAGAAATAAAATTGGGCCTGATTGTGTGGCTGAAGAGGGGGTGCAAATATGAATTCCTTGGCCCAAATGCTCCAAGCCCAGTCAATGTGCTGGATCAGGTGTGGGCGTTGACTTGAGGAGCATTGTGGTCTCTTGCTATCTGGGCGTTGGATTGGATGACACGCTGGATCAAATGGATGAATGCTGATGGAGTATGGTGGTCGCTTGAGATTGTGAGGCACTGTATTTGTTGGAGGAAAAGAAAATAAAGAAAGTGGTCTGGACCTGGGATCTAACCCAGGTCCTTATGCCTTTTGCCAACGCCATATTGCCAGCTGCGATATGACTGTTAGTTGTAATTACAATAATTATAAAACATAATATGAGAAAAGAAAAAGAGCTGATTCCAAAGCGCGCAAAAGTTCAAACAAGCCAGCCACATGCTGCCACGCCATCGTCTTCCTCATGGATTCCATTGTTTTAGAAAAAAAGGACTTTTACCTACATACATCCACTATAGGTATAACCCTGCATATTTCAAAAATGTTGTACTCGCAAGATAAATGAAAGGTAATGGTACCAATCAACTCGTCTCATCCTCACGAGCATCATGGTACCTTATTCAAGGCCTAATTTTTCCTGCATCAAGAAACCCTAAAAAAACGTAGAAACCCTAACAATGGCAGATGCATGTAAAGGCTTCAAAAATGCAATTAAATGACATGGTTAGCTTGCAAACATGATGATAATCACAAATATGACAATTAAAATTGCTAATGATGTAAGAATTGGGATAATCGATTCTGAAAAACACGCAAACCGTGTGAGTTACAGTTGGTGTTTCTGGGTGCTTCAAGCCTTGCAACTTATCCAATTGGCTTCTGGGAAGGTCCAAGAATTGATTAGCAGCGTTGGAATGGTCTGAATTAATCTCTAGATGCAAAAACAATCCAACACTTTTTGTCACTTTTTTGAGTTTTTTTTATGCCTCTCACGACCTCTAACCCTTGTCTTTTGATCTGGAATCATTCACTATATAACCTAGAGTGAATTAGGTTAACAAACTTGGACTAAATCTTTGCATTTATCCAAGATTTGATTTGATTTGCAAGCTATATGATACGTTGCTATTTTGAGCCAAAACAAGCCTTTCTTGTACCAATTGACCTTGATTCGATTTGATCTTGTTAACTCAGCATATCTTGATTGCCAATCTGTCAAAAAAAACAAATCAAATAACATCTTTGTTAATTTTCATTATTTATTTGATTTAATTCACTTTTTAATTAATGAAAAATCAAAATAAATTGAAAAATGAAGCACATAATGGGTGAGTGAACATTTGGGTCGTGGACCACATTATAATTGAGGTGCAAGCATAAAAAGTTGGGCCCATTTAGCAAAAAATGCAAATTTGAGCACATTTGACTTTTGGCAATTTTGCAAAAATGGTAAACTTGGCCAATGCATAACTCTCTCAATTTTTACCCTAGAGAGGTTTTCTTGTACTTTTCAGAAAGCTTAGGATGTCCTCTAAACAACCCTTTTTTCTCATCTCAATTGAGTCTTCCATGTTCATGTATGAAGCTTTGACCCAAAAGGTGTTTTTGTTGACTTTTCAAAAGGACCTATAATGTCAAAATTCATATCTTTTTGTGTGTGCATATTATGGACTTGGGAGATGAAGATAAATTGTAGGTAATTGAATCCTATTCAAAATTATCTTTGGATGGGTCATTTCTGATAAAGTATGAGAAAGTTATGCTTGGTCAAAGTTTAGTTGACTTTTTCCTATAAAACCCTAATTTAGCAACTTTTGGGTTTTGATGGATTGTGAGCAATCCTTGAGGAATCATGATCAACCCTTGATCAAATGATGGATAATACTTCAAAATGAGTATGTTGACCAAAAATCTTGAAGTTTGACTGTATGTGGGCCATAGTTGACTTTTGACCTAGTATAGTTGACTTTCAGACATTTGAGCAATTGACTGAGCAAACTTCTTCTGCAAGGCTTGAAACTTGACATGGATGATCTTGAGAACATATTAGGACAATGGTGATAAATTGATTCCTTTGTGGTTCACACATCTTGATGAAGATGGAAACCCTAATTTGAGGTATACTGCCTTAGGAGAGAGTTTGTCTGGTCAATTCTTGAACTTCCTTGAGCAATTTGGGGACCTCACTTGCCATGTGTTGAGAAATATGGAAGGGAAAATTTCGGGGTACAACACAAGTCTTCTTGAAATACCGCTTGGTTTTGCATGATCTGTTCCATTATCCTCTTTTGAAGAGCTCTTGTTTGATATGGAGGTCGGGAAGTCAATTTATATTTTCCGATGATTTAACTGGAGATGATGTGAAAAATATGAGTTTTTGTGTGTATGAAATGTGAATGCGATGCTTGTGGTTGGATGAATGCGTATGAATATGATAAAAATTTGCTTATTATCTTATTCACTTGAAATTTATTTTTATTATTATTTTTACTACTATTTTTTTCCAGGTTTTTATTTTTATTGGTGAGCACCCCAAGAACATAGAGATAATACCGAAACAAAATACTTTTTATTGAATAAAAAAGCCATAACAATCCTCAAAATGGAAATTGTGATACAGTGGCAGAACCGACTGTTAATACTGGTTTGTATTTTGTATTCGCAAATGTCGCGGTAAGCAAGAGTCGTCATCCACTTTTATTTCATCCAACAAAGGAAAAGGAAAAAGAACAAAAAAAACCTTTTTCGAGATGTTTCTGAGTACGGGGGGTAGATTATAGAAAGGGAAGGTGTTAACACCCTTTCGATCCGTGGTTTTCCACGGGCTCTTAGGTACTTGCTCATTTTTAAATTGCTTGTGTGTGTTTGTTTTGAAAAGCTTTGTTTACTTCGTGATAACCCTTGTATTGATCCTCAAGAGTGTGACGAAGTTGTTTTGAAAACTGTTTTTGAAAGGTGTTTGTGTGAAAAGTTTTTTGTTTTGAGCAAGTACTTAAGAGTTTTCTACCTACTCGAAAAAAGTCTGTTCATTTCTGTTTCCTTTAGACAGTTCTATCCTACTATTAAGGAGTAGGTAGCTCCGTCGTTGGAATTTTACGAGACATTCGAAAGGGACGAAATGGTCACTAAAGGCAACAAGTAAGGATACCTTAGCATTTCGAAGGGACTATCATCATAAGATCATTTCTCGTAGGCAACTCGAGGGACAAGTAGGGACTATGATCTTTATTATGACTTTGAATTATGGGTTATTTCTAAGATATCCCTACGTTCGAGGGACACGACCATTATTTTCCGAGGCAACCAAGTGAGGCAAAACCCTAGGAGTGAACATGTGCAAGTGTTTGATTTTAGTATCATTTATCTTGCGCATTTAGGGTTTTCTACTTTTTTAAATTGATTTATCTTGCCATTCAATCTTATTATCCATACATCTAGGCAGTTTATAATTGCGGAAAGTAAAGTGTGAGAAATTAAAACCCTAGATATTACAAGGCTTTGGGGAGGGGATTACATAACTAAAACCGGGGAAAAGTAATAAATGCGAAATAGTAAACCTAATTAACTATTACAAACTCGGAGCAGATACAATAATTAATAAAATAGGAGAAAAAGAAGGCGCGCGACAAAATTAAATACGGGGAATTAATGTCAAGTTTAGAAAAAATTAATTTACGAATAAAGAAAAGATATTTTTGGATTTTTATGAAAAAATAATTAACTTTGCAAATTAACCTAATTTCTATTAAATTCTAACTATGGAATAAAAATTTAAGTTAACCTAATTTCCATTAAATTTTAATTAAAAAAAAATATTTAAGTTAACCTAATTAAACTAATTAATTAATGCAAATAAATATTTTTATGAAAAAAAAAACTAAACCTAATATTTTTTGTAATTTTCTGATTTTTATGATTTAATTAAAAAAACAATGATTTTTTTTGTAAAATAATTAAAACAAATGATTTTGTAAAATAATTAAAAAATAAAGAAATAAGAAATTAAAAGAGAATTGAAACTTGGGCCTGTTGCTGGAAGGAATTGAGGGGGGTGCAACGCTGAAATTCGTGTTAGGCCCAAAGCTGGTGGCCCAGAGGATCGTGCCTAATTTAGTGAGGCCATCTCCTAAGGGTTCATGGTGTGCCTTCAATCATGTGGTGCTGGATCTACACGATGATGGATCCCAAGGATGAGATCTGGGGCGTATGGTGGACGCTAGGCATTGAGGCACGCTGGATCTGGAAAGTATATTCAAGAAAAATGCAAAAGCAACATGCCTGGGATCGAACCCAGGACGTTTGCTTCAAACCCTTAGTCCTTAAACATCTGCCTGGCTGTTCATTTGTGAATATAACAACAAAATAACATTATATTTAAAGTAACATCAGTATCATGAAAATGCGCGCGTAATTTAAATCTCCCAATGGGAGTTTGCCACCTAGCCTTCTTCTTCCTCATCACTGTCGTCTTAGAGGATGAACTTTTACCTACGGTTCCATTCCTGTAGCTAAAACATGTTCATCTTAAAAAAATTAAACAAACAAGATAAATAAAATCTAAGTATGCCAATCAACCAGGCTTGATCTCGTGAGCATGATGGTGCCCATATTTGGCCCTAATTTTACCTGTATAATAAAACCCTAAAATTCAACCTTAAACCCTAATAATGGCAATTGTCCCTGTGTGCATCAAAACTTACAATTAATCATGCTAACACGTTCCAAATGACAACACAAACAAGAATGTATGCTTAAAAAACGTTAACCATGCGCAAATAATCAAGACCAAAATCAAGAAATATGGCAAACCGTGAGAGATGTGGAGGCTGGTTCTGGGCGTCTTAATGCGAGCAAATGGTTGGAAAAGCTTCTGAAGGTGTCCAGGAACGTGTTGCAATCCTTAAATCTCCTTGAGGGTGGCTGTAATATGGAATCTGATGCTCACTTTTTTGTCCAAAAACTGAGTTCTTGCCCTTGCAGTTTGCACGTCCAATCCTCTCTCTTGTGCCTTGGAATTGTTATGTATATGTATTAGACTATATTAGGTTAACAAAAAACATGCATATCTTTGCCAATTATCAAGATTTGATTTGATTCCATCCTTGCATTATTTCTTTCTAAATCAAGCCAAATCATACCATTTTCATCCCAATCACCCTTGGCACGATTTGATCCTGTTTGACAACATAAATGAATTGTGATTCTATTCAAAATCAGATCAAAAACAAATCTTCCATATTTTATATCATTTATTTGATTTAATTTGACTTTTAAATAATTAAAATCAAAATAAAATTAAGTAAATAAAGTCAATAATATATGAGAGAGTGTTTGGGTCATGGACATTTCTAGAAGTAAGATGCAAGCATAAAAAGCTAGGCCCATTTGACAAAAAATGCAATTTTGGGCATTGTTGACTTTTGACAATTTTCCAAAAATGGCTAACTTTGACAATGCATATCTCCTTCAATTTTGATCCTAAGGGGGTGTTCTTGGACTTTTTAGAAATCTTAAGATGTCCCCTAAGCAACCTCTTTGGTTTCATCTTAATTGGATCGTCCATGTTCATGTAAGGAGCTTTGACCCAAAAGGTGCTTTTGTTGACTTTTTGGAATGACCTATAATGTCTGAGTTCATATCTTTCCATGAGTGAATTTTTGGAACTTCAGAGCTGAAGATGAGTTGTAGGGAATTGGATGCTCTTCAAAATAAGCCTTGGATGAGAAATTTCTGATAATGTATGAGAGAGTTATGTCTGGTCAAAGTTTGTTTGACTTTTTCTAAGAAACCCTAATTTAGCAACTTTTGAGTTTTGAGGAGTTAGGAGCATTTCTTGAGGAATCATGATCAACCCTTGATCAAATGATGGATATCACTTAAAATTTTGATGTTGACCAAAATCTTTGAGTTTTACTGTATGTGGGCCCCAATTGACTTTTGACCTGGTACAATTGATTTTTAAGCATCTGAGCAGTTGATTGGGAAAACTTCTTGTACAAGGCATGAAATTTGGCATGAATGGACTTGAGAACATATTAGGACTATGGAGAGCATATGAGGCCTTTGGGACTCTCCCATATTGATGAAAATGGAAACCCTAGTTGGAGGTTCATTGCTTTTAGGAGAGAGTTTGTCTGGTCAACTCTTGGGCATCCTTGAGCAAA
The DNA here is from genome assembly GCA_948472305.1 of Vicia faba. NCBI lineage: Eukaryota > Viridiplantae > Streptophyta > Magnoliopsida > Fabales > Fabaceae > Vicia > Vicia faba. The sequence goes on along the minus strand of OX451736.1, from coordinate 773,380,035 downwards.
TTGAGTATCTTAATGAATATGTGTTGAGTAAAATGAGAGGGAAAATTTTGGGGTACAACATAAATACAACTTGAACAAAAGAAAATACTGAATGTTGGAAAATATAAGCAAATAATGAATACTGGAAATCCAAAAACTAATACTGAATATGAAATAACAAAGGGAAACTAAATCTTCTAACGACGCTTATGAATTTCCACCCTAAAACCATCAAATATAATCCTACAAAGTTTGAGGAAGTCTTCAACATCCTTTGGGAGAGGGACCATTGTAGCTTCTGTATCCCTCAAGATCCTAGGTGAAAAATGGAAAAACACAAGAAGGGGGGTTTGAATTGGGGTTTTTTAAAATTAAAGAAATAGACACGTTGGTTATCCTGGTTCGTTTGAACTCAAACTACTCCAGTCCACCCACCAAGGTGATTTCTCCTATCTCAAATGAGATCTTAATCCACTAATAAAACTTGATTACACAGATACAATGACTACTGTCAATGTCTTTTTGAGTTTAAACCAAAACTCTGTTTTCTCAAGGTATTACAAGATAAAAAAATTTGGAGTGTGTACAAAGATGTTTTATAAACAAAACTATATCACAACAGTGATGTATACACAATTGAAAAGCACAAGATAGAAAGGTAATAATATTTTTCTTTTTCATTGCACAGTAGAGTTGTGTACGATTTCTTCTTCAAGTCTTCTTTATATAGGTGATGCATGAGAGACATGAGAAGATGCTTTTGGAAGGTTGATAAATTGTAGTTAATGTAATTTCCAAAAATAGAGATCTTGTCTTGATTCAACCGTTACTTTTGATTTGTAATAAATAAATTATAACGCTTTAGAACATTCTTTCTTGGGATCATATCAGAAGATGAGTATTACTGTTGAGACTTCTTTTGTTCTTCCAGAACTTTACTTATCAGAATATCAAAGGTTTTTTTTTCTCGCAACGTTGGTGCATTTAGAAGTTGTAACATTAGAACTTCTTCATTTAAGAGTTTTACACGGATTTGCTTCTAAGTATGATGTGTCACAACAAAGCTTTAAAAACATAACTTTCTCATCTTCTATGCTTCTTACATCAAAAATTTCCTGCATATTAAAATACATTATTAGAGAGCATATTTGTTCTTTATATATATCATGTGTTTATTATCATCAAAACTCTTACAAGGATGTAGAACCAAACTATGTTCTAACAATCTCCCTCTTTTTGATGATGACAAAAACTTGTATATTTTGATAGATAACTTAAGAACATAAGGACTTAAAGTCTCCCCCTGAGTTGAATACTCAGATAAATAAAAAATTACTTCCCTGAAGTTGTTCAGATCAAAGCTTTAAGATTGAGGTTTTTGATGTGTCCACGACAAAAGTTACTTTCAGAGGTTGCTTTTCAATAGTTTTTTTTTCCGTTTTCTTTCAGAGGATAAAATAGAAGTTATAATATTCAAAATGCTCGAGACTGAGTCTCGATATTGTTATATTCAAAGTATCTTATGTTCTCCCCCTTTTTTGTCAAGAATCAAAAAGCAATAAAAACACGTAAAAGTAATAATAAAAAACATTTTGTATTCAAAGTGGATTAAGATAGACAGAAGAAGGTAGATAAATAGAATATTAAATTAAGAAACAAATAGCAGAAACAAAATAATTTATCAGAACTAAGGTTGTGGAGGTGGAAGTCGTGTGAACAAGGCTTCCAATAAACTCTTAATCTGATTGTTCGATTCCTCTTGTTTCCCAAGAATCCCCATAATTTCCTTGCTAGTTTCATCCTGCTTATCTAACCTTTCTTTAAACACAACATTTTCTTTCTTCAACTCCACTAGATTTTTCGGCAAAAGAGAAGAGGAGGAATTTTCAGCAGAAGAGAACACATTCTCAGAACTTACTGCAGCTGATTCTGGCGCATGAGATTCTTCGACTGTCTTGCCTTTATCTTGAAACATGACCAGAGGAAGAGGTTTAGGAGACAGTTCATTATACTTTGATGTCTGAGGGGCTTCCCAAGGGGTGTTGTTCAGCAGAAGGAGGGGTTTCTTTACCCAGTGTCGTAGAACTTGATCCTTGAAGATTTTTAGGCGATCGTAGAAGTTTTATTGAGAAATTTCATAGTTGAGCTCCTTTAGCTTCAGAGATTCAGAGTTAAACCATTTTCCAAACTGATTCCAGTGAAAATCAAAAGCAGCTGGATTGATATTCTCTATGCAAGCTAGCTTTAGAGAGTTAACCCATTCCTATATTTCTATTTCAAAAATCAGCAAAGAATTACCAACATCTGCTTTGGATAATTTTGGTGTTGGTTTGGGAACGAAAATTTTTTGAGAGCTTGTGACAAGATTGTCCCAAGCTTCTAAATTAATGATTATTTTAAGGGGATCTTCTGGGTAGTTATTTGGAGAGGGTGAGTCAGAAATAATTATAGGTAAATTGAGTGGTGTTGAATGATATGGAGATGGAAGATTTGGAATGGAGAAGGTGTGTGATGAAGTTGTGGGGATTATTGGTAGTTGATACACCACGAGAGGGAAAGTGATTCCAGGGATGAATGTCATGGTATCAGAGTCAAAATTTGGATTTTCGGTTTGGGGAGCTTCAAACAGTGGATCAAATTGATCAATATCAGAGAGAGCTTGTGCAAGTTCTAGCTGAGACTGATCAAAATGGGTAGAAGGTGGATTAATTATAGGATTATTTAGAGGTATTGAAGTGTCAATATTTAAGTCAAAATCATCAAGGGTTTGAGGAGATGGATCTTCTGTGGGCTTTGGAGATGAGGGGTTTTTAGATGTTTGTAAAAATAATGATTCAATAACAGAAATAAAAGACAAGTTACCTTTCTTTTTGGACGCTTTCGAGGTCTTCTGAGAAGTGCCTTCTCCAACTGCTTTCCTTTTTCTTGATTTTCTGGGAGCAACTTCCAGAGGTTATTACCTTAGATCAAGAATGTTCACTTCTAGGATTGTACCATCACTTTTGCAGGCTTCCAGATACCTGAGAAAAATTTCTGGAGATGAGTCTACTTGAGTGAAGAGAGGAAAATCCTTCAGAGGAACACTTCGGGTGGTGATGACTTCTTTGGTGATGATTGTTAGGTCCTTCTTAATAGTTTCAATAATCTTCATCTTCTTTAGATTCTTGGTGTTTAGAGGTTTACCAGCACAAGCTTCCAGAACATTAGCTTGTTGAGCCTCAGTCAAATTCTATCAGTCTATTTTCTGTCAGAATATATGAAATGAGTCTTCCCAGAGGGATCCAATTTCTCTTTGTTCTTTATGCTTCTCTTGTTTCTTTTACACTAGTCTTCAGATGGTTGAATAGAAGATGTGGAAGATGAACTTTTGCTTTGGTGGCGATGAATTACAGAAGGTACTACTAATAAATATTGATGTAGACTGGAGAGCTGGTAGGCTTCCTGTGATTGATGTATCCCAAAATTATTTTGGACAAAATTCTGAGATAATCCTTCAGATCTTTAATTTTTTTGGATGGTTGGCCAGAGGAAAAAAATTATTTTAAGACAATGGTTAGGTCAGAACCTTTGTCTGCGATATCACTGTATCTAATATCGTCTTCTTCGTGACCTATGAGTTTCCCAATAAGATGTTCATTGATGATGATCTTCTTTCCCATAACGTAGGATGTTACTTGATGATTTGAAGCTGTGACAAGGATCCAAAATTCTTTCACTAGTTTTGGAAAAATTGGACCTATGAAGCGATCAAAATACTTCGTCCATCCTTGGAACTCAACATCAGGGGTTAAATCATACCCATTTTGTTTCATGATTTTCAAATCAACAATAAGCTCTCATAAAACATCCAACGAATCAATGGGTGTGTGATACGATGGCAGAACCGACTGTTTAATACTGGTTTTTCATTTGTGTTCGCAAATGTTGCGGTAAGCAAGAGTCACCACCAACTTTTCTTTTATCTAAATTAAGGAAAGGGTGAAAAGAACAGAAAAAGACCTTTTCGAGATTTTCTGAGTAAGGGGGTAGATTATGGCAAGGGAAGGTGTTAGCACCCTTTCCATCCGTAGTTATCTACGGGCTCTTAGATGCTTAGCTCATTTTAAAAGTACTTTGTGCTTTGTGTGTTTGAAAAATGTTTTGAAATGCCTTAGTGCGGCGATTCGCTTTGTGATAACTCTTATATCAGTCCTCAAGAGTATTGACAAAGCAAATGTTTTTGAAAGTTAATTTTGAAACGTGTAAGTGTAGAAAGTTTGTTTTATTTTGAGCAAGCATCTAATAGATATCTACTAGTACTCGAAAAAGTAGTTCTTTTCCCCTTTTCCTTTAGTAAGTGTTATCTTACTATTAGTGAGTAGGTAGCCCTATCGTTGGATATTTGAGGTACATTCGAAGGGACGCTACAGTCATAAATGCAACTTGGCAAGAAGCTTTAGTAACTGCCTAAAGTTATAAGATCACTTTTAACCGACGCAACATCGAGAGGGTCATCGAGGGACTTGTGATCTTTCAAACTAGAGGACAGCCACTAAAACTTATCATGTTTCGAGAATTGTAACCGTTTTCCGAAGGAAGCTGAAGTGAGGTACCCTAGAGGTGCATATGTGCATGGTGTGTTATGTTCAGTTATTTTAGTCTTATATTAAGTTTGCTAGCATTTTAATTTTCAGTCTCATCATGCAATCCTAATTACTAGCAGTAGTGTATATAGTAATTTAAAGGGCGGAAATGTAAAGTGCGGGAATGTAAATCCTACGCTATTACATGAATTTGTGAGAGGTATATTATAGAGATGCGAAAAGTAAAGTCCTAGTTATTATTACAAACTGGGAAGCAGTTACAACAAGAAGAAAAAAATGCGAAAAAAAGTAAATGCACAAACAAATTAACAGGGACGTCTAAATCCTAAGGAAGAGAAATCTTTTGGTTTGTTTTGTTTTATTTTAAGAAAATACAACCTAAGTCTATTTAATTTTAATTTCAATAAAGGTTAAAATGATCAATTAATTTGTTTACAAAATTAACTTAATTAGAAAAATACTAGCCTAATGTTTTTTTTGTTGTGATTTTTTGATTTAAAGTTGAAATAAAAAGAAGTCAATGAAAACAAAAATAAAAATACAAGGGGAATCCTTCGATCCAGGGAGAAAAAGGGAGGCTTTGATCCAGAGAAGGTGCCTTTCAATCCATAGGAAAAATTGGCTTTTCGATCCAGAGGGGAATATGATTTTTTCCGATCCAAGGAGGTATGCTTTGCTTTTCGATCCAGGGATAGATGATGCCTTTCGATTTGATTCTTCAAGACAAATATTAGCCCAATAAAGATGCAGGACCCGGGTATCGAACCCAGGTCCTTCTATCGTGAACGCGTTGGGTTTATTCAGGCTATATTTGCAGCAAGTATTAGAAACAAAGCAAAATGTAGACCTGGGTGTCAAACCCAGATCCTTAATCTTGAATACATATAGAATGAACTATAAATACTAATATATCATGCAAATGTAAGTTTGATCTTTTTACCCATACTTACCAATGGTGATGTATGAGTCTGTGGTTTCAGGCGTGGGTACCCTTGTTTAAGGATTGCTTAGATTTGGCACTTCTGGATATGGGGATACATGCTTAAGGGCCGGGGATGATTGAAAAAGCTTCAGGAAACCTCCAAGAATATGTTTTTAATTTCGTGTGACTCTCTCTCCGGTTGTGTCCATCCTCCTTGGAGCTTACTAGTGTGTTCTTTATATAGAGGAGATGGAGGGGGACAAGAGGGCCAAGGAATAAATAGTCATTAAGTTGGTGTTTTAAGGCCATGAATACCATTTTGAAACATTGCAAAAGACACGGTTTCTTGTCCCTTTTTGAATTTGAATGAATGTGGACACAAATGACTTTCGAATGCTCTCTTTAGAATGACTCTGATTGCCTCCTTCGAGTGGCTCTAATGGCCTCCTTCGAATGGCTCTGATTTCCTTCTTTGAATGGCTCTGATTCAGCACCTTCGGATGGCTCTGATGGCCTCCTTCGAATGGCTCTGATGGCCTCCTTCGAATGGCTCTGATTCAGCTCCTTCAAATGGCTCTGATTGCCTCCTTCAAATGGCTCTGATTGCCTCCTTCAGATGGCTCTGATTTCCCCCTTCGAATGAGTCCATCCACATCAATTCAAATTGCTCAGATCTTTGATGACTCTGAATTCAGAGTTTCCATTATCAGAGTTTCTTTAATAGAGTCTACTTGCCTTTTCTACTTGATTCAAACAAACTTGAACGAAAACTTTCAATCTGGCCAATTGAAAACCTCTTTTATCGCCATCTTTGAATGCTAATGCACAAGAGGTCTGGGCCTGGCCCCATGTACGACCAAGACTCATCATAAGATAAACTTGCATTCAGTGATTATGTGTCTCTTTCGAATGGCCAGTAATATGTGTCCTTCATTTTGAACCAATGTGTGTGCTCTTTTGAAGGGACCACATGCATCACTTGTGTGTATCATTTGCAATTCCTTCGAATGGGCCAACAAAGTAAATCCTTCAAATGGAACCCACTTATTCTCCTTCAAATCCATCAATACATGTCCTTCGAATAGGGCAAATATATGCCCTTCGAATGGACCATGTGCCGGTCCTTTGAATACGTCAGTTGTGTACCTTCTGAAAGGGGCATCCAGGTATGTCATAGTGCAGAAACTATGTGTGTTAGAGGGTCTTGGCATTAAGAGCAAGCATAAAAGAAGTCTTTTCCTTATGCATTGAAGGAAATTATAGAAGAAGACTTTTCCTTGTGCTTTGAAGGTAATTATAGAAGAAGCCTTTGCCTTTGTGAATCCAACGCAAGCATGGAGGGGCTTTTGGCCTAGTGAATCGAAGGGAACTTGTAGATACCGTTATCCTTGTAAGTTGATGGCACTTGCAGAGGACGTTAGCCTTGTGAATCAAAGGCAAGCCTGAAGTAGCTAATGTGCAGTCGAAGCCTTATGATTTGAACTTGATCGAAGGGGCCTAACACCCAATCGAAGCTTGTGAATCAGGCTTACGTCGAAGGAGGTCCAGCACCCAATCGAAGCTTCTCAGGATGCCAATCAAAAGGCACCTTGTTCATCTTCAAAAAATTTCATTTTCTTTAGGAAAGTGCTTGTAACCACCCATGTAAGGAAAAAAATCTTGGAAAACATGAGAGGGAAAATTTTGGGGTACAACAACTGCCCCTGTTCAATCTTCATAAACCTGAGGATTTAGATTGACTTGTCTTCCTTTCATGATCTGAAGGTGGAAGAGGATTGAACACTAGAGTGCCCAGAAATTTTCACTCGCATGAAGTAATACTGTTGGTTGATGATAGCAAGAATGGGCTTCCAGATGCCATTTGGAGAAGATGACAGAGAGTCATCGGGGATGGGCTTAAAGATGCCATCCAAAATAGATGCTGATTTCACACATGGTCCCTTTGGGGGTTCTTGTTCCTTCTGTTCAAGGAAGAGTCCGCTGGGGAATATGGGTTTTTGTTGTTCTCATGCTTGAGGAAAACTCTATGGAGAATAGAGTCTAAGAAATTCAGTCGTCCAAGGCTCTGCTGAAGAGTTATCTCTGTACTGGAGAGATGAAAGTTTACTATTTTCTGGTTGAAGTCCTGGCTTCACAGTAACTTGCTGGGGGTAATGAAGTTAACTGTTACCTGAAGATAGTTTTTCTATCTAGTTTCAGGTGTTAATCTACAAATCAACTATTCATAAGTAGTTCTCCTGGCTTGTTACATGTATTAATCTGGAACTTGAAAATTGTCGGTCGCTGAGGTAGTTATCCTGGCATGTTACAGGTATTAATCTTTGACCTGATAAAGAAAGATAATTTTCCCGGCTTGCTACAAGTATTAACCTTCAATCTCTTTATGTAGATAGTTCTCATGGCTAGTTATGTTGATAGTTTTCCTGTTTGGTTTAAGGTGTTAATCTACAAATCAATTGTTCACAGATAGTTCTCCTGGCTTGTTACAGGTATTAATCTGGAACTTGAAAATTGTTGGTCACTGAGATAGTTTTCCTGGCATGTTACAAGTATTAATCTCTGACCTGAGAAAGAAAGATGGTTTCCCGGCTTGCTACATGTATTAATCTTCAATCTCTTTATGTATATAGTTCACCTGGCTGGTTACAGGTGTTAATCCACGGTCGTTCAGCCACAGATAGTTCTCCTAGCTTGTTACAGGTATTAATCTGGGACTTATTTTGTTGGTCACATAGGTAGTTTCCCCGTCTATTTTCAGGTATTAATCTGTGGCCTGTTGTATTTATTGGTAAATATGTCTTGCTTCGGGAGTTCATACCACTTGGCCGTGTAGATAGTTTTCCCGTCTGGTTTTGGGCATTAATCTTTGACCTGTTGTATAAGTTGATAGTGTTTGTCTTTCTACGAACTCAACCTGGAAAGGTAAAGTCAGTTTCATGCGATGTCATGATGTATGAATTGCATGATGCTCTCAAAATAAATGAGATTGTGATATATGCATTTGTGATGCATATGCTATGATGTTTATATAAATGATGTATGAATTCAATGTATGAACGTGTTAGTTGTTACATTGTTGTATTGTTGAACTAGGGAAAATAAATCCCTAATTTGGGCTGGGGGAGAATGTAAGCCTTAAAATTTGTTGAAGTGGAAATGCTGGGAGATGAACTTCGGTTGTTAGAGAAATAAATTCTATTAGGGGAGGGAAGCTTCGTGAAAGGCTTGAAGATTTTGTTGAAATCCTACTGGGGAATCCCGAGAAGCTTGGCGACTTCACTGGGGAATTTTGGAGCAGTAATTAGAGATTTTTGCTTTGCGGGGATGTGAGAACAACTAACAACATTAGGCTGCATGCTGAGAATATGGAAGTGACCGTGTAGTAGAATGCCCTTGCCTCTGTACCTGCTGGAGAAGGTATCTTTCAGGGAAACATCTGCGGGATTTTATGGATGGCCCTTAGATATTATTATGTTTCTTAAAGTCATTAGCAATTGTCTCTCTGTTTTTATGCGTGTATTTGTAAGCAGTAATCATATTCAAATGCATATGTTCAAAAACAATCACTGAAAGTTTTCGCACATAAGACAGAAAATAAAAACATAAGTTTTACACTTTTAAAGGAATAGTTTTGTATTAACTTCAAATAAGCTTTTTTGTATAAGGAGACATACATCCTAGTAAGAGAATGTCGTCCTAAGAATGGAAATTATACAAAAATAGTATACAAAGAAAGACAACTATGTGAAATAATCCTATTGTGTTCCCATTCTACTATTGCCTTTATGTCTTTGAGCGTCTCATCCCTTTCGCTGCTTGTCCGAAGCTGATCTGATTGATTAGTACCGCTTGAGCTTGATAGTTGATACTGAAGATTAGATGTAAGGTGATCCAACGGGACATAGTTACACACTTTAAGTCCCTTACTTTTTCCTGGACCACCCTTTCGGGTTTTCAGTCCACCGGGATACCCCTTTTTGCCCAAGCCGCCTTTTCAGGTTTTCGACTTGATGGGTGTACAATTTTTTTTTATATCCCTAATTTTTACCCGAACCCTTTTGGTTCGCCGGGATTCCCTAATTTTTGCCTAGGCCAGTCGACCTAGCGGGTCTTTGTTTATGCGTAGTATATTTTAATTATGTCTGTGTTTACAGGGTGCGGAAGGTCGTCACCGTCCATATTGGTTAAGATCATGGCTCCACCAGAAAATATGTTCTTGATCACAAATGGCCCTTCGTATGTGGGAGTCCATTTTCCCCTGGGATCACCTTGCGGAAGTATGATGCGCTTGATTACCAGGTCACCAGTCTGATATACCTGACATCTGACCTTCTTGTTAAAAGCTTTGATCATACGTTTTTGGTATATATGACCATGATAGACAACCGTGAGCCTCTTCTCATCAATCAGGTTTAACTGGTTAAGTCGAGTCTGAACCCATTCTTCTTCATTCAGCCCTGCATCCTTCATGATTCTCAAGGAAGGTATCGTGACTTCTATGGGTAGGAAAACTTCCATACCGTATACCAAAGAGAAAGGAGTTTCCCCTGTTGATGTGTGCATTATGTTGCGGTAACCATGAATAGAAAATGGTAACATCTCATGCCAATATTTATATGTCACCGTCATCTTCTGTATGATTCTCTTGATATTTTTGTTAGAAGCTTCAACAGCGCCATTCATCTTTGGCCAGTAGGGAGAAGAGTTATGATGCTAGATTTTGAATTGCGTGTAGAGCTCGGTGATCATTGTATTGTTGAGATTGGTAGCATTATTAGTAATGATTCTTTCTGGAATACCGTACCGATAGATAAGGTTATCTCTGATGAATCGGGCCACCACATTCTCGGTAACAGAAGCAAATGAAGCTGCCTCGACCCACTTCGTGAAGTAATCAATGGCAACCAGGATGAAGCGGTGCCCATTAGAAGCTGTAGGTCTAATCTCTCCAATCATATTGATGCCCCACATTGCGAAATTTCGAGGAGCAGTCAAGACATTTAAAGGAACCAGAGGCACATGCACCTTATCAGCATATATCTGGAACTTGTGACAAGTTTGTGAATGTTGGTAACAGTATGCCTCCATGGTAGACCAGTAGTAGCCTGCTCGCAGGATATTTTAGCCATCGTATGTCCACTGGAATGAGTGCCAAAGGTACCTTCGTGTAAATCAGCCATAATCTTTTCTACCTCACTCTTGCCTACACACCGAAGCAAGGTAGAGTCGTGGTTGTGCTTGTAGAGGATCCCGTTAGAGAGAAAGAACTTAGCAGAGAACCTTCTTAGGAACTTCTGATCATTGACTGAAGCTCCCTCAGGATACTCTTGGGCTTCGAGATATCTTTTGACTTCATAGAACCAGGGCTTATCCACTACTTCTTCAGTACTAATCTCGTGACAGTATGCTAGTTCATCCATCCTCTCAATAGTGATATGAGGAGCCTCATTATCCCATTTGACCTTGAACATGGATGACATCGTAGCTAGCACGTCCGTTAATTGATTTTCCTCTCGTGGAAAATGTTCAAAGGTAACTTCTTCAAAGTATGGGATTAGTGTCAACACATGCTCTTTATACAGGATGGGATTAGGATGCTTCATGTCCCATTCTCCTTTGATTTGAATGATTACCAAAGCCGAGTCTCCAAACACACTTAAGAACTTGATCCTTAAATTGATCGTAGCTTTGAGACCCATAATACATGCTTCATACTCAGCCATATTGTTGGTGCAGTTGAAACATAGTCTGGCAGTGGAAGAAGTATGATAGCCTTCAGAAGATATGATCAGAGCACTGGTGCCATTGCCAAGAGCGTTGGAAGCTCCATCAAAAACCATGGTCCATCGGGATCCTTTTTCAGGTCCTTCATCCGGTCCAGGTTCTTCATAATCAGTTACTAACATGATGTTCTCATCTGGGAACTCAAAATTCATGGATTGGTAGTCGTCCACAGCCTGATGAGCCAAATGATCAGCTAATAAACTTCCCTTAATTGCTTTCTGGGTTGTGTACTAAATGTCGTATTCAGTCAGGATCATTTGCCATCTTGCTATTCTTCTAGAGAGAGTGGGCTTCTCAAATATGTACTTGATAGAGTCCATTTTAGATATCAACAAGGTAGTGTGAGTCAACATATATTGTCTTAGTCGGCGAGCAGCCCTGCCAAAGCACAATAAGTTTTCTCGAGCAGTGAGTATCTTGTTTCAAAGTCGGTAAACTTTTTACTAAGGTAGTATGTTGCATGCTCTTTTCGACAAGACTCGTCATGCTGCCCCAACACACACCCCATTGAGTTCTCTAATACTGTTAAGTACATGATCAAAGGTCTTCCTTCAACTGGTGGCATCAAAATTAAAGGCTCTTGGATATATTCCTTGATTTTGTCAAAGGCATAATGGAAATCATTGTTCCACTTCACTTCTTGATCTTTCTTCAGTAATTTGAAGATTGGCTCATAAGTAGTGGTCAGATTGAAAATGAACCTAGCAATGTAGTTTAGGCGTCCCAAGAACGCCCTAACTTCCTTCTCAATGCAAGGAGTTGGAATTTCTTGTATAGCTTTGACTTTTGCAGGGTCGACTTCAATGCCTTTGTTGCTGACGACGAAGCCTAAGAGCTTACCAGATCTTACTCTGAAAGTGCACTTATTTGGGTTTAGCCCCAACTTGTATTTCTTCAGCCTTTCAAAAATATTCTTAGGTGATCAAGGTGCTCCTCTTTAGTGTGAGACCTGGCTGTCATATCATCAACGTAGACCTCTATCTCGTGATGGATCATATGATGAAACAAAGCTACCATGGCACGTTGATAGGTTTCCCTGGAGTTCTTTAGTCCAAATGGTATAAATTTGTAGCAGAAAGTGTCCCACTGTGTGACAAAGGTCGTCTTCTCCATGTCTTCAGGTGCCATCTTGATCTGATTATACCCGGAGAAACAATCCATGAAGGAGAATACTTTATGTTGTACGGTGTTGTCAACCAGAACATCAATATGGGGAAGCGGAAAGTCATCATTGGGGCTTGCCCTATTCAGATCTCTGTAATCCACACACATACATACCTTACCGTCCTTCTTAGGCATTGGAACAACATTAGAGACCCATTATGGATAAGACGTGACAGCTAATAAACCAGCATTGAACAATTTCATAACTTCAACCTTGATATTTTCTGACATATCCGACCGCATACGACAAACCTTTTATTTCATTAGAGGCCAGTCCTCTTTTGTAGGTAGACGATGAACTACAATATCGGTGTCAAGTCCCGACATGTCTTTGTATGACCAGGCGAAGATCTCAATATAATCATGCAACATCTAGACTAACCACTGTTTGACACTGGACTCCAAGTTAGCACCTACCTAGACTTCTTTTTTGTCCTCTTTAGTACTCAAGTTCACTGTTTCAACTGGCTCTTCATGAGGTTGTATTTCCCTTTCTTCCTATTGTAACAGTCTGGAAAGCTCTCCTGGTACCTCACAATCTTCCTCACCTTCGTCCTCGACTCGGTAGATCGGATTTTCAAAGTCATAATGATCAATAGCAGAACCTTTATCAATGGGATCCCGAGTGGATGTGGATCTGCAGTTTGATATATGGGTGGGTGTAAGAGCATAGCTGTATATTTTTTGATAAAGTAAAGAAGCAGAAAAGAAAAACAAAGAGCTTAAAATTTGCATGCGAAATGTTCAATGTTTTATTGATGACATATGAAAATGAAACAATGACCCTCATAAATAGACCATTGTGCCTCGGGTAAGACACAAGGCTTTAATGTTTCAATTATTCAAATATTACATTTCCTTAAAACAAAAAGACAAATCACTCTTGAATAAAAGTAATGGGCATAAAGTCTTTAGCCTCCCAATTGTTGAGTCCACTGCCGATGGTTGGGAAGATCCACTTGTCCAGGTCATAATCATTATCGATGTCTTCTAGGACATTGACTCCATGGTTGCTAATCCGCTAAGGTGGTCCTCCGGTGCGAGCACGACGAACAACTCTCTGGGCTCCTGAAGTAAAACCCAAACCAAATTTATCAGATTTGTAGGGAATATCTAGAAGTTGGCCCCAAATTATGCATCCACCTTCTTCAACTATTATCTTGGCATATTTCAGAGAAGCCATCTTCAGCGGAGGCCTAGTAGTCTTAGGAACACTGGAAATGGTCTTGGTTTCAGCAACAATCTGTCGAACCTCCTCAAAGTTCTGACAGGGAGTCTCAATGAACTCGCTGTACATTTTGACATACCTGAAAGAGTTCAGGTGGCTCACAATGTACTCCTCCTCCCCATGGACTGTGATAATTTTCCCATTGACTGGGTACTTCAGCATTTGATGTAGGGTGGAAGTCACAGCACCAGCCCCATGGATCCAGGGTCGACCCAATAAATAGGAGTAGGACGGGCGGATGTCCATTACATAGAAAGTGGAATTAAAAGTCCGAGTACCCACTTTGATAGGGATGTCCACCTCCCCATGAACCATTCTTTTAGAACCTTCGAAGGCTCTCACTATAATGTTACTGGGCTTCAGAGTCAATCCTTTGTAATCCAATTTGTCAAGGGCCTTCTTGGGCAGAACATTCAGCGATGAACCTGTATCCACTAGAACATGGGCCAAAGTAGTGCCCCTGCACTCGATAGAGAGATGCAGAGCATCGTTATGTTTCCTTCCTATGGGTGTTAAATCAGCATCGGAAAAACCTAGCCCATTATCGGCAGTCAAACTGGCAACACAATCTTTGAATTGATCAGCGGAGGTTTCTTGTGGCACATGAGCAGTCTTGAGGAATTTCACTAAAGCCTTAGCATGGGCTTCAGAGCACAATAACAGGGCCAACATTGAGATCTTGGAAGGGGTCTACCCCAATTGTTCAACCACATTATAATGACTCTTCTTGAATATTTTACATATCTCTTCCATCTCCTTTTTAGAAGCCTCAGGAATGGCTTCTGGATGTGCCTTCGTCCAGACAGGCTCGACCAATACCTCCTTGCCCCGAGTCTCGTCTGACCCGATAGCAGGGATAACAGTAGGGCTAACAGTAGGAGTAGCCATGGGAATACTGATAGGAGTAGTAGCAGGAACAATCACAAGAGTAGTAATGGGAGTATTAACAGGAGCAGCAGCAGGGATGATCACAGAAGTAGCAACAGTTTTAGGAGGAGAGATCTCAGGAGAGAAAACTCTTCTGCTTCTTGTTATCTTAATGGTCCTGGAGATATTACTAATTTCAGGATCAAAGTCTTAGGCATATTTATCTTTAACAACCAGCAAATCTTGTTTGACGCCATGGTAATAGACGTCAGCTCCATAGCTCCAGGGAACAACTTTATCCGAGGAATATTGTATAGCTCCAGGGAAAGTAATAATCAACGGAGCAACTTTTGGAACAGATGTAATCCTGACAGGTCTTTTGGAGGAGACCTTGGGAGGATTGGTAGAAATGGTAATGATAGAAACATCTTCACACAGAGCACTAGTAATTGGAGTCTTCTCAAACAGAATTTCTTTATCATCCATCAGGAACTGAACTCCTTCCTTCAAAAAATGGAAACCATTAGGTAGGGACAAACATAAGTGGCAACCTTCTCCACAAACCAGAAATAAACCATCCTGCAAGAGATTCTTTTAATAGTCAGGAGTGGAGTAGCTAGTTCATCAACAGAAGCAACAAACATGTCATCATAAATAGCATTAACACCATGGTCGTGCTTGGGCATATGGGAAGTTATAACATTAGAGGTCTCAGGAGCATCAAATTTAATCTCCTTTGCCTCAATCAAATCCTGCACCTTGTTCTTCAAATCCCAACAATCATTTGTATAGTGGTCTGGACTCTCATAATGGTAAGTACACCGAGCATTTGGGTTGTAGCGGGGAGAGGCAAGGGGCCTTCTTAAGGGTCACCAGGTTGGACTTCAGCAGGTGTGGCAAAACTTGAGACAAGGTCATATTAATTCGGGTAAACTGTCTCCTTGGCTTATCTATTCTGGACTGATTGTTCTGTTGTTGAGTAGTTGCAGGGTTGGAAATCATAACAGCCCCTACCGTCGGATGATGTTCAGTTTTTTTATGATTTCTTTGGCTGTAAGCAGCACTGACCTCCTTATTTACCATGAATGGTTTCTTTGCTATACTGGAGGATGCTTCTCTCTGGATTTTACCACTTTTGATGCCAGCCTCTATTCGTTCACCCGTCAAGATCAATTCAGTAAACCCAGCAGAAGAACTTCTAATCAGGTGGTTAAAGAATGGCCCCGATAATGTGCCCAAGAACATGTCCACCAACTCCCTATCAGACAACAGAGACGGGACTCTTCCCACAAGGTCTCTCCATTTTTGGGCATAGTCCTTAAAACTCTCGCTGGAACCCATAGTCATACTTTGCAACTGTGTACGAGTCGGGGTGAGGTCAGCATTATATTGGTACTACTTGTAGAAAGCAACAGCTAGATCTTCCCAATTATGCACATTAGTTCTTTCTAGTTAATAGAACCATTCCAACTGAGTCCTTGCTAAACTTTCCTAGAAGAAGTGTACCCACAAATCCCTATCAGTAGTGTGGGGTTGAATTTTCCTGACATAAGACCTTAAATGCAACTTAGGATAGGAGACACCATTGTACTTAGAAAATGTAGGGACCTTGAGCTTCTGCGGGATGACCACCCCTGAGACCAATCCTAGATCTTCAAAATCAAACCCGGGTACCCTTTGGATCTCCATGGCATTGAGTCGATCCTCCAGCTGTTTTTATTTATCATCAGCAGGAGGATACTGCTCCTCAGAGTAGTCAGGTTCATCTTCTTCAGACTCCCTTGTAATATGGTCTTCTTCTCTTGGCTCTCCTTCCTGATTGTCTCTCTCTCTCTTGACAGAGTTGTGAGGTCTGAAACTTGCTTCACTGGTCCTTTGAACCTTCTTCCCATATTCAGAACGCCCACTGGCCTCTTTTTCTTCTTCTTGTCCTTGAGAATCAGAGCTTTCAAATCTTCTTGACCCTTATCCAGATTCAGGAACATTTCTTGGAATTGAGAATTTTGTGCCTGAAGCTCCCTAACTGTTTGTTCAAGAGCCATTGCTGAAATAAACAGCGGAGAAGATAAGAAGCTTGTCATGAAACCTGTTCATGCAATAATATGTATGATATATGTATGCAATGTTTTCAAGAACTTTGGGAAATTTAAATTTGTGAACAAAAATGAAACAAAGATTTTATTAGTAGAATTTAAAATACAATTTCCTTTTAGGCTTACAATTGAAAAATTCTAAAATCCAAGAAATCAGGTTTCCCATGGGCGCTTCCTCTTCGTCCCGAGATAGACATTAAGACTTTTTTCTTCGTGAAGTTATTTCGTAAGCTCCCACACTTTCTTCTCATTGATATATAAATGATTTCTAAAGGTATCCCATTCTTTCTTCAACTGAATCCAGGATCTCTGCAGCTCTTCAAGATCACTGGGCATGTCAGGATGGAGAACTGTATAAGGAACATCTCCTTCGGTGATAGGCTCCACAACCACTGGTAAGATGGCTATATACGGCATTATGAGGTTTTGAGCGTGAGCTCATACCCATTTGAGATAAGGTTCCATAGGGATTGAAGTCTTAGGCCTCAAGGTCTTGGTATCAAATCTGTTTACCATGCCCTAGGCTCGTAGTCAAACAGAATGCCCTGGATAATAATATCGTGGGGACCATCCCTTCGAGCATAACCAAATTGTCGCAAAGCCAGAGAAGGATTATAAGTTATGCCTCCCCTAATACCAAGTAGTGGGACATTAGGGAATTAATGACGGAAATACCTCCCATAGATCGGGAATACCAGAGAATATCCGAGTGAGAAAGCGATATTATCCTTCGCGACTAGCCTAAAATTTCTTCATTCTTCAATACTGATTTAGGGAGGTTTGAAATAAACCACCTTGACAGCAATGACACATGTCATACGGCGGGAGAATTTACTGTTATACTAGTTTTGCGTTTGTATTCGCAAATGTTACGGTAAGCAAGAGTCTCCACCGACTTTTCTTTTATCCAACAAAGGAAAGGGAGAAAAGAACAGAAAAAACCTTTTTCGAGAGTTTCTCAGTAATGGGGGTAGATTATGGAAAGGGAAGGTATTAGCACCCTTTCCATCCGTAGTTTTCTACGGGCTCTTAGATGCTTAGCTCATGTTTTGAAAATTGCTTCTGCTTTGTGTGTTTTGAAAATTTCTTGGAAAATTCCTTAGTGTGGTGATTCACTTTGTGATAACTCTTGTATTAGTCCTCAAGAGTGTTGACAAGGCGAATGTTTTTAAAAGTGTTTTGAAATATTTTTGTGTAGGTGCAAAAAGTTGTTTTGAGCAAACTTGTAACAGTTATCTACTTGTACTCGAAAAAGTCATTCTTTTCCTCTTTTCTTTTAGACAATGTTATCCTACTATTAGTGAGTAGGTAGCCCTATCGTTGGATGTATGAGGGACAAGCGCGTGTCATCATTATGGTCATAGAAGGCAGCATATAAGGATACATTAGCAGTTAGAAGGGACTGTCATCATATATTCGCAGGCAACATCGAGGGGACAAGATCATTTCTCCTAGGCAACTCGAGGGACACTGAGGGACTATGTTCTTTATGATGACTTTAACCGAGGGTCTTTGCTAAGGGTATCCCTACGTTCGAGGGACATGACCATTGTTTTTCCGAAGGCAACAAGTGAGGTTACCCTAGAGGTGTGAGTGTGCAAATGATTCAGTTTGGTTATTTATCTTGAAATTAGGGTTTTTTATCGTTCATTTTTATCTTTCTATACAATCCTATTAATCTAAGCATTGCATAAAATATAGTAGCTGAAGGTAAAGGCGGAAATATAAACCTAGGCTATTACAGAGCTTTGGGGCAGTTACATAATAATGAAGAGTGTGGAAAAGAAATCCTAAAACTATTACATTCCTAAAGCAATTACATGATAATGATAAAAAAAAAGTGGGAAAATAAAACTACGCTATTACAGTTGAACACGCCCTATACACTTTATCTAGGAAAATAAAAATAAGATGAAAATAGCAAAGAAAATCTTTTGGTGATTTTTTTATGAAAAAAATGATTTATGATAATTAATTAAATAAATCTAAAAAACCTAATTAATTTTAATTAATAAAAAATGTTAATTTTAAAAGAAAAAAAAGTTAATTAAAATACCTAAAACCTAATTAATTTTTAATTAATAATAAAAAGAGGTTAATTTTGAAAAAAAAATGTTACTTAAAAAACCTAAAACCTAATTAATTTTAATTAAAAAAAGGTTAATTTTGAAAAAAAAATTAATTAAAAAAAACCTAAAATCTAATTATTTTAATTAAAAAAAGGTTAATTAAAAAAACCTAAAACCTAATTCATTTTAATTAAAAAAAAGGTTTTTTAAAAAATTTTATGTTTAA
The DNA here is from genome assembly GCA_948472305.1 of Vicia faba. Taxonomy (NCBI): domain Eukaryota; kingdom Viridiplantae; phylum Streptophyta; class Magnoliopsida; order Fabales; family Fabaceae; genus Vicia; species Vicia faba. The sequence goes on along the minus strand of OX451736.1, from coordinate 773,361,120 downwards.
TGATTAACAAAAAAGAATTATGTTTGCCGAAAAATAGATAGGGGAAGAAGCATCAATGGAAAATAGGGTTAGAAAATAAAAATAATGCAAATGTCAGGGTTGGGTGTTGAACCAAAAATTAATTTAAAACCTAAAATTAAATTTTAAAAAAAAACCTAAAATTAATTATTCGAGTTTATTATGAAAAATCAAAGGTTTGGGGAAAATATTAGGTTTTATGAAAAAGTTTTAAACAAAAAAAATGAAAATAGGTAAAAGGATAAATAGAATGGAAGAAAACCAAAACCAATAGGGGTGAGTGTTGAATCCACGCCCTTTAGCCTCTTCGGGATGCCTGCCTTGCCATGAGCTATGTATTGGTTGTTATTTTGTTTTGTCCTCATCGTTTTGTAATAACCTACATGGGACCATTAGATGGTCTAAATCTGCAGCGTTGAATCTCATGAACACATTAAATAAATTACTATATCATGAAATACAAAGAAAGCAAATATATGAAATTTTGTAATGTTAAAACCGATATGGAATGTATGAATGCTTCTACATCCTTTTGATCATGGAGATCAAACCAGTCTTACTCTTACTGGAGAATGAGATGGCTTGTTTGTAGTGAGATGGGGGTTTGTAACAAGGATTTCAAGATATCTAGGATTCTTGAAAAGATTTGATATTTTGACAAGGTTGTGGCAAATGTTTTTTTTCACCATCATGTTTATGTGAAAAGAATGAGATTATATAATGGAAATTAGAGCAAAGATATGGGCTTTGAATGTGCAATTGGGCCTCCAATAACCACAAGCAACAGTGCAGATTTTTATTCACTTGAGTCTGACACGTTCCAGGCTAAATCACAGGGACTTAAGTGCAATTTTTGTAGTTGAAATGTGAAAACAAAATATATCCTACATTGAGAACAAACTCCTGTCCGAAAATGGGCTCAATTAAATAAATAGTGAATTGGTTATGAATTTTTAAAGTTTCACCTCAAACAAACTTATTTTGGGCTCTAGTGTAAACTCTGACACGTTCTTCAATAAAAAGCTGGTATTGATCGGAGCAGAACCCGGTCTCAACATTGGAAGCAAATTTGTAGATCTCTGAGTCAGTGACCTTGTGTAAAATGATGAGCCGATCCGATAAAAATTGACCGAGTTATGAATTTTCGAAGTTTCGACCCAGATGAAATAATTTTCAACATTCAGGATTTTTGGCGCGTCGTGTGCACTCTGGGCAAAAAATGAAGGCCTTTTGGATACTGTTCGAACTCGATACCTCCTGTGAAAATGTAGCCAACTGAATTTGTGAAATTTGGCGCCAGAACCAGCTCGATATGATGAAAATCGACCAAGTTATGATTTTCTGAACATGACGCAAATAAACTTCTGTCATAAATTTTCTGTACGAAAATACTTGATAAATCCGCATTTTTGAAGACCTTCTGATCGTAATTAGCTTCCAGCCGTGAGAGATGAAAACATAGATGACTTCAAGACAGAATTTTGGCCACCGAAACAGGTTCAAAATGAGCCACGATATTCAAGTTATGAATTTTTTAGTGCGTAAAAACTACACTTTCAGGACACTTTTCACCATATTTCTTCGAGAAAACTCGCACATTCGGAGATCTTCTTTAAATAATTGGCTCTCGAGCAGAACCTGAATTTGAGAATATGTTATCAGGGATATCTTGGTGAAAGAACACCTGAATATGACGCGTCGGGTTGGACTTGTAAATCTTTGAACCCCAAATCGCTGGGAAATGGCGAACCAATCTTCAGCACGAAAAATACTCTGAGAACATCCATTGGCGAAATAAACGTCATTGTAACTTGAAGAAGCTTGCTAAATATAACTTGATCCCATAACCATAGAACTAATGATATGCGTGTATGAAATAATGAAATGTAATCCAAAAAGGTCGAAATAAAGAGGGTAAATTTTGGGGTACAACAGCACGCAACACATAAGAATCCATTTTCTCTTCATGGTACGGTATGGAGGGTATGCAAGATGTCTCTGAGTAGAGTAGTTTGATACGGTGGGAGAACTGACTTGAGGTTTTGCGTTTGTTTTCGCAAATGTTTCGGTTGAGCAAGAGTCGCCACCGACTTTTTATTTTATCCTAAGGAAAGGTTAAAAAGCACAACAAAAACCTTTGAGATTTTTTCTTGGGTTCGGGGAGTTGATTATAGAAAGGGAAGGTATTAGCACCCTTTCTATCCATGGTTATCCATGGGCTCTTAGTTACTTGCTTAGATTAACTTGCCTTGATTTTCAATTGTTTGAAATGGTGTGTGTGTTTTGAAAATGTTTTTGAAGAAGATGCCTTGTCTTAGGCAACCAATGTAATGACTCGTGTTTGAGTGTTTTACAAAGGTGTGTATCTTTTCGAAAAGATGTTTCAAATGTTTTTGAAAGTTTGTTTTGAAAGTGTTTGTGGAGTGTGGTTTTGAAAAGAAGGCAAGTGTTTTTGCAAGTTTGATCAAGTAACTAAGAGTTGTCTACCCCTATTGTACTCAAAGGTTTTTTCTCATGTTTTAACCCCTTTTAACAATTTTGTTCCATCATTGTATTTGGTGGACAATCTTGCGTTTAAGATGTTTAACGGGACAGGCACGGATCATCGTATGGACCATGAATGCAATGATGCCAAGTGTCTTTGGCAATTTTGTTTGAAGGGACTATGATCATTTTTGATTAGGCAACTTTCGAAAGCGTCATCGAGGGACTATGATCATTTGATTTGTTTTGCCAAAGAAACTCGACGTGCAAGCATGGCCCATTTTGGAAGGCAACAAGCGGGATTACCCTGGGGGTGTAAGTGTGATTGTGTATTGATTTCATGTATTTGTCTTATATTAGGTTATCTAGCGTTTGATTTTATGTACATACAAACCCTAGGTCTAACCATGGTATATTTGAAAGCGATAAATTGCGAGAATTTAAAGTCTACGCTATTACAAATAAGTATCCGGGAGTGGGGGTACAAATTTACAAATGAGGATTAGACTTAAATGGGAGAGTAGTGTCCAATAATTTACAACCAAATCGAATGGCAATCGCAAATGTGATGTGTATCAAATGTACAAGATAAGCAAGTGTAAATGCATCAATGTATTTGTGTATTGTAAATGTGTAAGTGTATGTGTACATGTATGAGGTTTATTTACAAGTTGAGATGTGAACTTAATGAAAAATTAAGTGTTTTGTTTATTTAATGTTATCATTTTGTATTTTTGTTTAATATGTACAAAGAAAAATATTTTAAGAAAAGAAAATATTTAACTTAAAGAAAAATTATGTATTGATGTAATTATGTACAAAGAAAAGATTTTCAAGAAAAGAAAAATGAAAATGTTTATGTATTTCTAATTATTCAAAAATAGTTAAGAAATGTCTAGTATATATAAAAAAAGGTTAACTTATTTATTTTTATTTATATAAAAAAAACAAAATATATTAGTTTGAATTATAGCAAAAATAAAAGGATAAAAAAAAAGGTGCTAGTTTGTGTTCAAAGCAAAAAGGAGGAATGGGCCTTATGCTTGTCTTTGGCCCAAACAAAAAATAAGTGAGTTTAAGAAAAAGGAGGGGGTACGCGCGTTGGATAGGGAGGTGCACACCTAATGGGCTTGAGCAAACAGAGAAGGGCAAGGCCCAGACATTTCACAGCATGCTTTTAGGGTTACAAATGTTTTGTTCATTTTGGATGCTTAGGGTTTGTTTGAACACAGAGGCGTCGTTGTCGTTCGTCTTCGTCTTCGTCCTTCTCGCCATAGCCACTGAACGTCTCCCTGTGCTTGGTTGTCATGCGCCATCATCCATTCCTCTTCCCTCCATGGAGCATCCAGGCAACAGTTAAAAGGTAGTGATTTCTGTCTCTATCGCGTTATGGTTTCAAGTTTTTATGTGTTACTTTCATGTTCTGATTTTATATGTTGGTATTTGTTTGCTTATTCGAGGTGTATGAAAAGGAAAGGAATTATACCTTGGTCGGAGACGGAGGAGGATGGATCGGAGGCGCGTAAGATGGCCAAGGGCGAAGGCTTGATGATGCGCGAGCTTTGGAAGTTTCCCTGGTTTGTGTCTTTACCTTCTTAAGGGTTTTGTGATGATGACCTTCCTGAAAACCCTTACTTTATCACCTCTTTTCTTCTTCTTGTCTCTTTGGATGCTTGTATGATGGCCTTTTCAATGATGCTTATCTGAGATGCTTCTTTATCTTCTTCTCTTTCACTTTCTTCAGTTGCCTCTGAACATTTGTTATTGATTTTTTGGGTATTGTTGCCCTAACCCTATGATGAGACAAATCTGAAGGTTTGGATTGTTTGAGTCCAAGTTGCCTTGTATGTTAGCTTGATGCCTTGATGCCTTGATGCCTTTGATATTCTGTTGAATGTTGCTTCTGAATTGCTGAGTTGCCTTGATGATTTTTGGTTTTGGACGAGTGGTTGATTTGCTCAGTGATGAACCATGGATGTTCTGAGAGCTTGAGTGCTTGCTTTGCTGTGTTGATGATGATATGTTTGCTATGAAATGCTTGCTACCCTATGATGATTCTAATCTGAGGGTTTGTGTTTGTTTGGAAGCTGATTTTGGAAAGGGCTTCATGTTTAGGCTTTTGATAGTTTGTGCTGTTTTTGAATGGTAAGGCTTGTATGGTTTAGGCTTCAGGCTTTTGGTCTTAGACAGTTTAGAGGCAGGTTGGATTTGGTTTGATGCTTCAGGCTTTAGAGGCTTTGATACTTGGGCTTCAGTTTGTGTTTGAATCTTTAATGCAGATTTAGGCTTAGAGCTCTTTGAATGCAGGTTAGGCTTTTTTGTTATGTGTTGGTTTTGGACAAATGAAAGTGTTTTGAATGGTAAGGCTTGAGTTTGTTTGAGGCTTAGTGTGCTTATAGGCCTGTGTTGAAAGGCTTATGCAGGTTTTTGAAAGAGGGCTTTTAAGGTTGAGCTTTGTCTTGCTGTTGATGAGGTTAAAGGTTTTTGTTTGAAAGGCCTTTTGAGGTTGAGCTTTGTCTCCTTGCAGCAGGTAAGGCTTGAGCTTTTTAATGCAGGTTTAAACTTGTTTTGACAGGTTAGGTTAGAAAAATGGTTTAAGGCTTATGATTCTTGACAGGTTTTGTATGTTTGTAATGTGAAATGATTTTGTTTTTTGTTGTTTCTGCCTCCTCTACTGTGTTGATAACAGTTTTGTTTTATATATTTCTTCTTCAAGCCTAAGCCTGTAAGCCCTTTCTTCTTTTCCTCTTCTCTCCCTCCTTCTTTGAAAGATTTAAAAGCATATAATATTGCTTAGCACTGTACTAATTCTGAAAAAGCAAATGGCCTTGAAAATGATGAAATGAAAAGTTTGCTTGCACTAGTTGCTTTGCCTCTGCATACTTTATCTCTTTCTCCAGCTTTCCTGCATCTTTGTGATAGCCTTTTGATAGCCTTTTGTACTTTGATATCTTGATATCTTTTTGGACAGCTTTGATAGTTTCATTCAGTTTTCCCTTTTGACTTGGTTTAGGCCATTCAGTTTGGTTGGAAACTATGCAGTTGGTTGACAATTTGAACTTTGTGCAAAATCATAACTTTGTGCATTCATGTCTTTTTCTTTTGCAAGCATTTTTTCACCCCTCTTTGTGAACCGGGAGAAATCTCGTGATTTGCAAAGAGGGCAATCTGATTCCGGCCAGTTGCTTTTAATGATGAATCCATTTTTTTATCTGTCTGTCTTTTTAATTTTATCTGCTTTGACTTTTTCTTTCTTCTTTGTTTTGCAGATGAAAATAATTGAGCAAAGGAGCAATGGAAAGAAGATGAAGAATTGAAGACTTAGGAAAATTAGGACATAGTTTTACTTCACTTTTAATTATTTGTAGTAATATTAATAAATAACTGTAAATAAATTTAACAGTATTTAAACAATATCTGTAACAACAATTCAAAGTGAATAACATCCTTTTTATCAGTTAATTCCTCTTTCAATTTACTGTCCATTTAATTATTTGAATTCCTTAAATTAAAATAACTGGAAGTATCCAATTATTCTAACTTAGAAAAAAATAATTAACGAACACTGTGGTCTCGCCATTCAGCATGAATCAGTAATAAACCTGGCGCTCCAATTAAACAATGCATAGTTAATCAAACCAACATCCAGATGCTCTCTTTTCACTGATTTAATCAAACACTGCAGATTCTTAATTTAAGTACCTCAGCTTTTATCTCATCTCAAATCAAATGCCTTAGCCTTTAATGATCATACCAAGCACTGCAAGTTCTCAATTCAAATGCCTCAAATCAAATCTCAAAGTAAATTGAAAAGAAACTGTAAAGATAATCCTTTCTGAGAATGCGCGCACAAAAACCCTAATTCTTGATTAAATGTCAAAGAAACGTCCGCCTGATCAAAACCTGAGCCAACTCAACCAAACCTTAGCAATCTGCCTGAACTGTTTTAAAATCAATGAAAACCCTAATTTTGTCTGACTGATAAGAAAAGTCTGTTTGACTGAATCTTACGCCAATCTGAAAAATCAGGAAACGCCCGAGGCTGTGATTTCTTGTGGAAAAATACGAGGGCGAATTTTGGGGTACAACAGTTGCCCCTGTCCAATCTTCTTGAACCTGAAGAGTTAGATTGGCAAGTTTGTCGTTCGCGACTTGAAGGTAAAAGGAGATTGGACACTAGAGTGCCCAAATATTTGCACTTGGTGATGTGATGGTAGAGGGAATGGGCTTAAAGATGCCATTTGGTGATGGGCTTAAAGATGCCATCTGGTGACTGCTGGTAGGAGGATGGGCTTATAGATTCCATTTGGAAGTGTTACGGAACTTTGTCGGGAATGGGCTTATAGATGCCATTTGGAAATTTGTGTCGATCGCGTAGGAGATTCCTTAACGAGAACTTGCGTACTTGAGAAAGAAAGATAATTTCCTGGCTTGTTACAGGGGTTGATCTTCAGTCCCTTCATGCAGACATGCCCTGGCTAGATACATGTATTGAATCTACAATCAAACGCTCACAGATATGCCCTGGCTAGATACAGGAATCGAATCTGGAATTGGTCGTCTACAGATATGCCCTGGCTGGATACAGGAATCGAATCTTCAAACTCTTCAGATATGCCCTGGCTAGATACAGGAATCGAATCTGGAATTGTGACAGTTGATAGTAATCATCTTTGGATTGTCCTTTTTCCTGAAAAGGCAAGACATCAGTTGTATGCGAAGTTATGATGTATGAGATGCATGATGTCATGATGCTCAAAATGAGATAGTGTTGTATGCACTATGTCATGTATGTAAGCAGGATGTATGAAATGTGAAATTTCTATGAATGTATTTTCGTCTAGGAAAATAAATCCTTTACGAATGGCCGGGGAATCAAATCCTGGGCTGATGTTGAAGAGTAGAGTTCTTCGCTTCCGCTGGGGATAATGGTTGTGAGAATAAACCGGTAGGAGAAGATGACTCCGTTGGGGAATAAACTTGTTGGAGAGATTACTCTGAGGGGAATTACTCTGTGGGAAGAGATACTTCGCTGAGTTTTTTGATGAGAGCTCCATTGGGGATTCTACTGATAAGTTATGTTAGGGAACTTGATGAACTCCACTGGGGATAAAAGAATCTTGACTGCTGAGGGGAAATAGATTCTGTAAGGCTCTCTGGTTGGGGATTACAAAACTCTTTTGAGTTTGAGAAGGAACCGGTGTAGGGTTTCCTGATGATGAGTCCGTGTAAAACTACATCTTTCAACAGGTGATGAAGGAATTGTTGAACACTTTTGACATTCGAATGCCCCAAGTGGTAATGAAAGAGACTCTTTATGTAGATAATTTCCTGGCTTGTTACAGGTGTTAATCCACAATCAGTCGTCCATAGATATTTTCCTGGCTTGTTACAGGTGTTGATCTGGAACTTTAAGAAAGGTTGGTCAAGGAGATATTGTCCTGGCTTGTTACAGGTGTTGATCTCTGACCTGAGAAAGAAAGACGGTTCCCTGGCTTGTTACAGGTGTTGATCTTCAATCTCTTCATGTAGATAATTTCCTGGCTTGTTACAGGTGTTAATCCACAATCAGTCGTCCACAGATATGCCCTGGCTAGATACAGGAATCGGATCCGGCACTTCAAAAGGTTGCTTACAGACATGCCCTGGCTGGATTCAGGTGTCGAAACTCTAAACTATTCACGCAGATATGCCCTGGCTAGATACAGGTGTCGAATCCACAATCAAATACTCACAGATATGCCCTGGCTAGATACAGGTATCGAATCTGGAATTTGTTGTCTACAGATATGCCCTGGCTGGATACAGGTATCGAATCTGGAATTTGCAAAAGGTTGGTAGAGATAGCTTTCCTGGCTGAATACAGGTGTAAACCTCTGACCTGAGAATGAAAGATAATTTCCTGGCCTGTTACAGGGGTTGATCTTCAAACTCTTCATGCAGATATGCCCTGGCTAGATACAGGAATCGAATCTACAATCACTCACTCACAGATATGCCCTGGCTAGATACATGAATCGAATCTGGAATTTGTGATAGTTATTCTGTTGGTGGTTGTAATTTCCAGCAGGTGATGAAGGAAAACTTCGGACACTTTTGACATTCGAATGCCCCAAGTGGTGATGAGGGAGTCTTGAATCAGATTACTCTGCAAATTGAGAGATTTCTTGAAATCTTGACTGGACTGCCCCAGGTTAACTGAACTTTGAAAGATCTGTTGAAACCTTGACTGGACTGCCCCAGGTTAACAGAACTTTGAAAGATTTGTTGACCTGACTAGACTGCCCCAGGTGTGCTGGATGGTGACATGTCATGCCCCTTGTTGATAGGAGACTTGTAATGGAAGTGTCTTCCTTTTGAAGTGATTTTAACTCACTGAGAGAGTTTTCGTTTCTCCGAACATTCACTGTATGAATTTCTTCGCTGTCAAACAAATAGCCCAAATGCGAACAATGATATTCAAGCAATGCAAATTTTATGTTTGTCTCGAAGTTTTGAAAAATGCGTTTTTTAGCAGAAAACTTTTTTATAAGACAAATCAACATATGATTTAGAGCAAAGCCTTACAGGAGTCAGGATACCTTTTGAACAGTATGCTTTCGAACTAACCCAAGCTTCAATTAGGACTTTTGAAGGGTTGTAACGTGGCCTGGTTCACGGTTTAAGAAACAAAGGATAAAGGCTCAAAGTGTATTTGTACCCATCCGCTCTTCGTAATGTTCTTCAATCCCTAAGCTCAGTTAATTGTGCGTCACACTCTGTTCGAGTTTGGAACGACTTTTGGGTGATGGTTCACCAGTTGAGTTTGGGAGACAGTCATCATCTCCTTTTTTCTTTTGCAACATTTTTCATGTTGTTGAGGATTTGTAATGACCTCTCTATTTTGATTTTGATTTGTTATCCCTAACTTTTGCCTGACTGTTCCTGATTTTGAGATTACAGTCAGCGGGATGCCCCAGCTTTCTTAAGCCTCCTTTACAGGTTTTGGCTTGGTGGGCTTTTCTCTTTTGAGAGATTGGCTGCCTATGTGATAGGGAACCACCCTTGTCTTTTGATTCCGGAGGAATGTTTTTTTTTTGTTTTTTTTATGTCGTTCGTTGTATTACGAACTGAGAGTTTGCGACTGCAATGCGCATTTTCTTTTGAATTAACTGAGATACTACCCTGCCCCAGGTTTATATCAAAGGTTTTGAATGTTTAGAACAGAAAACTCCTACTTCTTTGGCTCGAAGGGGTTGACTAGGGATTATATTCCTTATAACTCCAGTGTTTGGGAATTGAAAGAAATGCCTGTACATCATCAGCAAGGTCCGTTCAAAAGCATACTGCGTGAGATTATGGTATTGTTTCGTCATCCTCCCTCTAAAGGCTTGCAGCTTTTTATCAAGAGTCAAATATCATAAAGAAAGCATAAGAGTAGTGAAAACGAATGGATGAATTCAAGACAAACATATGCGATGCATTAATGAAACAGAGTTTAACATCAACAGTTAATTGTTTGAAAACAAAAGAAATTACAACTTTGAAAATTCAAATGAAGCAAAAGTCTCTCAGCTTGAGCTTTGTCACTCCAGGTGGAGAACTCCTTAACGGAAGATTTTCATCTCGCTGTCTGGCATGAACCTCAGTACTCCAATGTCGATCAGATCTTGAATCTTGTTCTTCAAGGCCCAACAGTCGTCGGTGTCATGTCCTGGGCTGTAGGAGTGGTATACACAGAATGCGTCGAGATGATAGTTAGGAGCAGAGGTATTGGGCTTCCGAATAGGATCCCTCAAAACAGTCAGATTGACTTCCAATAAACGCTCCAGTATCAGAGATGACGGTATGTCAGTCTCCGTGAACTGTCTTCCCGACGTATTTTGATTACGCCGATTACCCCGTTGCCGCTGGCGAGGTTGTTGATGGGCTTGCGACCCTGAATCAAGCAAAGGAGCCTTCCCTTTGTCTTCTTGAGTGGATTGAGGTTGAGTGGTGACTTGCTCCTCAACCTCAGATGTTTGCCCCAGTTGGTCGTTTCGAAGCAGTTGGTTGACAAGAACTCTGAGTTCCTCTTGTCTTTGAGACAAGTCTTGGATGAGAGCCATCTGGCCTACCAGTTGTCCCATCACTTGGATCCTCAATGTTGCCAAATCAAACTGCAGCTCCGCAAGCTGATCACTCCTGGCATTGTTTGAAGTCTCCTGGACCAAGCCCTTTGTGAGGAGAGCTTTCATTTCTTCTTGCCCCAGGGACAGGTTCAAGAACAATTCCTGCAGCTGAGCAGTCTGGTCCTGGATATCCTTGACAGTCCTTTCTAGAGCCATCTCTTACTGAGATAAATAGTATAAGAGTAAGGAAACCTGAAAAAGGAAAAACTGTCAAGATGCAATGCATGATATGTGGATGCATGCTTTCAAGGATCTCTTGGGGTAAACACAAGAGAATGTTAGAGGTTGAACTTCGATCTTTGATTGGAGAACTCTGCACCTGTGGATGTCTTTCCACGAGAATCAAGCTCACCATGTCAAGTGGGTCATAGCCCCTGATTTAAGTTGTTGCTCTTGACCTTTGATTGGAGAACTCTGCACCGGTGGATGTCTTTCCACGAGAATTAAGCTCACCATGTCAAGTGGGTCATAGCCCCTGATTCAAGTTGTTGCACTTGATCTTTGATGGAATTTTCTTAGAAGGGAAACCTCTTGCCCTTTGGTAGACGTTTGGTTCAACGTAACCCTGCATCAAAAGAACCCTCGAGATCCTTGAAATGGTTAGTGAAAATACTATGGTATGATGTTATGATGTTATGTACATGTATGCAAAAAGCAAGTGAGTGTATATACAGGTAATCATATTCACACAAAGCAAAACAAGTCCTTAGGTTTAGGCTTGCACGGGGTTTGTAGGTAAGTACCCTCTTGAAGTTAGTTGGCTCATCCTGTCCTAGAAATAGAAACCGGGTTCTAAGGAGCTCAATATCATTGGATTGTTTTCTGTGTTCATTGTTTTGGTTTAGCCACTTAACTGGCGACCAAAATATTCCAAGAAAACAACCCTCAATGAGTGTAGTATCGAGTATCTACCAACTTCAGACTGCACCAAAGTCGGTCATCTCACTACCCCTAAAAAGGCTAAGATGGTCAATTAAGGTTCTAAGAGTTTGTTAGTGCTTCACGACATCACTCAGCAGCCCCGTACTCTCCTTGACTGAACTCAAGGGTTACCGGTACTCACAAATATGTCACACTAACATAGATTACTGCTTCAACCATGTCGGTATACCCCGCACAGTTCCCTCACAGTTTTATTGCTATTTACCTAAAAAGGTGCCCCAATTCCGGGTGTAGGATTTACAACAAACCCAAACAAGGACCCAAAAGAGTAAAGCAATCAAGGCAATCAAAGAAAGAATGTAAAGGTGATCTAAACCCTAAGGTAACCCCACTTTTAAATAGTTCCCCAGCAGAGTCGCCAGTTCTGTGATACGGTGGGAGAACTGACTTGAGGTTTTGCGTTTGTTTTCGCAAATGTTTCGGTTGAGCAAGAGTCGCCACCGACTTTTTATTTTATCCTAAGGAAAGGTTAAAAAGCACAGCAAAAACCTTTGAGATTTTTTCTTGGGTTCGGGGAGTAGATTATAGAAAGGGAAGGTATTAGCACCCTTTCTATCCATGGTTATCCATGGGCTCTTAGTTACTTGCTTAGATCAACTTTCCTTGATTTTCAATTGTTTGAAATGGTGTGTGTGTTTTCAAAATGTTTTTGAAGAAGATGCCTTGTCTTAGGCAACCAATGTAATGACTCTTGTTTGAGTGTTTTACAAAGGTGTGTATCTTTTCGAAAAGATGTTTCAAATGTTTTTGAAAGTTTGTTTTGAAAGTATTTGTGGAGTGTGGTTTTGAAAAGTAGGCAAGTGTTTTTGCAAGTTTGATCAAGTAACTAAGAGTTGTCTACCCCTATTGTACTCAAATGTTTTTTCTCATGTTTTAACCCCTTTTAACAATTTTGTTCCATCATTGTATTTGGTGGACAATCTTGCATTTAGGATGTTTAACGGGACAGACGCGGGTCATCGTATGGACCATGAATGAAATGATGCCAAGTGTCTTTGGAAATTTTGTTTGAAGGGACTACGATCATTTTTGATTAGGAAACTTTCGAAAGCGTCATCGAGGGACTATGATCATTTGATTTGTTTTGCCAAAGAAACTCGACGTGCAAGCATGGCCCATTTTGGAAGGCAACAAGCGGGATTACCCTGGGGGTGTAAGTGTGATTGTGTATTGATTTCATGTATTAGTCTTGTATTAGGTTATCTAGCATTTGATTTTATGTACATACAAACCCTAGGTCTAACCATGGTATATTTGAAAGCGATAAATTGCGAGAATTTAAAGTTTATGCTATTACAAATAAGTATCCGGGAGTGGGGGTACAAATTTACAAATGAGGATGAGACTTAAATGGGAGAGTAGTGTCCAATAATTTACAACCAAATCGAATGGCAATCGCAAATGTAATGTGTATCAAATGTACAAGATAAGCAAGTGTAAATGCATCAATGTATTTGTGTATTGTAAATGTGTAAGTGTATGTGTACATGTATGAGGTTTATTTACAAGTTGAGATGTGAACTTAATGAAAAATTAAGTGTTTTGTTTATTTAATGTTATCATTTTGTATTTTTGTTTAATATGTACAAAGAAAAATATTTTAAGAAAATAAAATATTTAACTTAAAGAAAAATTATGTATTGATGTAATTATGTACAAAAAAAAGATTTTCAAGAAAATAAAAATGAAAATGTTTATGTATTTCTAATTATTCAAAAATAGTTAAGAAAAGTCTAGTATATATAAAAAAAAGGTTAACTTATTTATTTTTATTTATATAAAAAAAACAAAATATATTAGTTTGAATTATAGCAAAAATAAAAGGATAAAAAAAAGGTGCTAGTTTGTGTACAAAGCAAAAAGGAGGAATGGGCCTTATGCTTGTCTTTGGCCCAAACAAAAAATAAGTGAGTTTAAGAAAAAGGAGGGGGTACGCGCGTTGGATAGGGAGGTGCACGCCTAATAGGCTTGAGCAAACAGAGAAGGGCAAGGCCCAGACATTTCACAACATGCTTTTAGGGTTACAAATGTTTTGTTCATTTTGGATGCTTAGGGTTTGTTTGAACACAGAGGCGCCGTCATCGTTCGTCTTCGTCTTCGTCCTTCTCATAGCCACTGAACGTCTCCCTGTGCTTGGTTGTCATGCGCCATCATCCATTCCTCTTCCCTCCATGGAGCATCCAGGCAACAGTTAAAAGGTAGTGATTTATGTCTCTATCGCGTTATGGTTTCAAGTTTTTATGTGTTACTTTCATGTTCTGATTTTATATGTTGGTATTTGTTTGCTTATTCGAGGTGTATGAAAAGGAAAGGAATTATACCTTGGTCGGAGACGGAGGAGGATGGATCGGAGGCGCGTAAGATGGCCAAGGGCGAAGGCTTGATGATGCGCGAGCTTTGGAAGTTTCCCTGGTTTGTGTCTTTACCTTCTTAAGGGTTTTGTGATGATGACCTTCCTGAAAACCCTTACTTTATCACCTCTTTTCTTCTTCTTGTCTCTTTGGATGCTTGTATGATGGCCTTTTCAATGATGCTTATCTGAGATGCTTCTTTATCTTCTTCTCTTTCACTTTCTTCAGTTGCCTCTGAACATTTGTTATTGATTTTTTGGGTATTGTTGCCCTAGCCCTATGATGAGACAAATCTGAGGGTTTGGATTGTTTGAGTCCAAGTTGCCTTGTATGTTAGCTTGATGCCTTGATGCCTTGATTCCTTTGATATTCTGTTGAATGTTGCTTCTGAATTGCTGAGTTGCCTTGATGATTTTTGGTTTTGGACGAGTGGTTGATTTGCTCAGTGATGAACCATTGATGTTCTGAGAGCTTGAGTGCTTGCTTTGCTGTGTTGATGATGATATGTTTGCTATGAAATGCTTGCTACCCTATGATGATTCCAATCTGAGGGTTTGTGTTGGTTTGGAAGCTGATTTTGGAAAGGGCTTCATGTTTAGGCTTTTGACAGTTTGTGCTGTTTTTGAATGGTAAGGCTTGTATGGTTTAGGCTTCAGGATTTTGGTCTTAGACAGTTTAGAGGCAGGTTGGATTTGGTTTGATGCTTCAGGCTTTAGAGGCTTTGATACTTGGGCTTCAGTTTGTGTTTGAATCTTTAATGCAGATTTAGGCTTAGAGCTCTTTGAATGCAGGTTAGGCTTTTTTGTTATGTGTTGGTTTTGGACAAATGAAGGTGTTTTGAATGGTAAGGCTTGAGTTTGTTTGAGGCTTAGTGTGCTTATAGGTCTGTGTTGAAAGGCTTATGCAGGTTTTTGAAAGAGGGCTTTTAAGGTTGAGCTTTGTCTTGCTGTTGAAGCAGGTTAAAGGTTTTTGTTTGAAAGGACTTTTGAGGTTGAGCTTTGTCTCCTTGCAGCAGGTAAGGCTTGAGCTTTTTAATGCAGGTTTAAACTTGTTTTGACAGGTTAGGTTAGAAAAATGGTTTAAGGCTTATGATTCTTGACAGGTTTTATATGTTTGTAATGTGAACTGATTTTGTTTTTTGTTTTTTCTGCCTCCTCTACTGTGTTGATAACAATTTTGTTTTATATATTTCTTCTTCAAGCCTAAGCCTGTAAGCCCTTTCTTCTTTTCCTCTTCTCTCTCTCCTTCTTTGAAAGATTTAAAAGCATATAATATTGCTTAGCACTGTACTAATTCTGAAAAAGCAAATGGCCTTGAAAATGATGAAATGAAAAGTTTGCTTGCACTAGTTGCTTTGCCTCTGCATACTTTATCTCTTTCTCCAGCTTTCCTGCATCTTTGTGATAGCCTTTTGTACTTTGATATCTTGATATCTTTTTGGACAGCTTTGATAGTTTCATTCCGTTTGCCCTTTTGACTTGGTTTAGGCCATTCAGTTTGGTTGGAAACTATGCAGTTGGTTGACAATTTGAACTTTGTGCAAAATCATAACTTTGTGCATTCATGTCTTTTTCTTTTGCAAGCATTTGTTCACCCCTCTTTGTGAACCAGGAGAAATCTCGTGATTTGCAGAGAGGGCAATCTGATTCCGGCCAGTTGCTTTTAATGATGAATCCATTTTTTTATCTGTCTGTCTTTTTAATTTTATCTGCTTTGACTTTTTCTTTCTTCTTTGTTTTGCAGATGAAAATAATTGAGCAAATGAGCAATGGAAAGAAGATGAAGACTTGAAGACTTAGGAAAATTAGGACATAGTTTTACTTCACTTTTAATTATTTGTAGTAATATTAATAAATAACTGTAAATAAATTTAACAGTATTTAAACAATATCTGTAACAACAATTCAAAGTGAATAACATCCTTTTTATCAGTTAATTCCTCTTTCAATTTACTGTCCATTTAATTATTTGAATTCCTTAAATTAAAATAACTGGAAGTATCCAATTATTCTGACTTAGAAAAAAAATAATTAACGAACATTGTGGTCTCGCCATTCAGCATGAATCAGTAATAAACCTGGCGCTCCAATTAAACAATGCATAGTTAATCAAACCAACATCCAGATGCTCTCTTTTCACTAATTTAATCAAACACTGCAGATTCTTAATTTAAGTACCTCAACTTTTATCTCATCTCAAATCAAATGCCATAGCCTTTACTGATCATACCAAGCACTGCAAGTTCTCAATTCAAATGCCTCAAATCAAATCTCAGAGTAAACTGAAAAGAAACTGTAAAGATAATCCTTTCTGAGAATGCACGCACAAAAACCCTAATTCTTGATTAAATGTCAAAGAAACGTCCGCCTGATCAAAACCTGAGCCAACTCAACCAAACCTTAGCAATCTGCCTGAACTGCTTTAAAATCCATGAAAACCCTAATTTTGTCTGACTGATAAGAAAAGTCTGTTTGACTAAATCTTACGCCAATCTGAAAAATCAGGAAACACTCGAGGCTGTGATTTCTTATGGAAAAATACGAGGGCAAATTTTGGGGTACAACAAGTAGGCATAGGGTTACGAGAGAGGAAAACCTTGATAGAATTCACATCTATGTGTAAGTCTGGATTAGGGAAAAACACTAAACCATAGATTAGAAGGGCTAGAACCTCCTCAAAAGCTTGGAAATCCAAAGTATCCCAAAACAGTTGAGCCTTCTCTAATAGGAATTTGACTAGGAAACCCTTGACTCCACTTCTTGTTTCCCAGTTGGATACAATATCGGATCATTTCAGATGTAAAGTTGTTGCAATGACTTCTGGCTTTAGAGCTTCTTCTAAACCGGTGAAAGGCATCTGATCAAGAATAGGTATACCAAACATTTGAGAGAATTCTTTCATGATGGGACTCAGCTGATAGTCTGGGAAAGTGAAGTAATGGTGTTTAGGGTCAAAGAATTGAAAGAGTACGCTCATCATCTTCTCATTAAAGCCCGAGGTAACTAGATTGAGAAGCCGGCCATATTTCTTGGTGAAAGAGGAAGTCTCAGGAACCCTTGATACTAGCTCTTTGAGTTGGAGAGGTATTCTTACAAAGCTGATTTGGATAGTATTTCTATGGGACAGAAGCCATGATCTACAAAACAGAACAAAGATGAATTCCCTTGGTCCTTGAAATGGTCAGTGTAATGAAAAATGGATGTTATAATGCATGATGTCATGTTTAAGCAAACTAATCATACACAAGCAAAACATACAGGACCTTAGGTTTAGGCTTGCATGGAGTTTACAGGTAAGTACCCTCTTGAAGTTTAGTTGGTTCAACCTGTCCTAAAAATAGTAATCGGGTTCTAAGGAGTCTTAATATCACTAATCTTTCTTTATCGAGCATTATTTCAGCTTAGCAATCTTTTCTTGTGGCCGGAACATCTCGAAAGTCCAATCTCAATGAGTGTAGCATTAAGGATCAACCAATCCCTAGCTTTACACTGATGTCAGCTATCTCACTACTTTCCAATGGCCAAGTTTGTTTAACTAAGGTTCTAAGGTCCGTTAGTGCTTCAGGACACCATGTGGCGGCCCCGTATTCTCCTGGATTCAACACAAGGGATACTGTTGTACCCCAAAATTTTCCCTCTCATGTTTTCTAAGATTTTTTACTTACATGGGTGGTTACAAGCACTTTCCTAAAGAAAATGAAATTTTTTGAAGATGAACAAGGAGTCTTTCGATTGGCATCCTGACACGCTTCGATTGGGCGTTGGACCTCCTTCGATGCAAGCCTGATTCACAAGCTTCGATTGGGTGTTGGGCCCCTTCGATCAAGTTCAAATCACAAGGCTTTAACTGCGCATTAGCTACTTCAAGATTGCCTTCGATTCACAAGGCTAACGGCCTCTGCAAGTGCCTTCGATTCATAAGGCTAACGGTCTCTACAAGTTCCCTTCGATTCACTAGGCCAAAATCCCCTCCATGCTTGCGTTGGATTCACAAAGGCAAAGGCTTCTTCTATAATTTCCTTCAACGCACAAGGAAAAAACTTCTTCTATAATTTCCTTTAATGCATAAGGCAAGGACTTCTTTTGTGCTTGCTCTCAATGTTAATACCCTTCAACACACATAGTTTCTGCACTATGACATACCTGGATGCCCCTTTCAGAAAGTACACAATAGGTGCATTCGAAGGACATGCGTATGGTCCATTTGAAGGCATATATTTGCCCCATTCTAAGGACATGTATTGATGGATTTAAAGGGGTATACGTGGGTGTTCAATTCGAAGGATTTACTTTGTTGGCCCATTCGAAGGAATTGCAAATGATGCACACAAGTGATGCATGTGGTCCCTTCAAAAGAGCACACACATTGGTTCAAAACGAAGGACACATATTACTGGCCATTCGAAAGAGATACATAATCAATGAATGCAATTTTATCTTATGATGAGTCTAGGTCCTATATGGGGCCAGGCCTAGACCTCTTGTGCATTAGCATTCAAAGATGGCGACAAAAGAGGTTTTCAGTTGGCCAGATTGAAAGTTTTCATTTGAGTTTGTTTGAATCAAGTAGCAAAGGCAAGTAGACTCTACTAAAGAAACTCTGATAAGGGAAACTCTGAATTCAGAGTCATCAAAGATCTGAGCAATTCGAATTGATGTGGATGGACTCATTCGAAGGAGGCAATCAAAGCCATTCGAAGGAGGCAATCAAAACCATTCGAAGGATCTAAATTAGAGCCATTCGAAGGAGGCCATCAGAGCCATCCGAAGGAGATGAATCAGAGTCATTCAAAGGAGGCAATCAGAGACATTCGAAGGAGGCCATCAGAGCCATTCGAAGGAGGCAATCAGAGTAATTCGAAAGATTGCATTCGAAAGTCATTTGTGTACATATTCATTGAAATTCAAAAAGGGATAAGAAACCGTGTCTTTGGCAACATTTCAAAATGGTATTCATGGCCTTAAAACACCAACTTAATGGTTGTTTATTCCTTGGACCTCTTGTCCCCTCCATCCCCTCTATATAAAGAACACACTAGCAAGCTCCAAGGAGGTTGGACACAACTGGAGAGAGAGTCACACGAAATTAAAAACACCTTCTTGGATGTTTCCTGAAGCTTTTCCAATTACCCCTAGCCCTTAAGCAAGTATCCCCATATCCAGAAGTCCCAAATCGAAGCAATCCTTAAACAAGGGTACCCACGCCTGAGACCACAAACTCATACATCACCATTGGTAAGAATGGGTAAAAAGATCAAACTTACATTTGCATGACATATTAGCATTTATAGTTCATTCAATCTGTATTCAAGATTAAGGACCTGGGTTTGACACCCAGGTCTGAATTTTGATTTGTTTCTAACACTTGCTGCAGATATAGCCTGAATAGACCCAACGCGTGCAGGATCGAAGGACCTGGGTTTGATAACCGTGTCCTATATCTTTATTTGGCTAATATTTGTCTTGTAGAATCAAATTGAAAGGCAGCATCCATCCATGGATCGAAAAGCAAAGCATCCCTCCTTGGATCGAAAAAAAAATCATATTCCCCTCTAGATCGAAAAGCCCATTTTTCCTATGGATCGAAAGGCACCTTCTCTGGATCAAAGCCTCCCTTTTTCTCCACGGATTGAAGGATTCCCCCTTGTATTTTTATTTTTGTTTTTATTGACTTCTTTTTATTTCAACTTTAAATCAAAAAATCACAAAAAAAAATATTAGGCAAGTATTTTTCTAATTAAGTTAATTTTGTAAACAAATTAATTGATCATTTAAACCTTTCTTGAAATTAAAATTAAATAGACTTAGGTTGTATTTTCTTCAAATAAAACAAAACAAACAAAAAGATTTCTCTTCCTTAGGATTTAGACGTCCCTGTTAATTTGTTTGTGCATTTATTTATTTTCGCATTTTTTCATCTTATTGTAACTGCTCCCCAGTTTGTAATAGTAACTAGGATTTTACTTTTCTCATCTCTATAATATACCTCTCACAAAGCCTTGTAATAGCGTAGGATTTACATTCCCGCACTTTACATTTCTGCCCTTTAAATTACTGTATATACTACTGCTAGTAGTTAGGATTGCATGATGATACTGAAAATTAAAATGCTAGCAAATTTAACATAAGACTAAATAACTGAACATAACACACCATGCACATATAAACCTCTAGGGTACCCTACTTCGGTTGCCTTTGGAAAACGGTCACAATTCTCGAAACGTGAGAAGTTTTAGTGGCTGTCCTCTAGTATGAAAGATCACAAGTCCCTCGATGACGCTCTCGACGTTGCCTCGGTTAAAAGTGATCTTATAACTTTAGGCAGTTACTAAAGCTTCTTGCCAAGTTGCATTCGTGACTGTAGCATCCCTTTGAATGTCCCTCAAATATCCAACGATATGGCTACCTACTCACTAATAGTAGGATAGCATTGTCTAAAGGAAAAGAGGAAAAGAACGACTTTTTCGAGTACAAGTAGATAGCTATTAGATGCTTGCTAAAAATAAAACAAACTTTCTACACTTACATGTTTCAAAAACAACTTTAAAAAACATTTGCTTTGTCAACACTCTTGAGGACTGATACAAGAGTTATCATAAAGCGAATCGCCGCACTAAGGCATTTCAAAACATTTTTCAAACACACAAAGCACAAAGTATGTTTAAAATGAGCTAAGCATCTAAGAGCCCGTCGATAACTACGGATGGAAAGGGTGCTAACACCTTCCCTTTCCATAATCTACCCCCCTTACTCAGAAAATCTCGAAAAGGTCTTTTTCTGTTCTTTTCACCCTTTCCTTAATTTAGATAAAAGAAAAGTCGGTGGCGACTCTTGCTTACCGCAACATTTGTGAACACAAATGAAAACCCAGTATTAAACAGTCAGTTCTGCCACCGTATCACACACCCATTGAAGGGGTTTAGTGAAGACATCATCCTATTGACGGTCTGTGTCTATAAATTTTTAAGAAAGAATTCCCTTCGGAATATAGTCCCTAATAAAATGATGTTTAATTTCTATATGTTTAGCCCTAGAATGTAAAATAGGACATTTTGAAAGACAAATAGCAGAAGTTTTATCACAGAGGATAGGAATGTTACTATCATATATGTTAAAGTCTTTAAGATGAATCTTCATCCAGAGCATCTGTGTGTTGCGGCTATATATTCAACTTCAGCAGTTGACAGTGCAATGGTGGATTTTCTTTTGTTGGACCATGATATTAGATTGTCTCCCAGAAACTGGAAGCTTCCAGAAGTAATTTTTATTTCTATCCTGTCTCTGGAAAAGTCAGCGTCACAATACCTTACTAATTTATATTCTCTTTGGAGAGCTTCTATTATACTTTCTTACTTACCTCTTCTCTTTCCAGAATGCATGTAGGATGCATATGAGTTTTGGATGGCTTACATTCTGATAAATCAAATTTCTTTATAAGTTCTTTGACATACTTTCTTTGATGAATGTAGGTTCCTTATGGAGTTTGATTGATTTGGATACCCAGAAAGAACTTGAGTTCACCCATCAAGCTCATTTCAAACTCTTCATGCATAGAATTAGCGAAATCTTTTCCCATGGAGGCTTTAGTAGATCCATAAATTACACCATCTACTTAAATTTGACAAATTGTAATGTCATTTTTAAACAGTTTACATAATAAGTTTGTTTCCACCTTCCCTCTGGTAAAATCATTTTCTAACATAAAATTACTTAGTCTTTCATACCAAGCTCTGCGAGCTTGTTTCAAACCATATAATGATTTCTTAAGTTTATAAATATATTCTGGATGTTTTGTATTTTCAAAGCCAGGGGTTGGTGCACATAAACTTCTTAATCAATGTAACCATTAAAAAAAGCACTTTTAACATCCACCTGATAAAGAGTGATGTCATTACTTACAACAAAATAAATTAAAAGTCTAATAGATTCTAACTTGACGACTGGAGCAAAGGTTTCTCTATAGGCTATCCGTTCTTGCTGACTATAACCTTGTGCCACCAGTCATGCTTTGTTTCTGACGACTTCTCCTTGTTCATTTATATTGTTTCTAAAGACCCATTTGATTCCAATGATGTTGAATTATTTTGGTTTAAGAACTAGATCCCACACATTGTTTCTGGTAAATTGATTTAGTTCTTCCTGTATTGCAGGGATCCAGTCATTGTCTAGAAGAGCTTCGTCACTGGAAGTTGACTCGATCAGAGATACTAATCCTATGAGAGATTCTTCAGAATTTCTGAATGTAGATCTTGTTCTGATTGGATCATCTTTCTTTCCCAGAATCATGTTTTCCGTATGTGTTAAGCTGCTTCTAGATGGTCTTTTCTGGATGGGGTCTTAAGAAGTTCCTATAATATTTGTGACATCTTCTTCTGTATTTGGTTTTGATTCTTTATAAATAAATTTTGGCGATCTGTCTTCAGTACCTGTAAATTGGGCTTCTATATCTGCAAAAGTTTACCCTACTTTGACTTTTGAGAGCCAAGCTTATCATCAAATCTGACACTAATAGATTCTTCCATAATTTGTGTTTCTGTGTTATATACTTTGTAACCTTTTGAGCATTCAAAGTATCCTAACATGAGACACTTTTGTGCTTTAGAATCAAACTTATTCAGATGCTATTTAGTTTTTAGTATAAAGCAAGTACATCCAAATAGAAGGAAATAAGAGATGATAGGCTTTCTGTTCTTCCACAGTTCATATGGAGTCTTATCCAGAATAGGTCTTATTGAGATTCTATTCTGAATATAACACGATGTGTTAATTGCTTCCGCCTATAAGTTTTTAGCAATGTTAGTCTCGTTGATCATGGTTCTGGCCATTTCTTGTAAAGTTCTATTCTTTCGTTCTACAACTCCATTTTGTTGAGGAGTTCTAGGACAAGATAAATCATGAGAGATGCCATTCTCATTAAAAAAGTTTTCAAATCTTTTGCTTTTGAATTCCCCACCATGATCACTTCTATTTTTAACAATTTTAATTTTTTTTTCATTTTAAACTTGGTTATAGAAGGTAGAGAAAACATAGTATGACTCGTCCTTGTGTCTTAAGAATTTTACCCAATTCCATCTGATATAGTCATCTAAGATCACTAATCCATACTTCTTGCGCCTGATGGATGCAGTTTCACTGGTCTAAACAGATCTATATGCAGAAGTTCCAATGGTCTAAAGGTAGAAACAACAATTTTTGATTTGAAAGAAGGTTTTGCAAACTTTCCTTTTTGACATGATTCACACAGTGCATCTGATCTGAACTTCAGATTATGAAGTCCTCTGACCATATTGAGTTTCTTAATCTGAGATATTCTTCTCATACTAACATGCCTCAATCTTCTGTGCCAGACCCATTGCTTGTCGTTAACAGACATTAGGAATTTCACATTCTGACTTTTTAGTTCAGAAAGTTTTATTTTGTAAATGTTGTTCTTTCTCTTTCCATTAAAAAGGATAGACCCATCTTTCTGACTAACTGCTTTACAAGACTTTTGATTAAAAATTATATCATAATTGTTATCACTTAATTGACTTATGGATAACAGGTTATGCATTAATCTGTCTACTAATAGAACATTAGTTATAGAAGGAAGTGTATCGTTACCAATAGTTCCAGAGCCAATAATCTTTCCTTTCTGATTGCCTCTGAAATCTACAGAGCCTTCAAATTTAAGCTCCAGGCTTTGGAACATGTGCTTTCTTCCTGTCATGTGTCGAGAGCATCCAGATTCCAGGTACCAAGATTGTTGTTTGAACTTTGTTGTTAAAGACATCTACAACATAGACAATTTTATCCTTAGGTACCCATATCTTTTTGGGTCCTTGTTTGTTAGAGTTACCAGAATTCTGAATGAATTTTGGTTTTGTAGAGAAGGCATTAGTAGTATATTTTATATCATGTGCATGTCCATATGTAAAGTGTGAATAGAGAGGTGTGTGTTTTATAACTATATCATCAACTTTCTTTGGTTGATATGTTTCTTATCCTTTTGTTTTCACATATCCTATACCTTTTCTGCCATTTCTGCTAACTCCATAGATCATTGAAGCCATCTTGCTCCTATCTATGTTTTTAGTTAGAAATTTTTGAAAGCTATGATCATATTCTTTTATGATTTTATCAGAACTATTAGAGACTTCTGAAACAGTTTCTTTCTAAGATTTTTGTAAATTATTTTTAATAACATAATTTTCATTTTCGAGTTTAGAAATGTTTTCTTTTAGCTCAGAGTTTTCTGTTTTTAGTTTATTAGTGTGATACAGTGGGAGAACTGACTTGGGTGTTTTGCCTTTTATCGTAAATGTTGCGGTTAGCAAGAGTCGCCACTGACTTTTCTTTTATCCAAAATGAAAGGCTGAAAAGAACAGGAAAGACCTTTGAGATTATTTCTTGAGTTCAGGGGGTAGATTATGAAAAGGGAAGGTATTAGCACCCTTCTCATCCATAGTTATCTATGGGCTCTTAGTTTCTTGGTAGATCACTTGCTTTTTGTTTGAAAATGTGCTTTGTGTGGTTTTTTGAAAGTATTTTGAAAAGGCGCCATCGTTTAGGCAAACTTTTTAATAGTTTTCGTTCGTAAGAACGTATACAAAGTGTTGGGCTTTTGAAAATATTTCATATTTTGAAAAGGTTTTGAAAGTGTTTTGAAAGTGTAGGTGTTTGTTTTGAAAATAAGCAAGAGTGTTTGTTTTGAAGATGAGCAAGCAACTAGGAACAATCTACCTACTCAAAAGTCTTTGTTCATTTCTTCTTTCCTTTGATATTTCTATCTTACCATTGATTGGTAAGAAGCCTTATCTTTGGATGTAAAGGGATGGGCGTGGGTTATCGTATAACCATGATAGCAATGTTGTAAGGTATCTTAACATTTTCTCTTTGAGGGACTAAGATCATTTTGAAAGGTAACATTGATAGCATCATCGAGGGATTGTGATCTTGTATTTTTTATTTCTTTTGCTAAGATACCCCACATGCATAACATGGACATTTTTGTAAGGCAACAAAGTGGAATTACCATAAGGGTGTAAGTGTGCAAGTGTGTTTGATTTACATGTATTATTTATCTTGGATTAGGGTTTGCTACTTGTTGATTTTATCTTTCCATACAAACCCTAATTTACTAGCATTTATATAAAGCGATAAATTGTGAAAAGTAAAATTACTAAGCTATTACATCATTAGGGGAGGGGTATACAAATTTACAAATGGGGATTTGCAAGAAAATTAAACCTAAGTAATTATTACAACCATATTGAATAATATACAAGAATTGAATAAATAATGTACAAGGATAAATGGAAAAGAAAGAAATGATTTTTGTTTGGTTTTTATAAAAGGGTTTAATCTTGACCTAATTAAAGAAAAACGATTAATTAA
Source organism: Vicia faba (assembly GCA_948472305.1). NCBI lineage: Eukaryota > Viridiplantae > Streptophyta > Magnoliopsida > Fabales > Fabaceae > Vicia > Vicia faba. Next base: position 773,335,800 of record OX451736.1, on the reverse strand, counting down.
AATTAAACCTAAACTAATTAATAAAGAAAAATAAGTTAAATTTTTTTTGGGTTTTTTATGAAAAAGGTTTTAAATTAATAAAATAAAGATGAAAATTAATTAATTAAAAGAAACCTAAGTTCTAAATTAATTTTAAATAAAAAAGAAAAATAATAATTAAACCTAAATCTAAATATTAATTATTTAAAAAAAATTAATTTGTTTAAGAAAATATTTTTAGTCTTTTGTTTTATAAGAAAATAAAATAAATAAGTGTAAATAATAAATAAAAATATTTTTATATTTTTTATTAATAAAAATAATAATAATAATAAAATTATAATAAATAAAAAAGAAATAAAATAAAATAAGAAAAAGAAAATAAAAAAAGTTGGGCCAAGAGTGCAAAAAAGTTAGAGATCAGCAAAAAAAACAAAAACCCAAATGGGAAGGCCCAGGAGCTGCTTGCTGGAACAAAAAAAAAGAGTGAAAATGTGAAAAATAAGGAAAAAGGTAGCGCTGGGTGTTGAACCCATGACCTCCCATATACACGCGCGCTACCTTTTCCACTGGGGTGGTTGTACATCCGATAACATAAACAAAATAATAAATATATAACATAAGTTATGCCGTGAATTTAACTTTATCTTCAACCTCCAGCCAAAACATCTGCAACTTCATCATTTCTTAACAAAAATGAAATATGCAAACATGAAAGTTGCTCCATTTTTCCATATGAATCCAACCATGTAAATATCATAAGCTATAAATCAAAGATGAATGAGAATTTTTGAAAGTACCAAATTTTGACCTAATTATTTTCAGAGATTCAAACCTAAAATTCTCTAAGCTCAAATAATATAAATGAAATCTATGGACATGTACAGCTTCAAGAAAATGATGTCTACATTTTATCTTCACGAATGCAAGCCTAACAATGCCTAAATGAGAAGACAAAAAGTTCATAAAATATACCTCAAAACTGGAAATCGTGAAATGAGTTTGAGCTGCTTTCAAGGAGTTGTAGTGATCAGGTTAGCTTTCTCAAGTTTTCAGGAAGCTAATGCAATGATTAGCTTGAGCAATGGATGACTGGAATGGTTTGGGGAAGTCAATGTGCAATGCTCTGTTTTTGGTTATGGAGGTTATGGTAAATGGTGTTACAGTTCTGGAATAAGGATGGGGATGAGTTGTATTTGATGTAAGGATACTTTAGGAAGTGAAAAGCCAAGAAACGCACGAGGGAAATATAAGTTGCGAGTTCAAGGTCAGAACCTGTGCAACAATGGTGTTTTTTGGACAATTTTTGGCTTGAGAGAGTTTGGGAGTGTTTCAGGGTGTTAATGCCCGTGCCTTAGCTCACAAATAGTTCCTATATTTATAAGCAACAAGTTTGGATACCTTTTGTTGATCAGAATTCAAAAACAAATGTTTAAGCTCAACATGTGATTTTTGAGAAATCCAAGTTTCAAAGTCTTGTGTACTTACTAATGTAGAGTGGTTATGCTTTAAACAAACTTGTTTCTTACTTTGTAGATGGAGTGTGGTCAGAGGGAACAAGTTAGAGGCTCAAGAATTGAATTTGTGCATAAAGCTTGCTTTTCAAGAATCACATTTTTCACTTTCTTCCCAAAATTGCAATTTGAATTGGATAAAGATTAAACCACTTGGATTATAGACTAAAAGTTTGTGTAATCCATTAATGATGGATAGATACACAAGTTAGAAGGCCTGCAAAGCAATATTATGCAGCCTAACATTGAAATTGAATTATGTGTTCATCAAGAAATGACTTGTAATTCAAGAATGAAATCCTAACTTCATGCCATCAATTCTCCTTGCTCAAGTATGATCTCAATGAGTTCTTGGACATTTTGGAAATCTTGTAACATCCTCTACAACCTCTATGTTGGACATTTTTAAATATTCATCTTGGAACTATGTGAAACATTTCCATGAAGTTAGGTCAAAATCCTGCCTAAACTAGGGCAAAATTTCACTAAGTTTTCAAGTTTCATGAACATATCTTCTTAAAATCATATCTTGAAATCTATGAATTTATAGAAGAAGTTATGTTTTACAATGTTTTATATCTCATTGGGATCTACAAATTTCATGTTGGAAGTTTCCTTTGAATCATCTTGCATCATGGTGAAAATTTGGCTCAAAGTTATAAAAAAATATGAATTTTCCAACACTTAGAAAAATTTCTAAGTTGAGAACTTTTGACTTTTCAAAATAAAATCTTGAATTTTTGATTTCTTGATGAAAAAGTTTCATATTTTGACATGTTTTGATGAATTGTGATCTTTGATACTTGATTTTGACCAAAAAGTCAAAGTTTGACTTTTCAGTGTACAATTGACTTTTCATCAGTTGACTGAAATTCATCTGTCAACCAATTAATCTTGAGGAATGTTTTGAGCCATGACATTAGGTCAAAATGACTTATTTGAATCCTTGAGATCATAACTTAAACCAATCAATCATTTTCTAGGTTAAAAATCAGAAATTGCACTTTCTCAGTCAAAACCCTAATTTTGACCATTTTGCCCTTTTGATGATCTGATCAAAATTCTTGTGGAATTTTGGTCCAAACTTGATCAAATTCCATATATGAGTTCGTAATGTTGATATAGATAAAAAATTATGAAGTTTGACTGTAAATTGACTGCAATTGACTTTTTCCCTAATATAGTTGTTTTTAGGTCATCTGATCAATTGAGTGAGCAAAAATGTGATCCAAGACTTGAAACTTGACATGAGCAATCTTGAGAGTCCAAAATGATCCATGAAAGTCATATGGGGCATTAAAAGTCCATTTATCCTTGTGCAATCTTAAACCCTAATTTTCAGTTATCAGTGCTTGAGGAGGTGTCTTGAGCTGATCAACCCTTGCGCCGTCTTGAACCAAAGGAGATTTTGTGAGAAACTACTTGAGAAATGAGAGGGAAATTTTTTGGGTACAACACTTAGTTTCTTCAGAGTCAGATACTAGAACCTTTTTCAGGTTCTTGTTTTTGACTCGAAGTTGCCGATATCTTTCAAGATTTTTTGACTGACTTTCCTATAATTGAGATCTATAAAAGTTAGAGAATACCTCTTATGCCTCTAAGTCTATCTCTGATTCAGATGATCCAGTTTCATCTGAAACGTTATCCATTAAGGCTATATTGGCTCGTTCATCTTCTGATTGTGTTTCAGCTTCAGAAGATTTCGAGTCATCCCATGTTGCCATAAGACTTTTCTTCTTTTCTTTGGAGAAATTCTTTTTAGGCTTTTCTTTTTGAAGGTTTAGGCAGTCGCTTTTGTAATGACCTTGTTCATTGCATTCGTAGCATAAAATATCTTTGTTGCTAGATTTTCTGTATCCAGAAGATGATTCAGAGTGATTCCCTATTCTTCTAGGAGTTCTAACTCTGCCTATGCTTCTATAGTTGATTGATTCTTCTGGAGAGAAGAAATAGTTCGTCTTCTTCTTACGAGGATCCACCATGGGGCTCATCTTCTTCTAGTTCTATCTCATGACTTCTCAAGGAGCTGATAAGTTCTTCAAGAGATATTTTATTCAGATATTTGGCTAGTTTTAAGGCTGTGACCATGGGTCTCCATTTCTTGGGTAAGATTCTGATGATTTTCTTTACATGATCTGTTGTTGAGTACCCTTTGTCCAGAACGTTTAGCCCAATAGCCAGAATTTCAAACCTTGAGAACATTGTTTCAACTGTTTCATATTCTTCCACTTTGAAAGCCTCATACTTCTGAATGAGAGCAAGATCTTTGGTTTCTTTGACTTGCGTGTTTACTTCATGCGTCATTCTCAAAGAGTCAAACATGTTTTTAGCTGATTCTCTATTTGTGATCTTCTCATACTCGGTGTACGAGATAACACTCAAGAGGATTGTTCTGGATTTGCGATGATTTATGAATTCTTTATTTTGTTGATCTTTCATTCTCTTTATGTCGATCTTCTGACTGCATTCGTCAACTGGATGTGTGTATCCATCAGTCATTATATCCCGGAGATCAACGTCATGAGCTAGAAAGAAACTTTCGATTCTTTCTTTTCAGTAATCGAAGTTCTCACCATCAAAGATTGGAGGTTTGCCGCTGATTCTGTCTTTCTAATCATGATTATCATTACTGATGATATGACGTGGTCCCCCATAGTGTTTTTCTTGCTCGGATCTTTTTCTGACACAATTAAGTGTTTGCACCCAGAACCAGGGGCTTTGATGCCAATTGAAGAATGGAAAAACACAAGAAGGGGGGTTTGAATTGGGGTTTTTTAAATTAAAGCAATAGACACGTTGGTTACTCAAACTACTCCACTCCACCCTCCAAGTTGATTTCACCTATCTCAAATGAGGTCTTAATCCACTAATCAAACTTGATTACACATATAAAATTACTACTGTCAATGTCTTCTTGAGTTTAAACCACAACTCGGTTTTCTCAAGGTATTACAAGATAAAACAATTTAGAGTGTATACAAAGATGTTTTCTAAATAAAACTATATCACAATAGTGATGTATACACAATTGAAAAGCACAAGATAGAAAGGTAATAATATTTTTCTTTTTCAATGCCCAGTAGAGTTGTGTGTGATTTCTTCTTCAAGTCTTCTTTATATAGGTGATGCATGAGAGACATGAGAAGATGATTTTGGGAGGTTGATAAAGTGTAGTTAATGTACTTTCCAAAAGTAGAGATCTTGTCTTGATTCAGCCGTTACTTTTGATTTGTAATAAATAAATTGTAACGCTTCAGAACATGCTTTCTTGGGATCATATCAGAAGATGAATATTACCGTTGAGACATCTTTTGTTCTTCCAAAACATCACTTATCATAATATCAAAGGCTTTTTTTACTCGCAACGTTGGTTCATTTAGAAGTTGTAACATTAGAACTTATTCACTAAGCGTGATACACGTATTTGCTTCTAAGTATGATGTGTCACAATAGAGCTTCAAAAGCGTAACTTTCTCATATTCTATGCTTCTTACATCAGAGTTTCCCTGTATATCAAAATACATTATTAGAGAGAATATTTGTTCTTTATATATATATATATATATATATATATATATCATGTGTTTGTTATCATTAAAACTCTTACAAGGATGTAGAACCAAACTATGTTCTAACACTAGGAATGTCACCAATGAGGTTGTTTGCTAAGAAGGCAAGTTTTGCATGCTTGTCCTTGTACCTCAAATACTCCTTGTAGAATGTAGGAATTATACACTTGTTGTCTTCTCCTATGCGGGCTATAATTGTATATTGTTCTTCCCAATACTCTTTTTCAGCCTTCATCTCCTTATATAGTTCCCTTTGTAGGAGGAAATTCTCTCAACGAACTTCTAGCTCTTTACAGGCTTCTTCATACTCCCTTATTCGCTGGGAGAGGATATGTTTTGCTCTCATCCTTCTAAGGTGTTCCCTTATTTCCAGGTCCTTTCCTTCTTGGATACCTGTGACAAGGTTTTCATCTGTGCCTCTTGACCTTGAACTTTTTCCTCTAATTCTTGGATTTGAGCTCTCAAAGCCTATTCCAATTCCCTCTTATCTTGAAGTGCTTGATTGTACCAACCCTTCATCCTTCCAATTCCCCTAGTTGCATCATCCAATCATTGATTATGGGAGTCAAGGTTGAAAGTAGCACTTAGTACCCCTTCAATTGAACACTTTCATTTAAACCTCTCTTTTTCAGCGAATTCACGATCCTTTTGAATCTGTCGGTCCTTCAGCTCAAGCTCATATTGCAATTGAATCTTCTTGTAATCAAGGTCATAAAGGCTATGCTTTAATCCCTCTTTTTCTCTTTGGGCTTGCTCGAGGGTAACTCTTAGCTCTTCTACTTCTTTTACTGATATCGAAAGGGGATCTGGTATGTCTGGCTGATACAAAGGATCAATGTCAAATGGTAGTTTGTTGATTCAGAACCTCTCCAAGACCCATTGAGTATAGGGTTCTCTGGCCACACCATTATTCCTTCCAAATTCACCCCCTTTCTTATGGACCTTACTCCAAGCTTGTATGGTTCTCTTTAGTAATTATGGGTTACTTTTACCCATATCATGGAGGACCAATTGTTGAAGTTGATCGTCAGAGGGTTTACCTTCCATAGGATACCCAAGTTGACGTAAAGCCAAAGTAGGGTTGTAGTTGATATATCCTCTTATCCCAATTAAAGGAACATTTCGAAATTCTCCATAATTATAGACAATTTCTTCTATATTTAGCTTTCTAGCATACCATAAAATAGAATCAGCACTGAGAGCCCTTAGCTTTTGTGACCATTCATTCCTTATTAAGTCTTTGACCAAGTAGCTTTCTGTTGCACCCCAAAATTCACCCTCTTCAGTTTAACCCTAATTGGATTATTTTTCTCTAACATACTCATGCATACATGTCATCGATTCCATGGTTACGGGTTTAAGGCATTTATATGTGTCAAGCTATAGAAACAATTTTTCTGTCAAGCAGTATAACAAAGCAGAAACTCAGGGTTTTCGAGACTCAAGCGCATTCCACATATTTTTATGAGATACTCAATCAGTGAGTCATCAAGTCATCATCATGCCAAGCTCTCAGATGTTCTATCATGATTTTGATTTCATAGAGAGTCGAGCGTCTCAGTTGATTCAGGACAGTTTCGACAGAAAATCAACATTTTGCAGTTTATGTTCAAAAGTTAATAACTTCTTACTAGAAAATTATTTTTTAGTGGATATTTGGATGTTAGATTCTAATTGACATCCTCTACATTTCATATGTTTGGGACAAAATCAAATTCTATGAAGAAGATCTCTGAAATTGTGAAATACGGTGTAAATCACATGTTGAAGCGAATTTATGGTCAACTGTTACGCAAAATTCAAAAATTCATAACTTTCTCGATTTTTATCAATTCAAGAGGGTTCTCACGGCAAGATGTCATAAATTTTGTTGGATACAACTTTTCTTCAAGAATTAGGTTCGGATTGTGCTTCGAAATTTATGGTTTATGGCTTGTTCCCAAAGCATACATGAAAATAAGCTGAAAAAAGCGGCGCAACCCAGAATAATGGGTTTTCTGTCTCAACTTTCTCGTTATTGTAAAAATCGCAACTCTCTCGAATTTTATTATATCGGGACGATTATTTTGGAACAACGTCACAAATTTCATCATCTACGATTTTGCTTCGGGGTTCGCGTCAAGATTATGCACCGAAACTCATGAGCTTACGGTTTGTTCTTGAGCCGTACACTGAAATAAGTTGAAAATTCTGCACTACACAAAAAACAAGGGAATTTGTTCATTTTATATCATTTTCCTAACATATCATAAGTGCTTCACTATATGTTGATTCCAATTCAATTGAAAAAGAACTCTTTGCCATTATTCACAAAAATCACTCAAATTCAAGTTTCTCTCTCAATTCTCTCAAGAAAAAAGAAGAAAGTTTCTCAAGTTCTTCTCCCTCTCTCTCGAACCAACCGACATCACCACCTACCGGCCTACTCCTCCGCTGCACACCTCCCAACCAACGGATCTCCGTCTCTCCACAAGCTATCGACCTCATGCGGTCAGTCCAGTCACCCGTGCCCAGCCACGCCCTCCGTTTGTCTGACCGGTCTCCATGATTTACCCCTTCCGCCGACCAAGCTTTCGCTTACCATTTCTGATACTCTTCTGAGTATTTTCTTATCCGTTCGATTTCTCTGATCTCCTCTTCGCGTTGATTCAGTAATTGCTTCTTGAGACTTGTTTGATTTAAATGCTTAATTGATTCATTTAATTTGTGAGTTAATTGCTTATTTGTGAATCTTGCATGAGTTGAATACTTGAATTGTTGATTCAATTTATTATTGAGATTAAATAGCTATGGATAAATGTGGAATCAGATGATTAATTTCTTAATTGTTTGAATTTCATGTGTCAACGCCTCGATTGTTGTTGATTATTGATTTTGTGCATCGAAGCTTGATTCCGATTCAATAATTGTTCATAATTGTTGAAGTTTCATGAGTTGATTATTTTTTGTGAGTTAACTAATTAAGATTGATGCGTTGAATAATTTTGTTTTATGCTTGGAATTGATGCTTTTGTTGTGAATTAATTGTTTTCAATTTATTTGTAATTTCCTAGCAAAATTACTTGAATCGGTAAGCGTTTTTATGCAACCGATTATGAGTTTTTAATTTGATTTTGATTGATATCGGTTCATGTACATGTTGCTGCCCAGACATTACAAAGGAATTGTTAATTGATATTCAAATGTGGTTTAATACATACTTGATCATAGTTGAGCATTTTTTGAACATCTCTGGTGAATTTTACTGGTTTCAACGTGATTCTTCGAGTACTTTTGTGATTAGATGTGGTGCTGCACGGAGTCAGTAGGTATGCATAAATATACGATTTAATTGTTGGTTAATACACAAATGAGACTTCCTTGGTATTTTTTTGACATTTGCATTGAGTTTTGACGATTTTAGATCGACTTTTTGCTCGGTTCAAGAGATAACAGTGTTGTTGCCCGATTTTTAACTTCCATGTTCCGATGCTTATTTGGACTATTTCTTTGCAATTCAATATCATTTTTGAGTTGTAACTTTATGCTTGAGTTATGATTATGCTTCTTTATTATTCATAACTTGTTTTTTGAGTTTGTGTAGGCTTCCGGAGAAGTATTCACGTGATGTGTGATTTGCAGATTGTGTTGTGCTTGTGTAGAATTGTTTTGTGCAGGACAATTATCTTGACGCGATGTGTTTTCCGCATGTGAAATAGAATCCGACCAAAAAATCTAATAATATGGTAAGAGATAAAGTAAATTGAATATCATAGTAAAGAAAATAAAACAAATAAAGAAATAGAAACATAACATAGAAAAAACCCCAAAAGTCTGAAAGTTAAAGGTAGGGTAAACTCTAACTTAAGGGTTGTGTCCCCAACAGAGTCTCCAGTTGTCGTAACCGACAAAAAATAAGAGAGTTTCCACCTCATGCATCTTCATGCATCTTCATGCATTCATAACAGGTACTCAGAGTTGGGGAAATTCTTATTCAGGCCTGGCATTCTTTTCAGAACTATGAATCTTGACTTCTCACCACTCTGTGATCAAAAATAAGATATGGAACCACTTCGTAGGGAACTGGATGAAATGAAAGGTCGGATGGGGCTGTTTATGGTGGGCATACAAACTTTGGTCTGTGGTCAGGAACTTATGAGAGAGGAGAACACTCAGTTGAAGACTCAGCTGAGTTTGGCTATGAAAGCTCTAAGGACAATATTGAGAAAGGAAAATGATCTTATACCTACTACATCAACAGGAGTTATCATTCCTCCCCATACTTTAGGGGATCCTTCAAGTCATGGAATAATTCATGTACCTTCTTCATAGCCATGTGTTCCGAAATCTTCCCATCTACAGCTGATTCCTATTCTGCAATAGAATCCAAAGGGCAAGGCTTCTCAGCAAAGACAAAAGCAGTCTGAAAGGAATTTTGATCCCATTCTAATGACATATGCTCAGTTACTTCCTTGATTACTTGAACTTCAATTGGTTGAGCCCTGAATTTTCACTATGCATGAAAGGATTCCGCGTAACTATGATAGTGTAACGGTGAAAATCGGAAATCAAGCTATTAATTAACTTGACTCACAAAAAGCAAGAGTCGCCACCGCGCTTTATTATTTCCAAGGGAAAAGGGAAAAGAGCGAAATAAAACCCTAAAGTATGCAATGTAAATTAATATTTAAAAGTAATGAAAATACCATGCGTTTTTAAAAGAGATCGAGAGTTCGGGGGTTGGTTATACAATGGGAAGGTATTAGCACCCAATGCATCTGCGGTACTCCGCAGGAACCTTTTGAAATATCTGTTTTTTTGGTTTAAAATTGTTTGTTTGATTAAAATGATTTGTTTGGCTAAAAGATGGGTATGGACGAGATTTTTGAAGATACGACGACCTAGTGTCGAAGTTTTGACTTAAAAAAGGTGTGAGTTTGAAAATGGAGTCTTTTGGGAAAATTATCTTGAGTTAGCAAAATAGTAAACAAACAAAAAAATGAAAAAGGGTATTCGCACGATCGGATGAGATGTGTTTGATAACATGAAGTCAACAAAGTTAAAACATTTCCCTTGGATTGAATCGAGCGAGCAAAATAAAATAGACATCAAAATATAAGCAATCAAAATTCACAAGAAAATAAATATAACGAAACAGATTAATGACCTAAAGGCATCGAGAAATTAAAATGACAAAGATATTTAAATAAAATAAAAGAGAATGTAACTAATTATATAAAGAAGTTATTTAAACTAAATTAAAAAATTAAGATTACTTACTAAAAAATTTCTAAACTAACTACAAATTCTAAGGTTGCAAAAATAGTTCTAAAATTACTAAATTAGATTTAAGCTAAATTAAAAATTTTAAAATTAGTAAATTAAATCTAAACCAAATAAAAATTCCAAAGTTGCTAATCTAAAACAAAAAAAGTTCCGAAGTTACTAAACTAAATCTAAATCAAATAGAATTCTAAAAGAATATTAAACTAATTCTAAACAACTAAAATTCTAAACTTATTAAACTAATTCTAAATCAAATAAAAATTATAAACTCATTAAACTAATTCTAAATCAAATAAAGTTCTAAAGTCCCTAAACTAAAACTAACAACTAAAATTCTAAAGTTAACTTAAATAAAATCAAGTAAAATTCTAAAATTATTAAACTAAACTAAAACAAATAAAATTCTAAAGTTTACTAAATAAAATCAAAACAAATAAAATTCTAAAATTTACTAAATCAAATCTAAATGAAATAAAATTCTAAAGTTACTAAATAAAATTAAAACAAATAAAATTATAAAGTTTACTAAATCAAATCTAAATGAAATAAAATTCTAAAGTTACTAAATAAAATTAAAACAAATAAAATTCTAAAGTTATTAATTATGATTCTAAATATTTTAAAGTTATAAAATACATATAAACTAATTAAAAATTCTAAATTAATACTAAACTAAATCTAAATATAAGATTTACTAATATTTTTTTATATATTTTTTTTCCAAGACAAACAAATTAAGAACACCAACATTTACACAGTAACATATTAATTGATTCAATTCTAAACTAAAACTACCCTACTGTGATAATCACTTCAATTCATAATAAAATAAACCACACCCTAGTTAAAGTAAAAAAAAAAACATGGACATGAAACAGAACAAACACCTCATTCATTCCTTGGAAGTTTTGTTGATCAACGACTTGTGAATGTGAGGAATGACGATGTTGCTGGAGGTTCGCGGTATTGGAAGTGCTTGCAGAGAGAGGAGTAATAGGGGATGTTAATTGGAGGATGAAGGGTGAGAGGTTGTTGAACGGCTGGGTTGATTGAAGGTTGGGTTGTTTGACGAAAGGAGATTAGAGGTAGTATGGTGTGCGTGTTGTTGTTTTTGTGTGTAGAAGAGAAGGAAAGAGTTTGTGTTTGGTGTTGTGAGAAGGGAAAGGAAGTAGTGAGATGGTAAGGTTACTGTGAAGAATGAAGTAGAGGAGGGAGATTGGTGTGGGTTACTGAGTTGTGGGTTTTTGTTGTGTGTTTATTACAAAGAAAATAAGCCACTTAAATAGAAAAAGGAAGAGGAAAAATAAATGATATCAAACTTAATCCAATCCGTTCAATAATTATTCAATACGTCTCGATCCTTAAATTAAGCTATCAACCAATAGAAATAGAGCAAGGTGTATTTAATATTTTTTTTATGACAAAAACGCCCTTAAATGATAAAAATGAAATAAAAACTGAAAGTATTAAAATTAACTCAATTTAAAATAATTTTTTTGAATAAAAAATAAAGACCCAAAATGACCGAAAATGATAAAAAAACGGACGAAAATTTATCCGAAAAAATAAAATGAACACATTAAAATAATCTACATGTCACAAAGGTTAAAGAAAAAATATTCAAGAAGTCAAAAATCAAAAATAAAATAATAATAAAAATATCAGACTAAACAGACGTTTAAGGTTAAAAACGAGACTTCGAACTGTACCGAAAAAATAAAGCGAGCATACCGTCATAATCTACGTGAAGCGCAGATTCATAAAATGATCGGTAAAAGGTGAAAACTTGAAATATTTTTCTCGCTATTTTTTTGCACAATATCGAATCGCTTTTAACAGTCTGTCTATAAAACCAAAATATTTTTATTATCGACATATAAACAACTTGGAGCGATGTAAGAAAATAGTAAACAGATAAAAATGCATGAAGTGAAATGTCGGGTATTTTACAACTAAAAGACGATGCAAACTTTGATTTAAACTGACTTTTTCTGGTCAACTTAAATACGACTAATGATGCAAAATGTGATGAATGAAGATATTTACTAATGATTGTGACCAAATAACAAAATATGATATGAAAGTGCGACTAAAACATATTAGGGGCGATATTTAGGGTGCAACAGTTGTGCCTTGATGAATCAGTCTTCGAGAATCCACAATCAACTGTACTTCGGGCTTGGGAGACTCAAAACTTTAATTGAGGTGCGACACCTGATGCTCTTGATTCAGACCTGTCTCTGCACATGAAGCAAAAGAAAACATGAACATACACCTTTGTATGCGATTAGAAATTAGTGATACATAGGCTAAAAATGTTCAAAACACTTGACAATCTTCACATAGTCAAAGCTCGAAGGTGAGAGGTTAAAACCGTTCGTGACCTTGACTTATCTTTAAAAATGCAAAAAATAAAAATGGGATCTTAGGTCAAAAATTGGGGTACAACAGATAGAAATGCTAAGTGTAAATTCCATTTTGGGGCGCCTGATCATGATGTTGAAGATTGTAAGACATTAAAACACAAAGTTCAGGATTTACTTGACGCGGGGATAGTTATGTTTACCTCCAAAGGTTTGAGCATACAAATTAATCCTACCCCAACTAATGTAGGGAAGAGGGTTACTCCTTCTTATCTTCAAGGTTACACCTTGCGTCTTGGGTCACACCATCCACAACCTGCACTCATAGAGATTCCTATCCAGCAGCCATTGCCTTTGCTAAGTCATGAGAGTCAGGTGGTTAATCAGAATCGGTATCATCCTTATTTTCGGCCAGTTAGGGGTGTGCTACAGCCACAAACCTATCTACAGAGACGCCAACAACTGGAAAGGCGGAGGGACAGGAAGCCGAAAAGAGTGTTTGACACAATTCTTACTCCTTATGGTCAATTGTTCTTGCATCTACGCTAGATTTCCTTGGTGGATACCAAGCAGTTGAACCCTGTGTTTTCTCCTTATCTCGAGGGATTTAATCCCAATGTCCGGTGTAGTTACCATGTCGGGGCACCTGGCCATTCAATTGAAGATTGTGTGTCATTCAGACACAAAGTTTAAGATCTGATTGATTCAAGGGCTACTATGTTCACATTGGATAAGAATGGGAGTATGTTGCCCGAATGATTGTCAAGACTGTTGAAAGTCGTCAGAATCAATAAGCCTAGGTGTAATACCCCGTGTAATTATCTTCCTAATGAAATTATTTCTACTAATTAATTTGTGAAAGATTAGTAAAATATAATTGTACCAAACACTTGTTATTAGTAGTATGAATGGAATTAGGGATGATACTAATACAATTGAGGGGAATTATAGTGTTTTCCACTTAAATTAGGACAATAAGGGTTTGTTTGGCTATTCTATTTTCATTATTCCAAAATAAAAATCAGATTGAGCAATAGAAAGAGAGGAGGCATGAAAGAAGAGGAAAAAGAATAAAACCCATTTTAAGCTCATCTCCATCATCTCTTGCATGTCCCAAATTCTTATTCCATCATCATCTTCATTATATTTGGAAACTTCTACTTCATCTACATCTAAGGTGAGTCCCATATATTAGAAACTTGGGGAAATTGGGTTTATGACATGTTAGGGGTTTAGGGTTTGAGAGATCAAATTGTTGAATACATATTAGTTTTTATGGATGAATAACATAATTCTAACCTTAAGTTCGACATTTCTTATGATGGATACTGATATTGGATGGTGAAAATGGGATTTTAGAACCCCATGGCAGAATTGTTTTTGCGTTGGTTTTTCTACATTTCACATACCGCGCTTAGCGCGTGGGGTCGCGCTCAGTGCGCCCTCTTGGAAGCTGAATTTTGAGAATTCACAGACCGCGCTTAGCGCGATGATTCCGCTTAGTATTCCCTCCTGGGAGTTGGAAATTAATTATTTTGCAGAGCACGCTTAGCGCGGGAGGCTCCGCTCATCATGCCCTCCTTGACAAAATTGTATTATTGAAATCCCTTGAATGTAGTCCCGTACCATGATGAGTATCAGATGCCTCTTTGATCTTAGTGATTCATTTGGAAATGTGTGGTGTAATGCGTGTAGACTTTATGTGATCGTTTATTCATTATGACATGAATATATATGATTATGTTGAAATCACATTATATGATAAATGCTATGACATGATTTATCATTTTTTTCCCGTTTGTTCTGGATTGAATGTTCGGATGGATTGTTGTATGTATAATGTGATATATGGTATTGTATGGATTAATTGTGATTTCCTATCGTTCCGGTTGAAAGTTCAGTGTTGTGATTGTATGGATTAATGTGTGCCTTATGGCTTGATACACATCATGTTTTGATGTATGCTTAGATCAGAGTAGGCCTGACAACTAGGACGTAAATCACTTATGACTTAGACCATGTGTGTCATTTACACCGTTGCGATGTGTAGTTGTGGGCCAAAATGGAAGGGTGTTTCCACACTTGATGTAATTACACCTGTATCCTCGGTATGTCATAAGCCCCTTAGCTACCATTGTGATGTGCTTGTGTGGGTCCTTGTGCGGCGTTCCACCAACAGTCAATTACATCATGTGCTTGGTATGGTGGGGTTATGATGCCACATAGGTAATATCACAACACGGCTAGACTCACCTCTAATGGTGCCATGTAGGCAAGACCATTAGGCTTCCTCCCAGTGGGCTGGTATTGTCAAGACGGTGTTTTTGCTCTGGCAGTTAATAACATCCATTGGGATGATGGACGAGTTGTGACGCCACATTGGAGAATGTCACTCCTGGACTTGTCACGAATGGAATTCCATTTAGGAATGATCCGAATCATCATGTTGTGACTGAGGCAAGTTTCTTGATGTGATGCACGGGGGTAACTCACCGAGGGTGTGACAGTGTAACTTGAGTAAGGGCAATGACGAACTCCTAGATTCCTTGTACACAAGTACAAGTCTGCATACTTGTTTGTATTTGATTATATGTTTGTTATTACCTCATTGGACAGTTATGGGACTTCCAATGGTGGTGTACCATTGATGTGTACTTGTACCCAGTCGTGAGAGAAAACCCAAATTCGTGGTGGATTTGTTTTAATGCTTGCACCTTGTAGAACTGAGTGAACCCTTAAGATAGGGGGACTCACTGAGATTTAGTAATCTCACCCTATTCTAATTATCTTTTTTCTGGTTCTTCTAGACATGATCGTGGCAAGGGTAATATGACTTAGATTGTCGATGGTACTTCGTGGCGATGTTCCGTTTCTTTTTGGATCTTTATTCTATGTATTCTGTATATGTATCAGTACTTTTGGAATTGTATTATTTTGGCCATGACGATTTCGGCAAGTTATAATTTGTACTAATACATATTTCTATTTCTGCTGCTTATGTATGGATGTTTATGTACCATTCTAACACCATATGCATATATCCTAGGCAATGTATGTATGGAGTGTTACAGTTGGTATCAGAGCAGGTCGATTCTCGGCTTCTCCATGAAACATCATAAGTCAACATAGTTATGCCTCATATGTGTAAATGTCAGCATACTTCCTTGTGTTCTACTTATGGCATTGAGCCTGATTAACTTGATTCTATGTGTAGGACAAATAGGAAGATGGTTGATAGACACAGAGGTCCCGGAGGGCCCAGAACGAGGAATGTGGAAACTGAGCCTGAAGTTGGAGATGCTAATGTACCTTGGCTACAAATGATACAACAAATCCAACAGCAGAACCAAATTATGATGCAAATGATGCAAGGCATTCAAGGACAACAACTAATCGCTCCTGCTCTTGTTCCACAAATTCCAGTGGGTCCAGATTTTCGTGCCTTTTTTAGGATGAAACCTCCAGAGTTCGTAGGTGGATTGGATCATGTAGCTGCATATGCTTAGCTCTACAATATGGAGAGGGTGTTCCAGGATAACTAATGTACTGAGGAGGACAAGGTGATGTTTGCTGCTCAAATGTTGAAAGGTCCAACGGGTAGGTGGTGGGATACTGCATCTACCTATTTCACTTCCCAGATGATTCCGAGAGATTGGAATTACTTCAAGATAGCCTTCTTGGAGAATTACTATCCAAACAACTTGTGTGATTAGAAAAAATGTGAGTTTCAACTTTTCAAGCAAGGCAGCATGTTAGTGTCTAAGTATGCTGAGAAATTTGAAGACATGGCTGCCTACTCCAGACAAGTTGTCTATGCACCTGATGAATTGGGGAAGATTGACCAATTTTTGTTTGGACTAAATGCTGATGTGGCCCATAGTGTGTCTCAACGAGAATTTTCTACTTATGCTAAATGTTTGAGGCAATGCTATGTTGCTGAAAATAGTTTGAGAAGAGTCAAGGAAGAAAGATAACAAAGTAGGCCTATGCGTAAAGATCAGGGGAAGTTGGGGCATTACCTGAAACCTCGAAATTCTCCTTGTTGTACCCCAAAATTTGCCCTCCCATATTCCTCAAGATATGTCAAGAATCATCTCCAAATGGTTCAACATTGCTCAAGAGTTAGACAGTCAAACCATCTCCTAGGCAGTAGACAGCTGAAATTAGGGTTTTTGTTCTTTCAAGGAATTTGGGGTTCTCAATGGTTCAATCAAGTCTCATAGGACTATATACATTCTCAAGCACCTACATGCCAAGTTTCAAGATTCACAGTGCCAGTTTGCACAGTCAAAAGCTCCATTTGATCTACAGTCAACTGCAAGGGCAAAATGGTGATTTTGCAGTCAAAAGTCAGAATTCTTGGTCAACATCTTATTTTTGAGTTCACAATCATCATTTGATCAAGTCTTGATCATGATCCCACAAGAATAGCTCAAAAATCATCAAGGTGCAAAAGTTACTATTTTTGGACAATAGAAAAGTCAACTGTACTTTGACCAGGGCATAACTCTTTCATGGTTTATCAGAAAAATTCCATCCAAATCTCATTTTGAAGAGGATGCAATTTCCTAAAATCCATATTCACACTCTAAGATCAAGAAATTCTCTCACAAAAAGTTACAAATTTTTATATTATAGGTCAATTTCAAAAGTCAACAAAAGTACACTTTGAGTCAAAGGCCATAACTTGAGATTGGTAAATCCAAATGACATGGGACCAAAAGCATTGGTTAAAGGACTTCAAGGGCTTTCCAAAATGTCCAAGAACATGGTCATATGATCAAAATTGAGCAAGTTATGCATTGGAGAAGTTGGGCAATTTTCATGAATTTGCAAAAGTCAACTTTGCTCAAAACACCTTTTTGCTAATGGGCCTAAAATCTCTTTTTGAAAATTCACCCATGACCTATGCACGACCCACCAAGTTAAATTGGATTTATTTTCTTAAATTTATTGATTAAATGGATTTTTAATACATAATAATTCATTTAATTAATTTAAATTATAAGAAAATAAAAGATTTGATTCTTAAATCTATTTTTGAACCAAATGTGATCCAAATATGCTGACCAAGCAATACCAATTTGTGCACAAGCTAAAAGATACAAAAATATCCAATTTTGGCAACTTGTTCAATCATGAAAAATTAAGATTATTTGATTTGTCAATCATCATCAATATTCAATATTCAGAGTTAAAAGACCATTCAAGAGCATATATACTATATACAAACCCTAGCAGGCAGAGAAGAACAAGGATTCGTGCCCTAGCCATAGCTACCAATTTCAAGAAACTTCAAGAAAAATCAAGACTTGTTCTTGCAATCTAGGCCAATTCAAGGTGCCTTGTCCATCCAAACACATTGCAGGAGGTACCAGGAGTGATTTGCAATCAAATTCAAGCACCAAAGCTCAAGGAATCATGAAATACCATCTCAGGGTTTGCACTTCTAATTCAAAATCGTATCTCTTAATTCATATGCATTTGACATGTTTTTGTGATTGATTTGCGTTGTTAGAGATTATACAAAGCTAATGGAATGAATTAATTGAACCATAGTGCCCTAAACTGAGAGATGCCATGATCGAGTTTCTAGGGTTTTAAAGCTTTCAAATAGGGCTTTCCAAACCATGAAAAATTGGAACCAATGGGATACATGGTTGAATTCGTGAGACCAAGACGATTCCAACACATACCTCGCGAAATATTTCTTTTTGCTCTGTGTCTATTCGCTATTTTTCGTGCAGGAGATAGTGGAGGTTAAAAACCCCCACTACCTGACTCTATTTATACAGGACCAAGGTTGAAGATGATGACGTGTTATCTTCTGGTTCGTGTGTTTGAATTTCGCGCATTTTTTTTGTTTTCCAGTATATTGCTTGCTTTTTTTATATAATATAATTGGTCCATTACATTAACAATTGGAGCAGCTTGGTTGGGTGGTAAACGCGTTGGCCTGGAAGCATTGGGACCTGGGTTCGAATCCCAGGTCCCCCAAAACATTATTCAATTTTGTTTTCAGGTGTTCCCATGTAGCGCCTAGAATGCAGACCACCATGCGCCTCAATTATCAATATGCCAAGTGGTCTCAGATCCAAATCTAATGGCCAGAATGGGGTCCTCACCATGGTCTCCAGTCAACAAGCATGTGGGAAATTCAGAAAGTCAAACGAGGCTAAATGAAAGTGGGCCAAGAAATTCCAGATTCACCACCAATTTGGGCCCAGCACCCCCCTGAGTTCGTTCTATTTTTTATTTTCTTTTCATTATTTTTCTCTATTTCTATTTTATTATTATTATTATTTTAATTAACCAATTAACAAATTAACCCCTTTTTTATAAAAAAATCAGAAAACAAAAAAATATAATATTTTTATTTATTAAAATTAATTTCACTATTTCATTATTTTTGTAAATAAATAACTTAATTAATTTAGTTTCTAATTAGGCATAATTTTAATATCTTTTGCGATAAATTAAAAATTAATTAGAATTAGGTTTTTAATATATTTAATCATTTTATTTTTTTTTTATTTCCTTAAACATTCAAAAACCCAAAAAATATATGTTTTTATTTTATTAATTAATTAACTTAGACTTAATTTCCGCTTAAATCAAAATAACAAAAAATCTCTTTCTTTCTTAAAAAAGGTCAAAACCCTAAAGCTCGCCGATTCAATTTTTCTCGCGCGTACTATTTTTTATTCATATTCCATATAATTGTAATTGCTCCGAGGATGTAATAGCTTTAACTTAGGATTATTTATCGCTTTTATTTACTTTCCCGCATTTACTTTTGAAGGGTTTGTTTTTGGCGATGTAAATACCTGACGCCTTGTAATAGCTTAGTTTTATTTTCCGCAACCATTAACTGCTAGATGTATGAATAATAGGCTATGCATGACAAGATCTATCTTAACTTAAAATCAACCGTAGCTCACCATAACATGTACAAAGATAACATAACTGAAAATTGACACATTTGCACATGCCACTCCTAGGATACGCCTCACTTGGTTGCCTCGAACGTGGTCATTGAGTATAGGAAGTTTTAGAGGTCGCCCTCTTGTCCAAAGATCATAAGTTGCCTCGAAACAGTTGCCTCGGATAAAATGATCTAAGACATTAGGGTTACCGCTAAGGCGTCCTAACGTTGCTTTAGTGACCACATGTCCCTTAATCGAATTGACCCGAAAACTCCAACGACAGTGCTACCTACTTCTCAATAGTGGGATAGCACTGTCTAAAGGACATTTACACAGTTTAATTCCTTTTGAGTAGGTAGAGGTTCTCAGGTACTTGCTCTTTCAAAACAAAACAAATTGTTCGCACTTACACTTTTCAAACAAAGTTTTCAAACAACACTTCATACACTCTTGAGGACAGAAACAAGAGTTAAATCGAAGTTTTCAAACAAACCTTTTTTCAAAACCCACGAACACAAGAAAAGCAAAACTTTTTGAAAACACAACGAGCAAGTACCTAAGAGCCCGTGGATAACCACGGATAGAAAGGGTGCTAACACCTTCCCTTTCTATAATCTACCTCCCGAACCCGAGAAACAATCTCAAAAAGGAATTTTTTTGTGCTTTTGTCCTTTCCTTGTTGGATAAAATAAAAGACGGTGGCGACTCTTGCTTACCGCGACATTTTGCGAAAACAAACGCAAACGCGAACCAGCATTCCAAAACAGTCAGTTATATTTCCACCGATCACACTCCTCTAGTAAGGAAGCCAGTTTATGGTGATCGATCGGTTAACCGCCTCTATGTATCAAGTGCAACAAGAGGCATAATGGAAATTTTTGGGTGGACCCAATGAGGTGTCACCGATGTGGAGTGACAGGTCACTTGATTAGGGATTGTCCAAGTCAGAATGTTCAGGAGAAAACTGCAAGTTGTGTGTACACCTTGGATGTGAGGAAGGCCCAAGGAAACATAAATCTGGTTGCAGGTACGTGTTCTGTTAATAATCAACCTTTGTTTTCTTTAGTGGATTATGGAGCGACCCATTCCTTTATTTCTAATTCGTGTGTGTGAAGGCTCGGATTTAAAGCCACTACTCTTTCTAATCATATGTTCATCTCGTCTGCTACGGATGACATAGTGGAAGCTTGGAAAGTTTGCAAATATTATTCTTTCAATTATCGTAACTTCTTGATTGGTCTTATCTGCTTACCTCTCAAGAAGATCAATGTAATATTGGGCATGGACTGGTTGTCAGCTAATTCAGTGTACATCGGTTGTAAAGAGAAATCTATTTTCACTCCTGCCGAAGAAACCACTCCTGCCAATGCTATTAGGAATCTGATCGGAGGTACAATTAATTTGGTTAATTGCGTTTTTACTCAAGAAATGTCTTTCCTTTTGGTTCTTACTTCAGATCCTGGAAGTGAGAGGAGCGTGTATGAGATTCCTATTGTGTGTGAATTTCCTGACGTTTTCCCATAATATGTAACTTCTCTTCCACCAGAAAGAGAAGTTGAGTTCTCTATCGATCTTGTTCCAGGAACCGCTCCGGTTTCTATCGCCCCATATCGAATGTCTCCTGCAGAGCTAAGGGAATTAAAGAATCAATTAGAATTGTTATTGGCGAAACATTTTGTTTAGCCCAGTGTTTCTCCATGGGGTGCTCCTGTTTTATTGGTAAAGAAGAAAGACGGTAGTATGCACTTGTGTATTGACTATCACTAGTTGAATAAGGTGACTATAAAGAACAAGTATCCTCTACTGCGGATTGATGGCCTCTTAGACTAGTTGAAAGGAGCATGCGTGTTCTCGAAGATTGATCTCAGGTCAGGATATCATCAAATTCAGGTCAAGAGTTTGGATGTATCAAAGACGGCTTATAGGAAGCGATATGGCCTTTATGAATTCTTGGTTATGCCCTTTATAGTGACCAATGCTCCTGTTGTTTTTATGGATTACATGAACCGTGTATTCTAGCCATATCTAGATCAGTTTGTAGTAATATTTATAGATGATATTTGTTGTACCCCAAAATTTTCCCTCCCATATTTCTCAACACATGGCAAGTGAGGTCCCCAAATTTCTCAAGGAAGTTCAAGAGTTGACCAGACAAACTCTCTCCTAAGGCAGTTTATCTCAAATTTGGGTTTCTATTTTCATTAAGATGTGTGAACCACAAAGGACTCAAATGCTCATCATTGTCCTAATATGTCCTCAAGATTATCCATGTCAAGTTTCAAGCCTTTCAGAGGAAGTTTGCTCAGTCGATTGCTCAAATGCCTGAAAATCAACTATGCTAGGTCAAAAGTCAATTGTGGCCCACATACAGTCAAACTTCAAGATTTTTGGTCAACATCCTCATTTTGAAGTATTGTTCATAATTTGATCAAGGTTTGATCATGATTCCTCTAGGATTGCTCACAATTCATCAAAACCCAAAAGTTGCTAAATTAGGGTTTTGTAGGAAAAGTCAACTCAACTTTGACCAAGTATAACTTTCTCATGATTTATCCGAAATGACTCATCCAAAGCTCATTTTGAATAGGATTAAATTCCCTACAATTAATATTCAGCTCCCAAGTTCAAAATTTGCACTCACAAAAAGATATGGATTTTAACATTATAGGTCATTTTGGAAAGTCAACAAAAACACCTTTTGGGTCAAAGCTTCATACATGAACATGGAAGACTCAATTGAAATGATACAAAAAAGGTTGCTTAGAGGACATCCTAAGCTTTCTAAAAAGTCCAAGAAGACCAATCTAGGGTCAAAATTAAGAGAGCTATGCATTGGCCAAGCTGACCATTTTTGCAAAATTGCCAAAAGTCAAATGTGCTCAAATTTGCATTTTTTGCTAAATGGGCCTAACTTTTTATGCTTGCACCTCACTTATAATGTGGTCCACGACTCAAATACTTACCCACCAATTATTTTTTCCATTTTTCAATTTATTTTGATTTTTCATTGATTTAAAAGTGAATTAAATCAAATAAATGATGAAAATTATCAAAGATTTGATTTGATTGGTTTTTTTGACAGGTTAGCAACCAAGATATGATGAGTTTGCAAGATCAATTCGAATCAATGACAATTGGTACAAAAAGAGCATGATTTGGCTCAATATAGCAAGTTTGCATATGCCATGAAAATCAAATCAAATCTTCAAAACTTTCAAAGATGTGATCTGTTTTTACAACCCTAATTCACTCTATGATATATATTGAACATATCCAAGGCAAGAACAAGGGGTGACAGTCATGGAAAAGAGAGAACCAAACTTCAAAATTTCAAAGAAAAGTGGTGATTCAATTTCCATCCTAGAGGCCAATCCAAGCCATTCTAACATTTCCAAAAGATTGTTTGACATCCCAGGAACGTATCCCAATCAATTGCAAGCCACCTCAGGTCCAGAATCAGCGCATAGCAGTCACACGGTTTTCCTAAAAACTAGATTTCAATTTCATTAATTTACTCATCATATGCACGTTTTGATTATATATTCTTGTTCATCATTGAGTTTGCAAGCTATTGGTATCATTTAATTGTGTTTTCAGTACATGAATCACGATATGCCATGATTAGGGTTCCAAGCTTATTTTTGGGGTTTCTTAGTACATGCCAAATTAGGAACGGATATGGATACCATGATGATCAGGGCTTCAAGCCCAATTGATTCATGGCCTCCAATGAAATTTATATCATGTTTGCTGCATTTTTGAAGTTGATAGGGTTTTAGCTACGGAGTCCTGTCTGTAGGTAAAGGTCTCGTTGCCTAAAACGACAGGTCGGGGAAGAAGATGAAGCGTGGCAATCCATGGTTGGCCCGTTTGAATTTTCGCGCATTTTCTGAATATATTTCTTTGTTTTGCTTATATTACTTTATTGTTATTATATGAACAAATGGAGCGCGTAGCACAAATGGTAGTGTGGTATTGGAAGTAAGCATGAGGATCTGGGTTCGATCCCTAGATCCTAACCTTTGTTCATATTATTTTGTTTCATGAGATCAGCTACACTACAGCCTCAAGCGTCCACCATAGGCCATCCAAATTCCACCATCAGATCCATCAGCAAGCTGGATCCAACGCTCAGGTAGCAAGAGGCTTACCATGCTCCTCAAGTCAACAGCCATACCAAATCAGGCAAAGTCAAATAGGCTGAGATTGGTTTGGGCCCAGAATTTCAACAATATACCCCCACAATTGCTAACAATTAGGCCCATCTCTAACTTTTTTTATTTATTTCTTTTCCTTAATTCTTTTAATTTTTCTTTTTATCATTTTAATTAACAAATTAATCTTTTTTTTTATAAAGTCATAAAATCAAGAATTCATAACAAATTAGAATTAGTTTTTTTTATTACCAAATTTAATTTAATTTAGTTTCACTTAGGGAAATTTTAATTTATTTTCATAAATAAAATCAAATAGGAATTATGTTAAATTCTTGATTAAATTCTTTTGTTTTTTTTCTCAAATAAATAAAAATACAAAAATAGGTTTTTAGATTGAATTAATTCATTTTTATTAATTTAAAATTAATTAGAACTTAGGATTTTCTTTTTAATTTAACTATTTCATTATTTTCTTAAATAACAAAACATGAGAAAAAAAATTTTTTATCAATCGCAAATAGGCTTAGTCAAGGGTCAAAACCCTAGTCGTTTCATATTTAATTCGTCGCGCGCTTATTATTTATTTTGACAATATTTTTGTAACTGTTCATGGTTTATAATAGTTAATTTAGGGCTTTTACTTATCGCTTTTTCCCCGGGTTTTTGGCTATGTAATTAATCCCCCTCCCGAAGCCTTGTAATAGCGTAGGTTTATTTTCTCGCATTTAATTCCCGCAAATATTTAACTGTTTAGATGTATGCTAATAGGTTTGTATGGCAAGAATGCATGACAAGTTAATACGATTAGAAAACCCTAATGTGCAAAGATAAATAACTGAAAACAAATCACTCACACATATCACTCTTAGGGTATGCTCTCACTTCGGTTGCCTTCGGTAAACGGTCATTAAGCATAGGTTGTGTTAGTGGTTACCCTTCTGTCTAAGAAGATCAAATGTCCCATTCGAGTGTTGCCTCGGAAATATTGCCTCAGAAATGTTGCCTCGAATATGATCTTAAGACTCTAGGGTTATTACTAAGATGTCCTATCATTGTTTTAGTGATCGTACTTCCCTTTCAAATTGACCCTTACAACTCCAACGACGATGCTACCTATTTCTCAATAGTAGGATAACGCTGTCTAAAGGAAACAAGAATAGAAACGATCTTTTTCGAGTAGGTAGATGCTAGTAGGTACTTGCTCAAATCAAAGCTTTTCACACATACACTTTTCAAACAAATTTTCAAAACAACTTCGTCACACTCATGAGGACTGATACAAGGGTTATCACGAAGTAAAACATTTTCAAAAACAAAGCACATACACAAGCAATTTAAAAAGATGAGCAAGTACCTAAGAGCCCATGGAAAACCATGGATAGAAAGGGTGCTAACACCTTCCCTTTCTATAATCTACCCCCCGTACTCAGAAACATCTCGAAAAAGGTTTTTTCTGTTCTTTTTCCTTTTCCTGATTGGATAAAATAAAAGTCGGTGGAGACTCTTGCTTATCGCGACATTTTGTGAATAAAAAACGCAAACCAGTATCAAACATTCGGTTCTGCCACCGTATCACAAAACTGGAGACTCTGTTGGGGACTTTATAAGTAGGGTATACCTTAGGATCTAGGTCATCATAATTGCTTCTCTTGATTGCTTTGTTTGCTTTACTTTTAAGGGTTTTGTTTGGGGTTACTATATATCCTACACCCGGATTTGGGGAATGCCTTTTAGTTAAGTAGCAATAGATTGTGAGGGAACTGTACGCCATAGACCGATACGGTTGAAGCAGTAGCTACGTTGGTGTGGAACTTTGGTTGGTACCGGTATCCCTTATGGAGAAACGAGGAGAATACGGGGCCGCTACATGGTGTCGTTAAGCATCAACTGACCTTAGAACCTTTAATTGCTCAACTTGGCCATTAGAAAGTAGTGAGATAGCCGGCCTCGGTGTAGAGCTGAGAACTGGTTGATACTCGATGGTACATTCATTGAGACCATACTCTCAGAATAATTTCGGCCGCAAGAAAATATTGCGTGAGATGAAACCATGACCGATGGAGGATGGTCAGTGATATTGAGATCCTCTAGAACCCGGTTACTTTTCTAGGACAGGTTGAACAAAATTTTTTCAAGAGGGTATTGCCTTTGACCTCATGCAAGCCTTAAACCTAAGGGTTTTGTGTGATTTGACTGTGTTTGCAATATTTGTGTTTGCTATACCTGTGGTTTATCATGACATCATGCATCATAACATGGCATTCATGCTTCATTACACTAACCATTTCAAAGACCAAGGGAATTTATCTTTGTTCTGTTTTACAGATCATGGCTTACGTGCGAGAAATAGCATCTGAATCAACTTTGTGCAGATACCTGCCCAACTTAAAGAGCTAGCATCAAGAGTTTCCGAAACTTCTACTTTCATTAAGAGACACGGTCAACTTCTCAGCCTGGTTACTTCAAACCTTGATGAACAGGTGATGAGTGTACTATTTCAGTTCTTTGATCCCAAGCATCACTACTTCACCTTTCCAGATTATCAGCTGGTACCCACCTTGGAAGAATTCTCTCATCTATTGGGCATATCCATTCTTGAACAGGTACCCTTCGCCGGTATAGAAGAAGTTCCTAGGCCAGAAGACATTGACTCAGATTTGCATTTAAAACGGGCCGATGTGGTATCCAATTGGGAAACTCGAAGCGGGGTCGAAGGTTTTCTAGCCAAATTTCTGATAGAACAGGCTCAGTTATTTTGGGATGATTTGTATTTTCAGGCTTTTGAAGATGTCTTGGCTCTTCTTATCTATGGTTTAGTTCTCTTCCCTAATCCGGACTCCTTCGTAGATGTGAATGCTGTCAAGATTTTCCTTTCTCGCAACCCTGTGCCTACCTTGCTTGGAGATATCTTGCATGCTCTCCATACTCGTACTATGAAGAGAAGAGGGACCCTTATGTGTTGCATGTCGTTGTTGTCGAGGTGGTTTATTTCTCACCTCCCTAAGTCTGTGCTGAAGAACGAAGAAGGTTTGGTTTGGTCGCACAGAGTAATGTCACTTGCTCATACAGATATTCTTTGGTGTTCCAGGGCTATGGAAGACACTGTTGTTATTGACCGATGTAGGGGATACCCTAATGTCCTGTTACTTGGTATCAGAGGGGGTATAACCTACAATCCTTGTCTAGATTTGTGACAATTTAGTTGTGCTCGAAGAGATGGCCCCCATGAGTTACTTCTCGAGGACATTGTAATCAACTATAAGGATGACGTTAAGAAGCATCGCTGGAGGTTCATACAAGCTTAGGGCATGGTAAGCAGATCTAACCCCTAAGAGTTGGGACCAAAGACTTCCCTTCCTATGCAGCCTTACCTCCAATGGGTCCGAGCTCGTGCCCAGAATCTTAAGATGCCTTATGCGGCCGTATTACCAGTGATCGTATAGCCCACTACTGAAGAAGGTATTCCTTACACGGTTCTCTATCCTTACATGCCCACTGATCCTGGGGAGTTACGGAGGTCTTGGATTCAGCTGAAGAATGAGCGGGATACTTACCGGGAGCAGTTCCATGAGCAAGAGAGGAAGGTTTTAAAGCTCACCAGGCAGCTCGAGGAAGAAAGAGTGTCCAATGACTATATCAGCACAAAGAGAAAGTGCCCATGGGACTTTTGATGTTCTATTTCTAGTTTTAGATTTGTTTTTATTTACTCCTTTGTAACGTCTAAAAGGCATGTTGAACCTTTCAAATTTAAGCTAATAAAGTTTTGTTTATTTTCGATTTGCAAATTTAAATTTCCCAAAGTCTTTGAAATCATTACTTGCGCATCCCATTATCATACACATCATTACAGGTACCACTACAGGTTTCTCATCTTCTTCACTGTTTATTTCAGCAGAAATATCTTTCGATCAAGCCATCAAAGATCTTCAGGCACAGAACGCCCAGTTCCAACAGATGTTCATAAGTCTGGCTAAGGGGCAGGAGGATTTGAAGACCCTTATTCTGAAAGAGAAGGAGAAGAAGAAGAAGAAGAAGAAGAAGAAGAAGAAGAAGACAGGTATTCTGAATATGGGTAGAAGGTTCGGAGAAAGGTTGAAGCATCAAACTGATCTGATATCTTCATCCAAGGAAGGGGAGAACCAAGAAAGGGAAAAGGACCCTAGTCCTGCAGTCTCTGACAAAGATACTGATTTTGATGATGAGCAATATCCTCCTGCTGATGATAAATACAAGTAGCTAGAAGACCGTCTGAGTGCTATGGAAGTTCAGAAGATACCTGGCTTGAATTTCAGAGAATTGTGATTGGTATCGGAAGTAGTCATCCCTCATAAATTCAAAGCTCCGGTTTTTGACAAGTATGATGGAATGTCCTGCCCAAAACTCCACCTCCGCTCTTATGTCAGGAAAATCCAGTCTCACACCGCTGATAGAAATGTGTGGGTGCACTTCTTTCAAGATAGCCTGTCAAAGACTCAGCTTGAATGGTTCTATCAGTTGGAGGGAGCTAATGTCACAAACTGGGAAGATCTTGCTGCTGCTTTCCACAAGCAGTATCAGTATAATGCCGACCTTGCTCTCACTCGTACTCAACTCCAGAGTATGTCCATGGGTGCAGGTGAAGGCTTTAACGATTATGCACAGAAATGGAGAGACTTAACTGGAAGAGTTCAACCCCCGTTGTCTGATAGGGAGTTTGTGGATATATTTCTAAGGACTCTATCTGGTCCATTTTTCAATCACTTAATCGGCAACTCGTCATCTGGTTTCACCGAGTTGATTTTAACTGGAGTAAGAGTAGAAGCTGGAATTCGAAGTGGTAAAATATAGAAGGATGCCTCGTCGAGTTCGGTAAAGAAACCTTTTACTGGTAAGAAGGAAGCCAGTACAGTCTACAGCCCGATGGGCCAAAGAAGATCTGAACACCGTCAAACGGTAAATGCTGTAGTGATACCAAGACCCGCAGTTTCTCCACAATGCAACAATCAACAAAGGGTGGAAAGACCACAGTGGCAGTTTACCCGCATCAACATGACCTTGGCCGAAGTGTTACCTCACCTGCTGAAATCCAACTTGGCAACCTTGAGAGAGGCTCCCAAGAATCCAAACACTTTTTCTCCCAGATACAATCCTAATGCGAGGTGCGCCTACCACTCTGAGAGTCCTGGCCATGATACAAACGATTGATGGGCTCTGAGAAACAAAGTACAATACTTTCTTGAAGCCAAGGAGATAGAGTTCGATACTCCAGAAAAACCGAATGTTATAACTGCTCCCATGCCCAAACATGGTCATGGAGTAAATGATGTTGACACCGATTTGTTTGTGACCTCTGTTGAAGAAATTTCTACTCCTCTGATGACTGTTAAGAAGAATTTGTTGTTGGCCGATTTATTTCTGACTTGTGTTGAAGGTTGCCACATGTGTTCGATTATACCTACTGGTTGCCGCTTGCTGAAGTCAGGTGTTCAGCGCCTGATGGATAATAAAGAGATTTTCTTTGAGAAGACTATGATTCCCGTTTTTCCCACTGAAGACGTTTCCATTATAACCATTTTCGCCAATCCTTCCAAGGTTTCCTCGAGAAAACCTGTTAGGATTACACTTGTTCAAAGAATTGCTCCGCTAATAATCACTGTTCCTGGTCCCATCCCGTACACTTCAGATAAGGTTGTCCCATGGCATTACGGTGTTGATGTGTACTATCATGGTATTAAGCAAGATCTGAAGAATGAAGAAGCTGATACTGATGTCAGTAATATTGTCGGGATTAGTAAGGTTACCCGAAGTGGGAGGATTTTCTCTCCTGAGATTGCTCCGCCTACCATCAAGCCTACTGTTATTCCAACTGCTGCTCCAACCAACACTCCTGACATTTCTCCTGTTCCTACTCCATTTATTACACCTGCTACTATTCTTATTCTCACTCCAGTTATCACCCCTGCTGCTGAGCCATCTGGGACTCGAGGCAAGGAAATCATAGGTGAGCCTGCCCTGACGGAGGCACCAAAGAAAATCATTGTGGAAGCCTCTAAACAAGAAATAGAAGAAATACTGAAAATTATCAAGAAAAGCGACTACAATGTGGTCGAACAGCTGGGGCAGACCCCGTCAAAGATCTCCATGTTGTCTCTGATGTTATGTTCTGAAGCCCATGCAAAGGCTTTGATTGCATTTCTCAAGACTGTGCATGTGCTGCAGGAAACTTCAGCAGATCAGTTCAAAGATTGTGTGGCCAGCCTGACTGTTGATAATGGGCTAGGTTTCTCAGATGTGAATCTGACACCAAAAGGAAGGAATCATAATGATTCTTTGCATGTCTCGATCGAGTGCAGGGGCACCACTATGGCTCATGTGCTAGTAGATATCGAATCTTCGCTTAATGTTCTGCCGAAGAAAGCGTTGGACCGTTTGGATTGTGAGGGTTTGACTCTAAAGCCTAGTAACATTGTGGTAAGGGCTTTTGACGGATCAAAGAGAATGGTGCATGGGGAGGTGGACATCCCTGTCAAAGTGGGTTCTCAGACTTTTGGGTCCACCTTCTATGTAATGGATATCCAGCCATCGTATTCTTGCTTGTTGGGTCGTCCCTGGATCCATAGGGCTGGGGCAGTTACTTTCACACTCCATCAAATATTGAAGTATCCAGTGAAGAGGAAGATTGTCACAGTGCGAGGTGAAGAAGAATATATGGTGAGTCACTGTGATCGGTGGATCTGGAACTGACTGTTTAACGCTGGTTCGCGAAATGTCGCGGAAGCAAGAGTCGCCACCGTCTTTTATTTTCTCCAAATGGAAAGGACAAAAGCACGGAAAAATTCCTTAAAGAGATTGCTCTCGGTTCGGGAGGTAGGTTATAGAAAGGGAAGGTGTTAGCACCCTTTCTATCCATGGTTATCCATGGGCTCTTAGATATTTGCTCACTTGTGTTTTCAAAAATGGTTTGTTTGCTTTTCAACTGTGGGTTTTAAAAAAAGTTTCTTTGAAAATTCCAGTTCGACTCTTGTATCGGTCCTCAAGAGTGTTTGAAAAATTGCTTTCGAAAGCTTTTTGAAAAGGTGTCGGTGTGAAAAGTATTTTTGAATTTGTTTTGAATTTAGAGCAAGTATCTAGAGTCGTCTACCTACCCTAAGGAATTCGTCTGTGTAAATGTCCTTAAAGTAGTGCCATCCCACCATTGAGAGGTAGGTAGCACCACCGTTGGAGGTGTTCGGGTCAATTCGAGGTTCGGGACATGGTGATCACCAGAGCAATGGGAAGACACCTTAGAAGCTACCCTCATGCCAGGTTCCCGGATCATGAGGACTTACTAAGACGTCCTCTACTCGACGATCACCTTTCGAGGCAAGGCAACAGCGAGGCGTACCCTAGGGGTGGTGTGTGATTTGTGTGTCAGATTCGTTTATTTTTGTCTTGTTCATGTCAAAGGTGATCTACGCGTTTGTTTTTATTTCGTCATTCATTCTTGCATGCCATTATTTAACAGTTAAAAAATTGCGGAAAGATAAAATTCCTAAACTATTACAAAGGCGCGGGTCCACATCGCCAAATTTAATCCAGGACCCGATTTGACATAAAATAAAGAAATAAAATGCGAGAAATATAAAATTACACGGCTTTGGGAGAGTTACATAAATATTTAAAAGAAGGAAATAAATAAAAATGCGCGAATAGGAATTAAAATTGGAAACGAGGGCGTTGGACCCTTTTTAATGAAATTAAATTAAATGATTAAACTAATGAAATTAAAGAGAAAAAAGAAATTATTATTTTTTTTTTGAGTTTTTGGTATTTATGTTTTTTATGTATTTTTATGAGAAAGATTAAATGAAATTAAAATATTAACCCTAATTCTAAGTTTTTTTTTTATTTATTAAGAAAACATGTTAAAATTAAACCTAAAATTAATCTAATTATTTACATGCAATTTTGATTTATAAAAATAAATAATTAATTATTAGTGAAATTTATTTACAAAAAATATTAATTAAATAAATATATTTTGATTTTTATGACTTTTCTGTTTTTTACTATTTTTTATATTTTATGAAAATAAGTTAAATTAAAGGAATTAATTAAAAAAAGAAATAATTGAAATAAATAAAATAAGGAAAAGAAAGAAAATACAATACCTTGGGGGTTTCTGTCCCCTTTTTAGAGGTGAATTGGAGTGGTTTGGCCATTTGTGTTCTGGCCTCATCATTCATAAGTTGTTCTACTTTGGCCATTTGGCTTTTGGCTTTTGGCCATTTGCGTTTTGGCCTCAACATTCCTTAATCTTCTCAGGATGTCTGTCTCGCCATGTATTGGTGTCATGCATAAGTTTTTCTACTTTGGCCATTTGACCATTTGGCTTTTGGCCTCAACGTTCCTTAATGAACCTGGGATCCTGTCTAAATCTGCAGTTGAATCTCACGAACACATTAAATAAAATCATAAAATGCAAATAAAGCCAATATATGAAGAAATTTAATGTTTAGGCACAATATGGCATGTATGAATGATTATACCCTTTTGATCATGGAGATCAAATCAACCTTACCCTTACTGGAAAAGTAGTGACATGAATGCTTTTATGCCCTTTGGATCATGGAGATCAAGCCAGCCTTACCCTTACTGAAGAAGTAATAAGATGTTGGTTTGTAACTGAGATGGCTTGTTTGTAGTGAGAGAGAGATTTGTAATAAGGATTTCAAGGTTTTAGGGTTCTTGAAAGAGTTTGATATTCTGACAGTGTTGTGGCAAGGTTTTTTCTCTCTTTTCCTCCTCCCTGGTTTGTGTGAAAAGAAGGTGATTATATAATGAAAATTAGGGTAAAGCAAATGGGCTTTGAATGTGCAATTGGGCCTCCAATGTTCACTTGAATTCGTCACTTTCCAGGCTAAATCGCATGGACTTAAGTGCATTTTTTGAAGTTGAAATGTGAAAACAAAATGTAGCCGACATCGAGAACTAACTCCTGTCTGAAAATCGACTCAATCGGATAAACGGTGAATTAGTTATGAATTTTTGAAGTTTCAGCTCAGACAAACTTATTTTGGGCTCCAGTGTCGACTCTGACACGTTCTTCAATAAAAAACTGGTATTGATTGGTGCATAATTTGGTCTCGACTTTTGAAGCAAAGTTGTAGATCTATGAGTCAGTGACCTTGTGTAAAAATATGAGTCCAATCCGATAAAAATTGACCGAGTTATGAATTTTCGAAGTTTCGGCCCAGATGAAATAATATTCAGCATTCAGGATTTTCGGCGGGTCACACACTCTGAGCAAAAAATGAAGGCCTTTTGAACACCGTTCGAACTCGATACCTCCTGTGAAAATGTAGCCAACTCAATTTGTGAAATTTTGGCGCCGGAACCAGCTCGATACGATGAAAATCGACCAAGTTATGATTTTCTGAACATGACGCAGATAAACTTCCGTCACAAATTTTCTGTGCGAAAATACTTGATAAATCCACATTTTTGAAGACCTTCTGATCGAAATTGGCTTCCAGCCGTGAGAGATGAAAACGTAGATAATGTCAAGACGGAATTTTTGCCACCGGAACGGGTTCAAAACGAGTCACGATCTTCAAGTTATGAATTTTTTAGCGCGTAAGAACTGCACTTTCAGCACACTTTTTCACTATATTTCTTCAAGAAAACTCACACATTTGGATACCTTCTTTAAAGAATTGACTCTTGAGCCGAACCTGAATTTGAAAATACGTTGTCAGAGATATCTTGGCGAAAGAACACCTGAATATAACGCGCCGGGTTGGACTTGTGAATTTTCTTGAAATATTTTGAGAAATATGGGAGGGCAAATTTTGGGGTACAACAGTCACCTTAATTCATTTCGCTACGTAGAGATGGACGGGGAATTCATAGAAACTCCTTGTCAGAACTTTGAAGAGGTCCCTCCGGTCTTGGCATCAACTAAAGTGACTACCGACAAACCTCCGTTGAAGATGGCTTTCCTCAAGGACGCTAGGGCTGTGATTGAAGAAGGTGGGTGTACCAATTGGGGTCAACTCCATGATTTCACTCACAAAACTGAAAAATTTGGTTTGGGCTTTACTACAGGGGCTCAAAGGGATGTTAGGCGCGCACGGATTGGAAGACCTCCTCTGCACGTCAGCAATCGGGGAGTTAATGCAATTGAGGACAGTGAAGAAGATTCAGACATCAACAACTGGATCTACCCAACAACCAGCGGTGGACTGAATAACTGGATGACGAAGGACTTCATACCTGTTTCTTTCATTCTGCAGTAATTGACTTTTGTTTTAAGATTTGTAATAAACAGTTTGAAACTTTACGGCTCGGTGCCTTTCCCGAGGCACCTTGGCTTTGCTTGTGAGGACTTATTATTTGTCATTTCATATATCATTAATAAAGCATTAGACATTTCTTGCATACAAATTTTGTGCTCCTTGTTTTTCTTTTCTGTCTATCACTTTATCAAAACAACTATTCTCTTACACACACTCACGTATCATACTGCAGATCCATATCCACTCTGGATCCCATTGATAACAGCTCTGCTACTGCCAATTATGACTTCAAAAATCTGATCAACCAAGCCGAGGAAGAAGGTGAGGATGATTTTGAGGTGCCTGGAGAACTTGCTAGACTATTATAGCAGGAAGAAAGGGCCATACAGCCTCATGAAGAGCCAGTCGAGTCAGTGAATTTGGGTACAGAAGAGGATAGGAAAGAGGTTAAAATAGGTGTGAATCTGGAGCCTAGTGTAAAACAACGGTTAATACAGATGCTACACGACTATGTTGAGATCTTCGCCTGGTCCTATAAAGACATGCCTGGTTTGGACACTGATATTATGGTACATCGCATACCGACTAAAGAAGATTTCCCTCCGGTAAATCAGAAGGTCCACCGTATGCGCCCAGAAATGTCGGAGAAAATCAAAGCTGAGGTCATGAAACAGTTCGATGCAGGGTTCTTAGTTATCACTTCTTACTCGCAGTGGGTTGCCAACGTGTTCCGATACCTAAGAAAGACGGTAACATACAGATGTGTGTGGACTATAGAGATCTGAACAGGGCAATCCCAAGGATGACTTCCCACTTCCTCACATTGATGTTCTAGTCGACAACACCGTGCAGCAAAAGATCTTCTCCTTCATGGATGGTTTTTCTGGCTACAACCAGATCAAGATGGCTCCTGAGGACATGGAGAAGACAACCTTCGTTACACAGTGGGGCACCTTCTGTTACAAGGTAATGCCTTTGGGTTGAAGAATGTTGGGGCAACTTACCAGCGCGCCATGGTCGCTTTGTTCCACGATATGATTCACCATGAGATCGAGGTTTATGTTGATGACATGATAGCTAGGTCCCAGACCGAGGAAGAGCACCTTGACCATCTCCAGAAACTGTTTGACAGGTTGAAGACGTACAAGGTGAGGTTGAATCCGAACAAGTGTACCTTCGGGGTAAGGTCTGGTAAGCTTCTGGGTTTTATTGTCGGTGACAAAGGTATTCAGGTAGACCCTGCAAAGGTAAAGTCCATACAAGAGATTCCGGCTCCCCACACAGAGAAGGAAGTCAGAGGTTTCTTGGGACGTCTGAATTACATTTCCAGGTTAATTTCACATCTGACTGCTACTTGTGAGCCAATCTTCAAGCTGCTGAAGAAAGATCAAGTGGTAAAGTGGAATGATGAATGCCAGACCTCTTTCAAAAGAATCAAGGAATACCTTCAAGAACCACCAATTTTGATGCCTCCAGTTGAAGGAAGACCTTTGATATTATACTTGACAATGTTAGACAATTCAATGGGGTGTGTGTTGGGGCAGCATGACGAGTCTGGTCGAAAAGAGCATGCAATTTACTACCTTAGAAAAAAGTTTACCGACTGTGAGACCCGATACTCATTGCTCGAGAAAACTTGTTGTGCTTTGGCATGGGCTGCTCGCCGACTGAGATAGTATATGCTGACTCACACTACCTTGTTGATATCAAAGATGGATCCGATCAAGTATATTTTCGAGAAGCCCGCTCTCTCCGGAAGGATAGCAAGGTGGAAAATGATCATGACTGAGTACGACATACAATATACAACCCAAAAATCAATTAAGGGGAGTGTATTGGTGGATCATTTGGCGCATCAGGCTGTGGATGACTACCAGTCCACGAATTTTGAATTCCCGGATGAGAATATCATGTTGGTAACCGACTGCGAAGAACCTGGATCGGATGAAGGACCCGAGGAGGGATCTCGATGGTCTATGTATTTTGATGGAGCCTCGAACACACTGGGTAATGGCATTGGCGCTGTAATTTTATCTCCTAAGGGTTGTCATACTCCGTTCACCGTTCGATTATGTTTTAACTGCACCAACAATATGGCGGAGTATGAAGCATGTATCATGGGTCTTCGGGCTGCTATTGACCTGAGGATTAAGTTCTTGAGTGTATTCGTAGATTTTGCTCTTGTGATAATTCAGATCAAAGGTGAGTGGGATACGAAGCACCCGGATCTTATTCCTTACAAAGATTATGTACTGACATTGCTCCCACACTTTGAGGAGATAACCTTTGAACATTTCCCACGAGAGGAGAACCAGTTAGCGGACGCGCTAGCTACTATGTCGTCTATGTTCAGAGTTAGGTGGGACAATAAAGCTCCCCAGATTACCATTGAGAGGTTGGATGAGCCCGCACATTACTGTGACATTGAGACTGAAGAGGTGGCAGATAAACTCTGGTTTCACGAGGTAAAGAGGTATCTTGAGGCTCAACAATACCCCGAGGGGGCATCTGTTAATGATAAGAAGTTTCTGAGAAGGTTCGCTGCAAAGTTCTTCATCAGTAATGGAATCCTCTATAAGCGTAACTATGATTCAACCTTATTGCGGTGTGTGGACAAGAACGAGGCAGAAAGGATCATGGCAGAGTTACATGAAGGTACCTTCGGAACTCATTCTAGTTGACATACTATGGCAAAGAAAATCCTACGGGAAGGATATTATTGGTCCACTATGGAAGCTAATTGTTATCATCATTCTCGAACCTGTCATAAGTGCTAAGTCTATGCTGATAAGGTGCATATACCTCTGGTTCCCCTGAATGTTTTGGCAGCTCCTTGACCCTTTGAAATGTGGGTCATCGACATGATCGGCGAGATCAGACCCACTGCGTCTAACGGGCATCGCTTCATTCTGGTAGCAATTGATTACTTTACAAAGTGAGTTGAGGCAGCTTCCTTTTCTACAGTAACTAAGAACGTTGTGGTGTGGTTTATCCGACACAATCTGATCTGTCGATACAGTGTACCAGAGATAATTATCATTGACAATGGTACAAATCTCAACAACACGATGATCTTCGAGCTCTGCAAACAGTTCAAGATACAGCATCATAACTCTTCTCCCTACCGGCCAAAGATGAATGGCGCTGTTGAAGCAGCTAACAAGAACATCAAGAAAATTGTGCAGAAGATGACGGTGACATACAAATTCTGGCACGAGATGTTACCATTCGCTCTTCATGGGTACCATACCTCAGCACGAACGTCGACAGGGGAAACACCCTACTCATTGGTGTATGGCATGGAGGCAGTCCTACCCGTCGAAGTCCAGATACCCTCTCTCAGGATTATGAAGGAGGCGGGTTTGAATGAAGACGACTGGATCCAAACCTGACTTGATCAGCTGAATCTAATCGATGAAAAGAGACTTAGTGCTAGCTGTCAGGGTCAGACGTATCAAAAGTGAATGATCAAG
Source organism: Vicia faba (assembly GCA_948472305.1). Lineage (NCBI taxonomy): Eukaryota > Viridiplantae > Streptophyta > Magnoliopsida > Fabales > Fabaceae > Vicia > Vicia faba. Next base: position 773,298,298 of record OX451736.1, on the reverse strand, counting down.
GCTTTTAACAAGAAATTCAGACGTCAAGAATATCAAGTCGGGGATCTAGTGATCAAACGCATCATACTACCGCAAGGTGATCCCAGGGGCAAACGGACCCCCACATACGAAGGGCCATTTGTGGTTAAGAACACTTTCTCAGGAGGAGATATGATTCTAACCACCATGGATGGTGACGACCTTCTCACCCCATCAATGCAGACATAGTGAAGATATTACGCATAATCAAAGACCCACTAGGTTGACTGGCCTAGGCAAAAATAAGGGCTTCCCGGCGAACCAAAACGGTTCGGGAAAAAGTAAGGGATGAAAATGAAAAAACTGTACACCCGGCAAGCCGAAAACCTGAAAAGGCGACTTGGGCAAAAAAGGGTATCCCAGTGGACTGAAAACCCGAAAGGGCGGTCCAGGAAAAAATTAGGGATCAAGGCGTAACACTATGTCTCATTGGATCATCTTGCGACCAGACTTCGGTATTTACTATCAAGCTCAGACGACGCAATCAATCTGATCCACCTTCGACCAAGCAGCAAAGTGATGAGACGCTTGAAGATATAAAGGCAATAGCAAAGTTGGAACCCAATGGGATTGTTTCACATAGCTGTTTTTATTTCTTTTACACAAATTGTAATTACTGTTTTTTTTCGGCGGCATTCTCTTACTAGGATGTCAGCCTCTTTGTACAAACATGCCTATTACAAGCCAACTTCAAAGTCAATACAATTCATTTTCACAAGAAATTTCAATTTTTTTTTCTTTTTCTGTTTTGTTTTGCAAGAACGTCCAATGATTCATTTTTTATATATGCATTTGAAAATAATGGTTGCTCAAAAACATTTACACAAGAAACAAAGACAATTACTCGTAATTCCAAGAACATGGAAAACAAGAAGCGCCCAAACCTTACAGTTACTCTTCCCATCAGGTACTGGGATAGAGCCAGCTTGAGAACATGAGCAGTGATACATACACTCCCCACAGAGTAAAAATTATCCAAAGACAGTAATGGTAGCTTTCCCGAACAGGACATAACTCTCCCCAGCTAAGGTTCACAATCGCGAGTGAGTTGGTAAATTTTTCCCCAAGCAAAGTTTATTTCTCTCACAAGCAGAAATTCAATCTCCAACAGAATTCATTATCACCAGCAACGGAAATTCATCCCCAGCTGAGTTATTTCTCCAAGACGGCAGATTTATCAACATAGTATCTCCTCTCCAACAGAGTTTATTCCCCGCAGAGTTATCCTCAGACAGGGTCTCTTCCGGCAGAATATTCGCCATCCAAGTGGCAAACCCCCAACATAGTCATCTTTGTTCACCATCCCCAAGATAAGTAGAGAAACTATGCGTTTTTACAGTGGTCAAGAATACCATCTCTCATACTCTCCAAACATCAGTCAGGGATTTATTTTCCAAGACTTAGATTATTATGTCAGCATTTCATGTTCATACATCATGACATGTGCATACATCACATATAACATAGTCTCATTTATTTTGAGAACGTCATCATACAATGCATATCATGCATTGCACATAACTAACCTTGTATTTCTTTCAAGAAAGGCAATTATTATCAACAATTTCCAACAGGTCCGTGATCAACACTCGAAGCTAAATAGAGTAATCATCTGTGCGACAGATACAACATTACCCAGTTTTCTTCCAGAAGTCCTACACAGACTCGTCACAAAGCAACCTTACCTAGGTTCCCTCTACAGTTTTACCCAAACTCATTCTGAAACAGCTCTACTATCCAGGCTTTCATATTGAAGTAACCCTACTATCCAGGTTCCTTCTCACAACCCTACTATCCAGGCTTTCATATCGAAGTAACCCTACTATCCAGGTTCCTTCCCAAGCCCTACTATCCAGGCTTTCATATCAAAGTAACCCTACTATCCAGGTTCCTTCTCAAGCCCTACTATCCAGGCTTTCATATCGAAGTAACCCTACTATCCAGGTTCCTTCCCAAGCCCTACTATCCAGGCTTTCATATCGAAGTAACCCTACTATCCAGGTTCCTTCTCAAGCCCTACTATCCAGGCTTTCATATCGAAGTAACCCTACTATCAAGGTTCCTTCCCAAGCCCTACTATCCAGGCTTTCATATCGAAGTAACCCATTTTCCAAGTTCCTTCTCAAGCCCTACTATCCAGGCTTTCATATGGAAGTAACCCTACGATCCAGGTTCCTTCCCAAGCCCTACTATCTAGGCTTTCATATCGAGGTAACCCTACCATCCAGGCTCCTTCTCACAGTCCTACTATCTAAGCTTTCATATCGAGGTAACCCTACCATCTATGTTCCTTCTCACAGCCCTACTGTTGTACCCCAAAATTTTCCCTCCCATTTCTCAATGATTTCTCATCACTAAGCCCTTGGAGCTCAAGATCCAGTTAGGGTTTCATCTGCTCAAGACTTCTCCTTGCACTGTTGGCCCAAATTAGGGTTTTTGTTTGCACAAAGATGTTTTGACCTAAAATGCCTAAGATGAATTTCATGCTTCATGTTGGACTCCCAAGTTTATCCACATCAAGTTTCAAGTCTTGATTCCAAGTATTGCCCAGTCAATTGAACAGTTGACCTAGAAATAAGCTGTAATGGGGAAAAAGTCAATTGTGGCCAATTGACAGTCAAATCTCATGAAAATTGACCCCCATCAACATTATGAACTCACATGGACCATTTGATCAAGTTTGGATCACAATTCCACAAGAAATTTGATCAGATCACTAAAAGGGCAAAATGGTCATTTTTAGGGTTTTGACTGCACAAAGGCAATTTTTGACTGTTTGACCTAGCCAATGGCAAACCAAGCTCACATATGGACTCAAGGACCCCATGGAATTGTCTTGACATGCTCAACAAGTTCAAAAGATCCCAAATGCACAAGATTGACAGTTGAATTTCTCAGTCAATTGATCAATTTTGACTATATACTGAAAAGTCAAACTTTGACTTTTTGGTCAAAATCAAGTGTCAAGATTCATTTTTCATCAAAACATGCCAAATCATGAAACTTGTTCATCAAGAAATCCAAGATTGCAAATTAGGGTTTGAAATGAAGATTTTTCATAACTTAAAATTTTTCTAAGTTATGAAAAACCCTAATTTTTTCCTAACTTTTTCCCACTTTCTCACCAAGATTCATTTGGATTCAAGCAAAAGTAAAAACATAAAAGTTGTAGCCTATTGCATAATCTACAACTTTGATTCACAAAGTTTTCCCAAAAGAGGCTTGTATCTCAAGTTACAATTTTTGGAACAAGGGTACCAAACCATTCTTAACTTAGTGAAAATTTGACCTATTTTAGGCAAGGTTTTTACCTAACTTCAAGACCATTTTTCACATACTTCCACTTGGAATTTCAATTTGCATTTCAAAGATGGATTGTAGTACACATTCCAAGCTTTCCAAAATGTCCAAGAACTCATCAAACAACCTCATGGTTAGGGAGAATCGAATTTGGCAAGTTGGGCAAAAGTCACTTTTGTTCTTGACCAAGACATGTTCATACACATTGCCATTTTCAAGTCATCTTGGTTTATGCTACATTACAGGCCTCTAATCCCATTTGCACTCAATAATTTAATGCATACTCATTGTGCCAAAACCTTATTTTGTGTGTCCAAACATTATTTGCAAGATTAAGCCATTTTTAGATAAAGCATAATATCCATTTTTGAAAAGTTAAACTTTATGTCAAAGTTGCAAATCAGCAAGTACATTGGAAATCTCTTTGGCACAAGTTTAGGACTAATCACACTGATCAATGCCAAGGTTTGCAGCACATTAGGGGGGCCTCTAGCTGTCTAAAACTCAAGTGGACATTTGTTTGCTTAAGTGTGAAGAAAGCTAGCATAACACAACAAAACTTTCATCTCAGCACAAGGAAGCTTAAGTAAAAACTTTGTACACTTTCTAAACATCCTAACTGAGCTAGAACACGAGTCGACCACCTCCCTTGCCTTCCAAAACTCAAAATCACCATTGAACTGCACAAAAACAGGGCTTGCTGCAGATTGAATCCCACAACTCATTTCCATCGTGCATTCTTGCCCAAACCAGTTCAAACACCTTCCCTACCATCAATCCAAACTATCCAAAGCATTAGAAGTGGACTGTAACTCCTCTATTCAGTTTGGCCATTTTCATTTTTCTGATTTGCAGGTGGAGTTCTACAACTCGATTCAGCTAGTTTCAAAGCAAATTAAAACTTGGAATAGCATCCCTGGACATCAAGGAAGCTGTACCAATCATCACCTTGCTCTGAAAGTACCTCCATCATCAGATACAACTTCAACTGAACAGGTATCTTCTTGAACTTCTATCTCCCAATGTAGGCATCATTAGCTCTAAGTTTGTGAATAAGAAGTGTTCTACTCATGCCCCTGAAACTGTACATACTTTTACTTTCCATTTATTTTTCCTGAGCTATGAGAATTTAAGGTCTGAATGTTGATAAAAAGTTAGGTTAGGATTTGGAAATGATAAAATTCTCTCTCATTTTTTAGAGTTAAATCAAGTTTTTGGTATATTTGAATTCGTTGTTTGATGCTGAACATTTTTGATGTTATGAGTTTCCATTGAAAAGCCAGGAATCAGGATGTTTGAATTATGGTACAAGCGCGCGTTTTTTTGTCACAATTCTGGCCAGAGGTTGAAGAAGGATCTATTGGGATGGGCTTGTTCTATTATTTCTCTTCACACCATGTTATTACTTTTGCACCCCCTGAGCCCATTTTGTTCATTTTAATGATTTTTTTGACTTTTCTTTTTTATTCTGGCTTATTTATTTTTTATTATAATATTAAAAATATAAAAATAATTTTTTAAAACCCTTTTTAATTTATTAGACATTTATTTGTTTGAATTAGTATTTGTGCATAAATAAATAAATAAATAGATTCACTTTTTATTAAAAATACTAAAAATAGTGCAAACCCATTTTTATTCCATTTTTATTTTATTTTATCTTCTGAAAATATTTAATATAAAACATACTCTTTTTATAAATATTGAATATTATTATTTTTGTATATATAATATATATTTAGTAAATGATACAAATATTTATATATATATTAGTATATTTAGGTTAAATTACAAATTATACACATTTTTATTTTTTATTAATATTTAATATAAAAAATACCCTTTTGACAAATATACTTCATTTTTATTTTATTTTGTATATAATTGATAAATATTTGTACATATTAAATAATTAATATATTTACCTAATAAATTAGGGTTTTGCCCTAAAAGCATGGAAAATACTCAAAAAATAATACTTTTCATTTTATTTTATTTTGACATGTAAAAATACTTTTTTCATATACATAAAAATATTTTTTGGGCATCTTGCATATTTATCTTATTTCTATTTAATTTGTGCAATTGATTATCTTGTAAAAAATTCCAAATTGATGTAATAGCTAGGTTTAAATTCCTTGTCAAATACCCCCCATTTGAACATTTGTACCCCCCTTCCCATATTGTGTTGTAATAGCGTAGGAACTTTTATTTTCGCACTTTATTTCTTTCTAAATATACCATGTTAGAATTAGGGTTTGTATGCAAATAAAAAGAACAAAATAGTTTGACCTAATTTCAAGATAATCAAGCATGAAAATGGACAACACATATCACACTTGCACCCTCTAGGGTACTCCACTTGTTGCCTTCAATAATGGGCCATATTGCATGTTAGGTCTCTTTGGGCAAAAACAAAACAAACAATCAAATGATCATAGTCCCTCGATGACGCTTTCGAAAGTTGCCTAAAAATGATCAAGTCCCTTAAAGGAAAATTGCCCAAAGATACTTGGCACCATTGCAATTATGGTCTAAACGATGACCCGCGCCCGTCCCTTTCACATCCTAACACAAGATTGTCCACCAAATGCAATGGTGGAACAAAATTGTTAAAAGGGTTAAAACATAACAAAAATCTTTGAGAACTTTAGGGTAGATAGCTCTTAAGTACTTGTCAACTTGCAAAACAAAAACACTTGCCTATTTTCAAACCACACTTCACAAACACTTTCAAAACAAACTTTCAAAAAACCTTGAAACATCTTTTCAAAAAGACAAACACCTTTTGTAAAACATTCGAGTAAAGAATTGTTACAAGGGTATCCTAGACAAGGCATCTTTTTCAAAACATTTTCAAAACCACACACAAAGCACCATTTCAAACAATTAACCAAGGCAAGTTGATCTAAGCAAGTACCTAAGAGCCCATGGATAACCATGGATAGAAAGGGTGCTAATACCTTCCCTTTCTATAATCTACTCCCCGAACCCAAGAAAATATCTCAAAGGTTTTTGATGTGCTTTTTAAACCTTTCCTTAGGATAAAATAAAAAGTCGGTGGCGACTCTTGCTCAACCGAAACATTTGCGAAAACAAACGCAAAACCACAGTCAGTTCTCCCACCGTATCACAGAACTGGCGACTCTGCTGGGGACTATTCTAAAAGTGGAGTAACCTTAGGGCTTAGATCACCCTCTTGCATGATTAATTGTTTGTCTTGATTGCTTTATATTTTGGCTCTCTTGTTTGGGTTTGCAATTCTACACCCGGATTTTGGGAAACATTCATAGATAGCAATACGTTGTGGAAACTGTGCGGGGTATACCGACACGGTCGAAGCAATAGCTATATTAGTGCGACATATTTGTGAGTACCGGTAACCCTTGAGTTCAATCAAGGAGAGTACGGGGCCGCTGAGTGATGTCACTAAGCACTAATGACCTAGAACCTTACTTGACCATCTTGGCCTTTTATTAGGGGTAGTGAGATGACCGGCTTTGGTGCAGTCCGAAGTTGGTAGATACTCGATACTACACTCATTGAGGTTTGTTTTCTTGGAATATTTTGGTCGCTAGTTAAGTGGATAAACCAAAACAATGAACAATGAAAACAATCCAGTGATATTGAGCTCCTTAGAACCCGGTTACTATTTATAGGACAGGTTTTTAAGCCAACTACACTCAAGAGGGTACTTACCTATGAAACCCCATGCAAGCCTGAAACTAGGGTTTGGTGTGATTTGCTTGTACATATGTTTTGTGCATACATCATAAACATCATAAAACATCATATGCATTCACTAACCATTTCAAGGGTTTAGATCTTCATCTTTGTTCTTGTTTTGTAGATCATGGAAATTCCTCGTAGAAAAACCATCCAAGTCAACCTTGTGAGAATCTCTCCTCAACTCAAGGAGCTCACCTCAAGAATTCCGGAAAGCTCATCCTTCAGTGAAAGACATGGTAGACTGCTCAGCTTAGTCAACACCAACATTGAAGAAGACATGATGAAAGTGCTATTCCAGTTCTTTGACCCTCTTCACCACTGTTTCACTTTCCCCGATTACCAGTTGGTGCCCACTTTGGAGGAGTTTTCTCAACTCCTTAGAATTCCTATCCTTAATCAACTACCCTTCAACGGTATGGAAAAGGAACCAAAGCCGGAAGATGTTGCTCGAGCATTACATCTACAACCATCCGACATCAAGGGACATTGGGAAACCAGAAGCGGCGTCAAAGGATTCTAAGCAAAATTCTTGTTTGAGAAGGCACAAGAATGTTGGAATTCATTGGACCTACAAGCCTTTGAAGAAATTGTGGCACTCCTTATCTATGGGTTGGTCTTGTTCCCAAATTCTGACCAATTGATAGATGTCAACGCCGTCAAAATCTTCTTGTCCAGAAATCCAATACCAACATTGCTTGGGGACATCTTTCACTCATTTTACACACGAACAATGAGACAGAGGGGTGTTCTCATGTGCTGTACTCCTCTCCTTGCAAGGTGGTTTATTTCGCACCTTCCACAATCTGTCTTGAAAAATGACCAAGGCTCAAGGTGGTCCCAACAGTTGATGACTCTTACTCATTCTGATGTACATTGGTGTTCTCGGTCCAGAGAAAATGTCATCATCGTCGATCGTTGTGGAGAGTTTCCTAATGTTCCTTTACTTGGAATCAGAGGAGGTATCACCTACAACCCTTGCCTAGCTTTGAGGCAATTTGGATATGCACGGAGGGATGGCCCTCATGACATGTTGATTCCTGACCTAGTTTTTGACTTCGACAATGATGCGCAAGGACTTCGCCAAAGATTCATCCGAGCTTGGGGAAGACCCAACAAGGTTGATAGCAAGACTCTGGGACACAAGAACTCCATCCCTCTTGAGCCTTATCTCAAGTGGGTACGAGCCCGAGCCCAAAGTATGATGATGCCTTATCCTCATGTACTTCTTGTGATTAAAGAGCCCATCAAGGAAGGAGAGGTTCCCTACACCATCCTACATCCTGACATGCCTACATCGTGGGAGGAAATGCAGAAAAGTTGGATTCAGCTCAAGGAAGAACGGAACACTTTTGAAGCTAGCTTCTACGCCAGTGAGAAGAAGGTTCTAGATCTTACCCTCCATCTCCATGAGCAAGAGGCCCTCAACACCTACATTGCGCCAAAGAGGATGCGCAATGTCTTTTTACCTTGAGAAGTTGTTTTTGTAATATTTGGCCCATGGGGCATTTATGTACTGACAAATTTCTTCTTATTAATATGACGTGTGTTCTTTTTTGTCTACAACAATTTTGAATGTTCCAAATCCTTGAATGCATTGCATACATAAGCATATCATTCATCATGTGCATAAGCAGGTCTCACTCCAGGTTTCCTTATCTGTCTGCTGTTTATTTCAGTAGGATGGATCTCGAGCAAACAGTCAAAGACCTACAAGCTCAGAATGCACATTTCCAGCAACTCCTGACGACCTTGGCTAAAGGTCAGGAGGATCTCAAGACCATGTTGGGGAATAAAGACCCAGTGAAAAAGAAGAAAAAGATACTCGGGGTGGCTACTTTAGGGAGAAGATTTGACGGAGAGGCCCGGAGAGTGCTTGAATTTCCTCCTACTTCTGATGAAGGAACCAGCAAAGGAGGTGGGGCTGCGGTACCTTCCGAGTCCGATGTAGAAGAAGAGGAGGTCGAAGAGGATGAAGACTACTCTGATCAACAATACCCTCCAACTGATGATAAATACAAAGGTTTAGAAGACAGGTTGGCCGCCATGGAGCTACAGAGAGTACCGGGTTTGGATTTTGAAGACTTGGGTTTGGTTGTCGGGATTGTGATTCCCCTAAAATTCAAAGTGCCAGTTTTTGTGAGGTATGATGGGCTGTCCTGTCCAAAAATGCATCTCAGGTCCTACATAAGAAAGATTCAACCCTATACGGCAGATAAAAACCTTTGGATCCATTTCTTTCAAGACAGCCTTTCTGGGGCTCAACTGGAGTGGTTTTATCAGCTAGAGGGAACCAGCGTCCGAAACTGGGAAGACTTGGCCACCGCCTTCTACAAACAATATCAATACAATTCTGACCTTGCTCCTACTCGTACCCAACTTCAGGGTATGTCACTAGGAACCGGCGAAGGATTCAAAGAATATGCACAAAAATGGAGGGATTTGGCTGGCAGGGTGCAGCCTCCTTTAACCGACCGTGAACTTGTTGATATGTTTCTAGGGACCCTGTCTGGGCCATTTTTTAATCATCTGATTGGTAACTCTTCCGCGGGGTTTACCGATTTGATCTTAACAGGCGAAAGAATAGAAGCTGGCATCAAGTCAGGAAAGATTCAGAAGGGTGTTGCTGCAAGTGTTGAGAAGAAACCTTTCAAGAAGGAAACGGCTGTTGTATACTCCCAAAGAAGAGCAGGGAAGACTGAGCGCCGGCCAACTGTGGGGGCCGTAATGATTCAAAATTCGTCAAGTGAGCAGCCTCGTTATAACCAGTCCAGACCAAATCAGCAACGGGCGGAACGGCCACAACGGCAGTTCACCCGTATTAATATGACTCCAGCGCAAGTGCTTCCCCATCTGTTGAAGTTGAATCTCGCCACTATCAAAGAGGCACCAAAGAATGTGAATACGTCCTCTCCGCATTATCATCCTAATGCTAAATGCGCCTACCATTCTGACAGTGTCGGGCACGACACCAATGATTGTTGGGCACTCAAGCATAAAATCCAAGACCTGATAGAGGCGAAGGAGGTGGAGTTTGACGCTCCGGAGAAGCCTAATGTGATATCTGCTCCCATGCCGAAGCACGGCCGAAATGTCAATGCCATTGAAGAAGATTTGTATGTTGCTGATGTCAATGATCTGATAACTCCATTGTTAACCATCAAGTTGAATCTGTTGAGGGTCGGGATCTTCCCGGGATGTAAAGAAGACTGCTATTGTTGTTACTCTCTGCCGTTTGATTGTCCGTTACTGAAGAAAGGCATCCAAGGCCTAATGGATAGTCGACAAATTTTGTTTGAAAAAGTTTCTGCTGTTCCAACCCATACTGAAGATGTCTCAATCATAACCATTCACGCTAATCTTTCCAAGGCCGTCAGAAAGCCTGTTAAGATTACACCAGCTACGAAATCTGTTCCTTTGAAGATAACAATGCCAGGGCCTGTCCCCTATGTTTCTGAGAAGTCAATACCATGGAACTATGGCGGTGACGTCTACTACCATGGTATTAAACAAATCGAAATAACTGAAGAAAGTTCGGATGATGAAGAAGCCAACATTGGAAACATTACAGGCACGAGCAAAATCACCCGGAGCGAGAGAATATTTTCTCCAGAGATTGCCCCTCCAAGAGCAATCTTTGGACCCTCATCAGCTGACAAGGTTATCCCTGCACCAATAAAACTCTCTGCTAGAACCCCATTGATTGAAGATGTTGTTGTTCCTAGTATTGTCCCTCCTACCGCTGTTGATAAAGGTAAGGGAATCCAAGATGAGCTCGTCAGGACGAGGGCTCAACCCTTGGTCATCCCTGAAACCTCCAAGAAGGAAATGGATGAGATCTTGAAGATAATCAAAAGGAGTGATTACGATGTGGTAGAACAGCTAGGGCAAACCCCCTCAAAGATCTCCATGCTGGCACTACTACTTTTCTCGGAAGCGCACGCTAAAGCTCTGATAAAATTCCTGAAGGCAGCCCATGTGCCCCAGGAAACTTCTGCAGATCAATTCCAAAATTGTGTGGCTAGCCTTACTGCGGACAATGGATTAGGTTTCTCTGATGCCGACCTAACTCCTAAAGGTAGAAACCACAATGATGCTTTGCACATTTCAGTCGAGTGCCGAGGAACTACTCTCGCACATGTCTTGGTCGACACTGGTTCGTCGCTGAATGTACTTCCTAAGAAGGCCTTGGACCGCCTAGATTGTGAAGGGTTGGAGTTGAAGCCGAGCAATATTGTTGTCAGAGCTTTCGATGGTTCGAAGAGAATGGTCCATGGGGAGGTTGAAATTCCCATCAAGATAGGCACTGAGGTGTTTAAATCTACTTTCTATGTGATGGACATTCGTCCGTCATACTCTTGCTTGTTGGGTAGGCCTTGGATACACCATGTTGGGGCAGTCACCTCCTCCTTACATCAGATGTTGAAGTATCCTATCAAGGGAAAGATCATTACTGTCCATGGTGAAGAGGAGTACATGATCAGCCACTTGAACTCATTCCGGTATGTGGAGGTAGAAGGGGAGTTCATTGAGACACCTTTCCAGCATTTCGAAGAAGTCCTTCCTGAAATAACAGTAGCAAAGTTGGCAGCTGAGACACCGAGGCAGATGGCCAGGATGGCATCTCTGGAGGACGCAAAGGCCGCAATAAAGGAAGGGAAGAATTCAGCATGGGGAAGGTTGCCTGATATTCCGCATAAAACAGATAAATTTGGATTAGGGTTCACTACCGCGGGCCAGAAAGCTATGCGCCATTCGAAGATTGAAAGAGCGCCAGTCAAAATTTCTCCCTACGGAATCAACGCTTTGAAGGATGAAGACAAAGAGAGCAACATCGAAGAGTGGATACACCCAACTGTCAAAGGAGGATTGTGCAACTGGGAGGCAAAAGACTTTGTCCTCATCACTTTTATTCATCAGTAATTTATCTGTCAAACATTTCCTATTTGGTCTGTAATATTTGTTTATGAACAATCCGCACACTACCTTTTCACCTCATGCCTTTCCCGGGGCATGTAGGTCCATTTGTAAGGGTTTTGATTATTTTTCATATCCATATGCCATGTTTAATGATTCATTGGACGTTTTTCATTTGATAAACTGCTTGTGTTCATTTTCTTTCCTTTTGCATTTTTTGTTTAAGGATGGCTATCCCTTACACACACCCACACTTACAAATGCAGGTACCCATCCACTCCGGATTCCATGGGTGACCATTCTGCTATATCCTTCAATAACTCTGAATATCTGGTCAATCAAGCCGAGTATGAAGATGACGAAGGTTGTGAAGTACCAGGGGAACTAGCCAGACTTCTACAGCAAGAGGAAAGGGCCATCTTACCGCACGAAGAGTCATTGGAAACTGTCAACTTAGGGACCGAGGAAGACCGGAAGGAGGTGCAAGTGGGTGCCAATGGAGCCAAGTGTCAAGGAACGCATGATACAGTTGTTAAATGAGTATGTTGAAATCTTCGCTTGGTCTTATGAAGACATGTCGGGTTTAGACACAGACATCGTGGTTCACCGTCTCCCCACAAGAGAGGATTGTCCACCGATCAAGCAAAAAGTCCGCCGAATGAGGCCTGATATGTCCGAAAAGATCAAAGCAGAAGTAATGAAGCAATTCGACGCTGGTTTTCTGGCTGTTACATCCTATCCTCAATGGGTCACTAACATCGTACCAGTACCTAAGAAAGATGGCAAAGTCAGGATGTGTGTGGACTACCGGGATTTGAATGGGGCCAGCCCCAAGGATGATTTTCCGCTGCCACACATTGACATTTTGATCGACAACACAGCTCAGCACAAAGTGTTTTCCTTCATGGATGGATTCTCGGGCTACAATCAAATCAAAATGGCCCCCGAGGATATGGAGAAAACAACTTTTGTCACACAATGGGGCACTTTCTGTTACAAGGTGATGCCGTTCGGGCTGAAGAACGCAGGGGCAACTTATCAACGCGCCATGGTAGCTTTGTTTCATGATATGATACATCATGAGATTGAAGTTTACGTAGACGATATGATAGCTCGGTCACAAACAGAGGAGGAGCACCTTGAACATCTAGAAAAGTTGTTTGCCAGATTGAAAGAATACAAACTCAGGCTGAATCCAAGTAAGTGCACTTTTGGAGTTAGGTCTGGTAAACTTCTAGGATTCATTGTAAGCAACAAAGGCATTGAGGTCGATCCAGCAAAATTGAAAGCAATACAAGAGATGCCTGCTCCCCGTACTGAAAAGGAGGTTAGAGGGTTCTTGGGGCGCTTGAACTATATTGCCAGATTCATCTCTCATTTGACTTCTACCTGTGAGCCAATTTTCAAACTCTTGAAGAAAGATCAGGTAGTCGAATGGAACAACGATTGCCAAGCTGCTTTTGATAAGATCAAGGAGTATTTGCTAGAACCTCCTATTCTGATGCCACCCGTCGAAGGAAGACCATGGATCATGTATCTAACCGTCTTGGATAACTCAATGGGGTGTGTTTTGGGCCAGCATGACGAGTCTGGTCGAAAAGAGCATGCTATTTATTACCTTAGCAAAAAGTTTACCGACTGTGAGACTCGCTACTCACTGCTCGAGAAAACTTGCTGCACTTTGGTATGGGCTGCTCGCCGACTAAGACAGTATATGTTGACTCATACTACCTTGTTGATTTCCAAAATGGATCCTATCAAGTATATCTTCGAAAAGCCCGCTTTATCTGGAAGAATAGCTAGATGGCAGATGATCCTGACTGAGTATGACATCCAGTACACCACCCAAAAAGCTATAAAACGGAGTGTACTAGCTGACCATCTGGCTCATCAAGCTATCGAAGATTATCAACCCATGAGATTTGACTTCCCAGACGAGGACATCATGAATTTGGACAACATTGAAAGTAACGGACCGTATGACGGACCCGAAAAGGGATCCTGATGGACCCTGTACTTTGATGGTGCTTCAAATGCAATTGGAAACGGTATCGGCGCGGTACTTATTTCTCCGGAAGGTTGTCACACACCTTTCACGGCTCGACTTTGCTTCAGCTGCACAAACAACATGGCTGAGTACGAAGCTTGCATCTTTGGCCTCAAGGCTGCTATAGACTTGGGGATCAAATCTTTGATCGTATTTGGGGACTCGGCTTTGGTTATCAGCCAAATCAAAGGAGAGTGGGATACCAAGCACCCTAATCTTATCCCATACAAAGAACATGTCTTGACATTGTTGCCTCATTTCGAGCAAATTACCTTCGAGCATTTCCCGCAAGAAGAGAATCGGCTAGCAGATGCTCTAGCCACAATGTCCTCCATGTTTAAACTCAACTGGGATAACGAGGCTCCCCAAATCACCATCGAGCGAATGGATGAACCTTCACATTGTCACGAGATTAATACTGAAGAAGTAGTGGAACAACCTTGGTTCCATGAAATCAAAAGGTATCTCGAGACTAGAGATTATCCCGAAGGAGCTTCCATAAATGACAAGAAGTTCTTAAGGAAATTTGCTGCCAAATTCTTCCTGAGCAACGGCATCCTTTACAAACGAAGCCATGATTGTATATTACTCTGATGCGTAGACAAAGCTGAAGCAGAGTTGATCATGACTGAGATACACAGCGGCACATTTGGCACTCACTTGAGCGGGCATACAATGGCTAAGAAGATCCTAAGGGCAGGCTATTACTGGTCTACCATGGAAGCTGACTGCCATCAACATTCCCGTACTTGCCACAAATGTCAAGTCTACGCTCACAAAGCTCATATCCCTCCGGTTCCTCTCAACGTCCTGACTGCTCCTTGGCCATTTGCAATGTGGGGCATTGACATGATTGGAGAGATCAAGCCCACGGCTTCCAACGGACATCGCTTCATCCTGGTTGCCATTGACTATTTCACCAAATGGGTCGAAGCAGCTTCCTTCGCCTCTGTTACTAAAAATGTGGTTGCCCGCTTCATCAAACAAAATATCATATGTCGGTATGGTGTTCCAGACAGGATCATCACAGACAACGGTACAAATCTGAATAACACGATGATCACCGCTTTGTGCGAATAGTTCAAGATTTATCATCACAATTCATCTCCCTATCGGCCAAAGATGAACGGTGCTGTTGAAGCTGCGAACAAAAACATTAAGAAGATCATTCAGAAAATGACAGTCACTTACAAAGACTGGCATGAGATGTTACCGTTTGCTCTACATGGATACCGTACGACGGCACGTACTTCAACCGGGGCAACCCCATTTTCGTTGGTATATGGCATGGAAGCTGTAATGCCTATGGAAGTTCAGATTCCTTCTCTAAGGATTGTGAAGGATACAGGTTTGAATGAAGATGATTGGATGCAGACCCGACTTGATCAACTCAATTTGATCGACGAGAAACGACTCGCTGCTATATGCCATGGTCAGGCGTATCAAAAGCGGATGATCAAGGCCTTCAATAAGAAAGTAAGACGTCAAGTGTATCAAGTCGGAGATCTCGTAATCAAGCGGATTATCTTGCCGCAAAGTGATCCCAGGGGAAAATGGACTCCTACATATGAAGGACCATTTGTGATCAAGAGCATATTTTCTGGTGGTGCAATGATTCTGACCACCATGGACGGCGACGATTTGCCGCACCCTGCGAACGCAGACATAGTCAAAAGATACTACGCATAAAATAACCTGACAAGTCGAAAACCCGAAAGGGCGGCTTGGGCAAAAATGGGCATCCCGGTGAACCGAAAACCCGAGAGGGCGGTTCAGGCAAAAATTAGGGATAAAAACAAAAAAAAAATCTGTACACCCGGCAAGTTAAAAACCCGAAAGGGAGGCTTGGGCAAAAAGGGGTTTCCCGGTGGATCGAAAACCCGAAAGGGCGATTCAGGCAAAAGTTAGGGAATTAAAGCGTATGACTATGTCTCGTCGGATCACTTCGAAGACAATCTCTTCATCAACCAGTTCCAGGTTTCTGATCAATCCAGTCATCGGCAAACGAAGCATTGAATGGACAGATATTCAGAGTTGTGAAGGCTATAGCGGAAGGGAATCCCATGGAATTATTTCACATAGCCATCTTTATTTTGTATAAATCTTTCAATATTTACGACAAAATCCTCTTACTAGGATGTTTGTCTCCTTTGTACAAATATACTCATAGAAAGTCAATACAAATACTTTTCCCAGAAATTTGTGTCATTTCCTTCTTCTTTTCTCTTGCACTATTTGTTTTATTTTGAGAAACGTCCAATGTTTTATTAAATAGGCATATGCATTTGAACATAATCATTTCCTTATGAATCCGGAAAGAGGATTACTGATAGGTTGAAGGTACAGTTGGATATCTTGATACCCTTTCAAAGGAAACCCCCAGGAGATTTGAAATCCATATCCCCAGTAAGTTTTGAAGCTTATCCCCAGTAGATTCTGGAAGCTTATCCCCTGCAGAGTACGGACGTCTCTCCCGAGCTTTATTCAAAGTTATTCCTCATGAGGGCTTATAACTAGGTTATCCTCAGCTTGTTGCCACGGAAGATCGCACTCGGCAAATTTCTTCCTATCTCCAGCGGAATTCATCAGAGTTCCCCAACATAACTTATCAATACAATCCCCAGAGGAGTTTATCTTTGTTATCCCCAGCCAGAGAACCCTCCAGAACTCAGTTCCCCTCAGAGTTTAAGTTTCAGTATTCCCAGCAGAGCTAAAACTTCAGACTATCAATCCCCAGCGGAGCCAGACTAGTGAACCTTTTCCCCACAGAAATGCTTCTCACTAGACTGAAGGTTCTCAAATCATACTTCCCCAGCATGGGTCTACCAGGTTCTAAAATCCCCAGTAGACATCATCAGAAATTCTCTTGCCCTGCAAGTCACCAAGGAAATTCCAAGTCCCTACAAGTGGTTCTGAGGCCCCTCGATGATTGAAGGTCTGGTATTCCCCAAGCAAATCTGAAGACTCTCAGTTCTCAGTTCCTCATTGTATATTCGAAATTTCTCCAGTGAAGATCTCCTCAAGGCAGGAATTCCCCAGAAGATTGGTATACAACCCAAGCTCCTTATTCTCCAGCAACCACCAGGAATTATTCTTCCCGGCAGCAGTCAAGATGCTTTTATCCTCAGCCATCTCGGATTCATCCATCCTTTGCAAGACAACTCTCCAGCTTACATACGCATCCATTTACATTCATATCATATAACATACATTGTATCATGCATCATGACATTGCATATAACTAACTCTTTGCCTTTACAGGTAAGATCAGTCGACAGACAAAAATCATTATCTTCCGAGATTCTTTCTAGGAATAGTTCATATGTGACCCAGACATGGCAATATTCTGATGCTTATTCCAGATTCATCCAGATGCAGTTTTACACGAGCTCATCATCAGGAAACCCTACACCGGTTCCTCCTCAACTTCAAGATTTCTGAAAACAGTTCACGGGTTCTCCAAGTAACGGAGGTTGACCTATCACTTGTTCAGTTTCTTCTCAAGACTTCTGAAAACAGTTTATGGATTCTTCCCAACAACGGATGATAATCTATCACTTGTTCAGATGCAACCTTTTGAAAACAGTTTACGGACGCTTCCCAATAACGGATGTTGCTCTATTGCTTATTCAACTTCAAGACTTCTGAAAACAGTTCACGGGTTCTCCAAGTAACGGATGTTGACCTATCACTTGTTCAGTCTCTTCTCAAGACTTCTGAAAACAGTTTATGGATTCTTCCCAACAACGGATGTTAATCTACAGCTTGTTCAGATGCACCTTTTGAAAACAGTTTACGGACGCTTCCCAACAACGGATGCTGCTCTATTGCTTATTCAACTTCAAGATTTCTGAAAACAGTTCACGGGTTCTCCAAGTAACGGATGTTGACCTATCACTTGTTCAGTCTCTTCTCAAGACTTCTGAAAACAGTTTATGGATTCTTCCCAACAACGGATGTTAATCTACAGCTTGTTCAGATGCACCTTTTGAAAACAGTTTATGGATTCTTCCCAACAACGGATGTCAATCTATTGCTTATTCAGACTTCAGTTCAGAGATGGTCCAAAACATGGACGCCTCTCTGATACTCATTTCAGATGGCATCTTTAAGCCCATCCCCGACAAGTTTCTGTCACTCTTCCAGATGGCATCGTTAAGCCCATCTCCAAATGGCATCTCTAAGCCCATTCCCGCATCTATTGCTTTGACAAGTGCAAATTTCCGGGCACTCTAGTGTCCAATCTCTTTTTACCCTCGAGTCACGAAAGGCAAACTTGCCAATCTAACTCTTCAGGTTCAAGAAGATTGAACAGGGGCAACTGTTGTACCCCAAAATTTGCCCTCCCATTTCTCAATGATTTCTCATCACTAAGCCCTTGGAGCTCAAGATCCAGTTAGGGTTTCATCTACTCAAGACTTCTCCTTGCACTGTTGGCCCAAATTAGGGTTTGTGTTTGCACAAAGATGTTTTGACCTAAAATGCCTAAGATGACTTTCACGCTTCATGTTGGACTCCCAAGTTTATCCACATCAAGTTTCAAGTCTTGATTCCAAGTATTACCCAGTCAATTGAACAGTTGACCTAGAAATCAGCTGTATTGGGGAAAAAGTCAACTGTGGCCAATTGACAGTCAAATCTCATGAAAATTGACCCCCATAAACATTATGAACTCACATGGACCATTGATCAAGTTTGGATCACAATTCCACAAGAAATTTGATCAGGTCACTAAAAGGGCAAAATGGTCATTTTTAGGGTTTTGACTGCACAAAGGCAATTTTTGACTGTTTGACCTAGCCAATGGCAAACCAAGCTCACATATGGACTCAAGGACCCCATGGAATTGTCATGACATGCTCAACAAGTTCAAAAGATCCCAAATGCACAAGATTGACAGTTGAATTTCCTAGTCAATTGATCAATTTTGACTGTATACTGAAAAGTCAAACTTTGACTTTTTGGTCAAAATCAAGTGTCAAGATTCATTTTTCATCAAAACATGCCAAATCATGAAACTTGTTCATCAAGAAATCCAAGATTGCAAATTAGGGTTTGAAATGAAGATTTTTCATAACTTAGAATTTTTCTAAGTTATGAAAAACCCTAATTTTTTCCTAACTTTGTCCCACTTTCTCACCAAGATTCATTTGGATTCAAGCAAAAGTCAAAACATGAAAGTTGTAGCCTATTGCATAATCTACAACTTTGATTCACAAAGTTTTCCCAAAAGAGGCTTGTATCTCAAGTTACAATTTTTGGAACAAGGGTACCAAACCATTCTTAACTTAGTGAAAATTTGACCTATTTTAGGCAAGGTTTTTACCTAACTTCAAGACCATTTTTCACATACTTCCACTTGGAATTTCAATTTGCATTTCAAAGATGTATTGTAGTACACATTCCAAGCTTTCCAAAATGTCCAAGAACTCATCAAACAACCTCATGGTTAGGGAGAATCGAATTTGGCAAGTTGGGCAAAAGTCACTTTTGTTCTTGACCAAGACATGTTCATACACATTGCCATTTTCAAGTCAGCTTGGTTTATGCTACATTATAGGCCTCTAATACCATTTGCACTCAATAATTTAATGCATACTCATTGTGCCAAAGCCTTATTTTGTGTGTCCAAACATTATTTGCAAGATTAAGCCATTTTTAGATAAAGCATAATATCCATTTTTGAAAAGTTAAACTTTATGTCAAAGTTGCAAATCAGCAAGTACATTGGAAATCTCTTTGGCACAAGTTTAGGACTAATCACACTGATCAATGTCAAGGTTTGCAGCACATTAGGGGGGCCTCTAGCTGTCTAAAACTTAAGTGGACATTTGTTTGCTTAAGTGTGAAGAAAGCTAGCATAACACAACAAAACTTTCATCTCAGCACAAGGAAGCTTAAGCAAAAAATTTGTACACTTTCTAAACATCCTAACTGAGCTAGAACATGAGTCAACCACCTCCCTTGCCTTCCAAAACTCAAAATCACCATTGAACTGCACAAAAACAGGGCTTGCTGCAGATTGAATCCCACAACTCATTTCCATCGTGCATTCTTGCCCAAACCAGTTCAAACACCTTCCCTACCATCAATCCAAACTATCCAAAGCATTAGAAGTGGACTGTAACTCCTCTATTCAGTTTGGCCATTTTCATTTTTCTGATTTGCAGGTGGAGTTCTACAACTCGATTCAGCTAGTTTCAAAGCAAAGTAAAACTTGGAATAGCATCCCTGGACATCAAGGAAGTTGTACCAATCATCACCTTGCTCTGAAAGTACCTCCATCATCAGATACAACTTCAACTTAACAGGTATCTTCTTGAACTTCTATCTCCCAATGTAGGCATCATTAGCTCTAAGTTTGTGAATAAGAAGTGTTCTACTCATGCCCCTGAAACTGTACATACTTTTACTTTCCATTTATTTTTCCTGAGCTATGAGAATTTAAGGTCTGAATATTGATAAAAAGTTAGGTTAGAATTTGGGAATGATAAAATTCTCTCTCATTTTTTAGAGTTAAATCAAGTTTTTGGTATATTTGGATTCGTTGTTTGATGCTGAATATTTTTGATGTTATGAGTTTCCATTGAAAAGCCAGGAATCAGGATGTTTGAATTATGGTACAAGCGCGCGTTTTTTTGTCACAATTCAGGCCAGAGGTTGAAGAAGGATCTATTGGGTTGGGCTTGTTCTATTATTTCTCTTCACACCATGTTATTACTTCTGCACCCCCTGAGCCCATTTTGTTCATTTTAATGATTTTTTTGACTTTTCTTTTTTATTCTGGCTTATTTATTTTTTATTTTAATATTAAAAATATAAAAATAAGTTTTTAAAACCCTTTTTAATTTATTAGACATTTATTTTTTTGAATTAGTATTTGTGCATAAATAAATAAATAAATAGATTCACTTTTTATTAAAAATACTAAAAATAGTGCAAACCCATTTTTATTCCATTTTTATTTTATTTTATCTTCTGAAAATATTTAATATAAAACATACTCTTTTTATAAATATTGAATATTATTATTTTTGTATATATAATATATATTTAGTAAATGATACAAATATTTATATATATATTAGTATATTTAGGTTAAAATACAAATTATACACATTTTTATTTTTTATTAATATTTAATATAAAAAATACCCTTTTGACAAATATACTTCATTTTTATTTTATTTTGTATATAATTGATAAATATTTGTACATTTTAAATAATTAATATATTTACCTAATAAATTAGGGTTTTGCCCTAAAAGCATGGAAAATACTCAAAAAATAATACTTTTCATTTTATTTTATTTTGACATGTAAAAATACTTTTTTCATATACATAAAAATATTTTTTGGGCATCTTGCATATTTATCTTATTTCTATTTAATTTGTGCAATTGATTATCTTGTAAAAAATTCCAAATTGATGTAATAGCTAGGTTTAAATTCCTTGTCAAATACCCCCCATTTGAACATTTGTACCCCCCTTCCCATATTGTGTTGTAATAGCGTAGGAACTTTTATTTTCGGAATTTATTGCTTTCTAAATATACCATGTTAGAATTAGGGTTTGTATGCAAATAAAAAGAACAAAATAGTTTGACCTAATTTCAAGATAATCAAGCATGAAAATGGACAACACATATCACACTTGCACCCTCTAGGGTACTCCACTTGTTGCCTTCAATAATGGGCCATATTGCATGTTAGGTCTCTTTGGGAAAAAACAAAACAAACAATCAAATGATCATAGTCCCTCGATGACGCTTTCGAAAGTTGCCTAAAAATGATCAAGTCCCTTAAAGGAAAATTGCCCAAAGATACTTGGCACCATTGCAATTATGGTCTAAACGATGACCCGCGCCCGTCCCTTTCACATCCTAACACAAGATTGTCCACCAAATGCAATGGTGGAACAAAATTGTTAAAAGGGTTAAAACATAACAAAAATCTTTGAGAACTTTAGGGTAGATAGCTCTTAAGTACTTGTCAACTTGCAAAACAAAAACACTTGCCTATTTTCAAACCACACTTCACAAACACTTTCAAAACAAACTTTCAAAAAACCTTGAAACATCTTTTCAAAAAGACAAACACCTTTTGTAAAACATTCGAGTAAAGAATTGTTACAAGGGTAGCCTAGACAAGGCATCTTTTTCAAAACATTTTCAAAACCACACACAAAGCACCATTTCAAACAATTAACCAAGGCAAGTTGATCTAAGCAAGTACCTAAGATCCCATGGATAACCATGGATAGAAAGGGTGCTAATACCTTCCCTTTCTATAATCTACTCCCCGAACCCAAGAAAATATCTCAAAGGTTTTTGCTGTGCTTTTTAAACCTTTCCTTAGGATAAAATAAAAAGTCGGTGGCGACTCTTGCTCAACCGAAACATTTGCGAAAACAAACGCAAAACCACAGTCAGTTCTCCCACCGTATCACACCTACTATCCAGGCTTTCATATCGAAGTAACCCTACTATCCAGGTTCCTTCTCAAGCCCTACTATCCAGGCTTTCATGTCGAAGTAACCCTACTATCCAGGTTCCTTCTCACAGCCCTACTATCCAGGCTTTCATATCGAAGTAACTCTATTATCCAGGTTCCTTCTCATAACCTTACTATCTGGGTTTTTCCTCTCTTATCCCCAGACAGCAGTCCACAACACTGTAAGACCGGGACCCGATCAAACACAATTGATTTCACATTTCCCCAAAAAGTCGTGGTGCAGCATATACCCCAACCAGATATGCAGTTCATTTTCGCTTCCCAAACCAGAGTTATTCCCCAGTAGAGTAACGGACAACTGAAGCTCCTAAAACTCTATTTCTCTCAAAGACAGAGACCAGTATTCCCCAACGAAGTCCTCCTCAACAGCAGGTATACGAGTTCTCACAAAGGAATCTCTTGTGCGATCGACACTTCTTCGGATGTCATGTTTAAGCCCATCTCCGACAATTCTCTAGCAACTACCAAATGGCATCTATAAGTCCATTCCCGATATCACAAGTCAAGTAGTACCTCATGCGAGTGCAAATTTCTGGGCACTCTAGTGTTCAATCATCTTCCACCTTCAGATCATGAAAGGCAGACGAGCCAATCTACATCCTCAGGTTTAAGAAGATTGAACAGGGGCAGCTGTTGTTCCCTAAAATTTTCCCTCCCATATTTCTCAACACATGGCAAGTGAGGTCCCTAAATTGCTCAAGGAAGTTCAAGAGTTGACCAGACAAACTCTCTCCTAAGGCAGTCTATCTCAAATTAGGATTTCTATTTTCATCAAGATGTGTGAACCACAAAGGAGTCAAATGATCACAATTTTCCTAATATGTCCTCAAGATTATCCTTGTCAAGTTTCAAGCCTTTCAGAGGAAGTTTGCTCAATCAATTGCTCAAATGCCTGAAAATCAACTATGTTAGGTCAAAAGTCAATTGTGGCACATATACAGTCAGACTTCAAGATTTTTGGTCAATATCCTCATTTTGAAGTATTATTCATCATTTGATCAAGGTTTGATCATGATTCCTCAAGGACTGCTCACAATTCATCAAAATCCAAAAGTTGCTAAATAAGGGTTTTGCAGGAAAAGTCAACTCAACTTTGACCAAGCATAACTTTCTCATGATTTATCATAAATGACCCATCCAAAGATCATTTTTAAGAGTATTCAATTAAATACAATTCATCTTCAACTTCCAAGTTCAAAATATGCACTCACAAAAAGATATGGATTTTGACATTATAGGTCATTTTGGAAAGTCAACAAAAACACCTTTTGGGTCAAAGCTTCATACATGAACATGGAAGACTCAATTGAGATGAGACCAAAAGAGTTGCTTAGAGGACATCCTAATCTTTCTAAAAAGTCCAAGAACACCTCTCTAGGGTCAAAATTAAGAGAGTTATGCATTGGCCAAGATGACCATTTTTGCAAAATTGCCAAAAGTCAAATGTGCTCAAATTTGCATTTTTTGCTAAATGGGCCTAACTTTTTATGCTTGCACCTCACTTATAATGTGGTCCACGACTCAAATACTTACCCACCAATTATTTTCTACATTTTTCAATTTATTTTGATTTATCATTGATTTAAAAGTGAATTAAATCAAATAAATGATGAAAATTATCAAAGATTTGATTTGATTGGTGTTTTTGACAGGTTAGCAACCAAGATATGATGAGCTTGCAAGATCAATTCGAATCAATGACAATTGGTACAAAAAGAGCATGATTTGGCTAAATATAGCAAGTTTGCATATGCCATGAAAATCAAATCAAATCTTCAAAACTTTCAAAGATGTGATCTGTTTTTACAACCCTAATTCACTCTATGATATATATTAAACATATCCAAGGCAAGAACAAGGGGTGACAGTCGTAGAAAAGAGAGAACCAAACTTCAAAATTTCAAAGAAAAGTGGTGATTCAATTTCCATCCTAGAGGCCAATCCAAGAGATTCTAACATTGCCAAGAGATTGCTGGACATCCCAGGAACGTATCTCTATCAATTGCAAGCCGCCACAGGTCCAGAATTAGCGTGTAGCAGTCACATGGTTTGCCTAAAAACTCGATTTAGATTTCATTGATTTACTCATCATATGCACGTTTTGATTATATATTCTTGTTCATCATGTAGTTTGCAAGTTATTGGTATCATTTAATTGTGTTTTCAGTACAGGAATCATGATATGCCATGATTAGGGTTCAAAGCTTATTTTTGGGGTTTCTTAGTACATGCAAAATTAGGAACGGATATGGATACCATGATGATCAGGGCTTCAAGCCCAGTTGATTCATGGCCTCCAATGAAATTTATATCATGTTTGCTGCATTTTTGAAGTTGACAGGGTTTTAGCTACAGAGTCTTGTCTGTAGGTAAAGGTCTCATTGCCTAACACGATAGGCCGAGGAAGAAGATGAGGCGTGGCAATCCATGGTTGGCCCATTTGAATTTTCGCGCATTTTTTGAATATATTTCTTTGTTTTGCTTATATTACTTTATTGTTATTATATGAACAAATGGAGCGCGTAGCACAGATGGTAGCGTGGTATTGGAAGTAAGCATGAGGACCTGGGTTCGATCCCCAGGTCCCAACCTTTGTTCATATTATGTTGTTTCATGAGATCAGGTACACTACAGCCTCAAGCGTCCACCATAGGCCATCCAAATTCCACCATCAGATCCATCAGCAAGTTGGATCCAACGCTCAGGTAGCAAGAGGCTTACCATGCTCCTCAAGTCAACACCCATACCGAATCAGGCAAAGTCAAACGGACTGAGATTGGTTTGGGCCCAGAATTTCAACAATATACCCCCACAATTGCTAACAATTTGGCCCATCTCAAACTTTTTTTATTTATTTCTTTTCCTTAATTATTTTAATTTTTCTTTTTATCATTTTAATTAACAAATTAATCTTTTTTTTATAAAATCATAAAATCAAGAATTCATAACAAATTAGAATTAGTTTTTTTTATTACCAAATTTAATTTAATTTAGTTTAACTTAGGGAAATTTTAACTTATTTTTATAAATAAAATCAAATAGGAATTAGGATAAATTCTTGATTTAATTCTTTTGTTTTTTTTTCTCAAATAAATAAAAATACAAAAATAGGTTTTTAGATTGAATTAATTCATTTTTATTAATTTAAAATTAATTAGAACTTAGGATTTTCTTTTTAATTTAACTATTTCATTATTTTCTTAAATAACAAAACATGACAAAAAACCATTTTTTTTATCAATCTCAAATAGGCTTAGTCAAGGGTAAAACCCTAGTCGTTTCATATTTAATTCGCCGCATGCTTATTATTTATTTTGACAATATTTTTGTAACTGTTCATGGTTTGTAATAGTTAATTTAGGGCTTTTACTTATCGCTTTTTCCCCGGGTTTTTGGCTATGTAATTAATCCCCCTCCCCGAAGCCTTATAATGGCGTAGTTTTATTTTCTCGCATTTAATTCCCGCAAATATTTAACTGTTTAGATGTATGCTAATAGGTTTGTATGGTAAGAATGCATGACAAGTTAATACGGTTAAAAAACCCTAATGTGCAAAGATAAATAACTTAAAACAAATCACTCGCACATATCACTCTTAGGGTATGCCCTCACTTTGGTTGCCTTCGGTAAACGGTCACTAAGAATAGGTTGTCTTAGTGGTTACCCTTCTGTCTAATAAGATCAAATGTCCCATTCGAATGTTGCCTCGAAAATGTTGCCTCGAATATGATCTTAAGACTCTAGGGTTATTACTAAGATGTCCTAACATTGCTTTAGTGATCGTACGTCCTTTAGAATTGACCCTTACAACTCCAACGACGGTGCTACCTATTTCTCAATAGTAGGATAGCACTGTCTAAAGGAAACAAGAATAGAAATGATCTTTTTTCGAGTAGGTAGTTGTTAGTAGGTACTTGCTCAAATCAAAGCTTTTCACACTTACACTTTTCAAACAAATTTTCAAAACAACTTCGTCACACTCTTGAGGACTGATACAAGGGTTATCACGAAGTAAAACATTTTCAAAAACAAAGCACATACACAAGAAATTTAAAAAGATGAGCAAGTACCTAAGAGCCCATAGAAAACCATGGATAGAAAGGGTGCTAAAACCTTCCCTTTCTATAATCTACCCCCCGTACTCAGAAACATCTCAAAAAAGGTTTTTCTGTTCTTTTTCCTTTTCATGATTGGATAAAATAAAAGTCGGTGGCGACTCTTGCTTACCGCGACATTTTGCGAATAAAAAACGTAAACCAGTATCAAACAGTCGGTTCTTCCACCGTATCACATTATTCTAATTTATTCTCGGACTATGGAAGAGCATATGGAACACTTAATGATTGTATTGTCTGCGTTGAGGGAGAAATAATTGCTTGCAAAGTTTAGCAAGTGCGAGTTCTAGATGTCGAAAGTTAAGTTTCTTAGAAATGTTATTTCCGGTGGTGGTGTAGCCGTAGACCCATCTAAAGTAGAAGGTGTAATAAATTGGGAACAACCCAAAAATGCAATTGAAGTCCGGAGTTTTCTAGGCTTGGCAGGTTACTATCAGAGGTTCATTATGGGATTTTCAAAATTGGCATTATCTATGACGAGGCTTGCGAGAAAAGAAGTTCCCTTCAGTTAGGATTCGGATTGTGAACAAAGTTTTCAGAAGTTGAAAAAGAAACTAACTACCTCTCCGGTATTAGTGATGCAAGATGGCCAGGTTGTAGCTTATGCATCTAGACAATTAAGACCGTATGAAGAGAATTACCCTACTCATGAGCTTGAGCTTGCTGCAATAATTTTCGCACTTAAGGTGTGGCGACATTATTTGTATGGAGTCCACTTTGAAATGTTCAGTGATCATAAGAACCTGAAGTATCTCTTTGATCAGAAGGAACTCAATATGCGTCAGAGAAGATGGATGAATTATCTTAAAGATTATGATTTCGATTTTAAATATTACCCTGGAAAATCTAACAAGGTGGCGGATGCTCTGAGTAGGAAAGAGATTCGAGTTGCAAAGCTACTGGTGATGGAATTTGAATTGTTGGAGAAATTAAGAAACCTTGATTTATAGTTCGAATGGGTACCAACCAACGTATTAATCAATAACCTAAATGTGGATAATGTCTTGCAAGAAAGAATACGACAGGCGCAGTGCAATAACATAGAGTTGCAAGCTAAGGAAAGTCTTCTGGATTTCTCTTAAGCGATCGATGGGGTTATTCTATTCAATGACAGGGTATGTATGCCCAGTGATGTAGAGTTGAAGAGAATGATTCTGGACGAAGCCCACAAGAGTAAATTTACCATTCATCACGGATCGACCAAGATTTATCAAGATTTAAGGAAGAGCTTTTGCTAACTATGTGGAGCAGTGTGGGATTTGTCAACAGGTGAAGATAGAACACCAGAGGTCCGGTGGTATGTTGCAACCACTGGACATTCCTATATGGAAATTGGACAACATATCTATGGATTTTATCATGGGGTTACCGGGTACCTTAGGTGGATATGATTATATATGAGTGATTGTAGATCGGTTGACAAAGTTCGCACATTTATTTCCGGTTAAGACGACTCATAAGACGATTCACCTAGCAAGACTCTTCGTGGTAGAAATTGTAAGATTGCATGGTGTACCATCCAATATTGTTTCATATAGAGACCCAAAGTTTACTTTGTGACTTTGGAAAGCATTTCAGAGTGAGATGGGAACGAGTTTGAATTTGAGTACTTTAAATCATCCGCAGACTGATAGACAAATGGAAAGAAATATTCATACAATTGAAGACATGTTGAGAGCATGTATTCTGGAAAGTGGTGGAAATTGGAAGGATCACTTGCCTTTGATTGAATTTGCGTATAACAATAGCTATCACTCGAGTATTGGCACGGAGCCATACAAAGCTTTGTTTGGAAGGAAATATCGATCATTATTGTGTTGGTCAGAAGTTGGTGAAAAAGGAATCCTTGGACCAGAGTAATTCAAGAGACAATAGAGAAGATTAAAATGATCCAAGAGAAGATGAAGAAAGCACAAGATCACCAGAAGAGTTATGCGGATAAAAGGAGAAGACCCTTGAAATTTGAAGAAGGTGATCATGTGTATTTAAAAGTTACTCCGAGATTAAAGTTGAAAGGATCGTTTAAGACTCGAAAGCTTAGCCCGAGATATGTGGGACCGTATCAGATCATGAGACAGATAGGTGAAGTTGCATAACAGTTAGCGTTTCCTCCTTCACTATCCAGATTACATGATGTCTTCCATGTGTTTCAACTTCGAAAGTTTGTGCCAGACTCTTTTCATCTTATCCTTCCAGATGCCATTGAGATAGAACCTGGCCTTTCCTATCATCCGCAACTCGTTTGTATTCTCGAATGTGCTAGTAAGACCTTGAGGAGTAAGGAGATACCTATTATGAAAGTGTTGTGGGAAGCATCTCATCTCGAGTAAGCTACTTGGGAACTCGAGTCAGAGATGCGAGAGAATTATCCTCATCTTTTCTTGTAAGTTTTCGAATTCGAGGATTAATTCTAATTTAAGGGGGGGGGATGTAATACCCGGTGTAATTATATTTCTAATGAAATTATTTCTACTAATTAATTTATGAAAGATTAGTAAAATATAATTGTACCATACACTTGTTATTAGTAGTATGAATGGAATTAGGGATGATACTAAAACAAGTGAGGGGAATTATAGTCTTTTCCACTTAAATTAGGATATTAAGGGTTTGTTTGGTTATTCTATTCTCATTATTCCAAAACAAAAATCAGATTGAGCAATATAAAGAGAGAAGAGGCGTGAAAGAAGAGGAAAAGGAAGAAAACCCATTTCAAGATCATCTCCATCATCTCTTACATGTCCCAAACTCTTGTTCCATCATCATCTTTATTATGTTCTGAAACGTCGACTTCATCTACATCTAAGGTGAGTCCCATAGATTAGAAACTTGGGTAAATTGGGTTTATGACATGTTGGGGGTTTAGGGTTTGAGAGATCAAATTGTTGAATGAATGTTAGTTTTTATGGATGAATAACATAATTCGAACCTTAAATTCATGATTTCTTATGATGGGTACTGATATTGGATGGTGAAAATGGTATTTTGGAACCCTATGGCAGAACTGTTCTTGCGTTGGTTTTTCTGTATTTCGCAGATCGTGGTTAGCACGCGGGGTCGCGCTCAGTGCACCCTCTTGGAAGTTAAATTTTGAGAATTCACAGACCGCGCTTAGCGTGATGATTCCGTTTAGCATGCCCTCCTGAGACTTGGAAATTAATTATTTTGCAGAGCGCGCTTAGCATGGGAGGCTCCGCTTAGTGTGCCATCCTGGACAGAACTGTATTATTGAAATCCCTTGAGTCCAGTCCCGTACCATGGTGAGTATTAGACACCTCTTTGATCTTAGTGATTCGTTTTGAAACATGTGGTGTAATGGTTGTAGACTTTATGTAATCGTTTATTCGTTATGACATGAATATATATGATTATGTTGAAGTCACATTATATGATAAATGTTATGACATGATTTAGCATATGTTCCCATTTGTTTCGGATTGAATGTTCAGATGGATTGTTGTATGTATTATGTGATATGTAGTATTGTATAGAATAATTGTGATTGCACTTCATTCCGGTTGAACATTCAGTGTTGTGATTGTATGTATTGATGTGTGCCTTATGGCTTAATACACCTCGTGTTTTGATGTATGCTTGAATCGGAGTAGGCATGACAACTAGGACGTAAATCACTTATGACTTAGACCATGTGTGTCATTTATATTGTTGCAATGTGTAGTTGTGGGCCAAAATGGTAGGGTGTTTCCACACTTGATGTGATCACACCTGCATGCTCGGTATGTCATAAGCACCTTAGCTACCATTGTGATGTGCTTGTGTGGGTCCTTGTGTGATGTTCCACCAATAGTTAATTACATCGCGTGCTTGGTATGGTGGGGTTATGATGCCACATAGGCAATATCACAGCACGACTAAACTCACATCTAATGTTGCTATGTAGGCAAGACCATTAGGCTTATGCATGATGGGCTCGTGTTGTCAAGACGGTGTTTTTTCACCGGCAGTTAATCACATACGTTGGATTGATGGACGAGTTATGACGCCATGTTGACGAATGTCACTTCTGGACTTGTCACAGATGGAATTCCATTTTGGAATGATCTAAATCGTCATGCTGTGACCGGGGAAAGTCTCTTGATGCGATGCACGGGGGTAACTCACTGAGGGTGTGATAGTGTAACTAGAGTAGGTGCAATGACGGACTCCTGGATTCCCCGTACACGGGTACGGGTCTGTATACTTGTTTGTATTTGATTATATGTTTGTTATCACCTCATTGGACATTTATGGTGTATCGTTGATGCGTACTTGTACCCATTCGTGAGAGAAAACTCGAATTCGCGGTGGATCTTTTTTTATGCATGAACCCTGTAGAACTGAGTGAACCCTTAAGATAGGGGGACTCACTGAGATTTAGTAATCTCACCTTATTCCAATTATCTTTTTACAGGTTCTTCTAGGCAGGATCGTGGCAAGGGTAAGATGACTTAGCTTATCGAAAGTGATTCGTGGCGATGTTCCGTTTCTTTTTGGATCTTTATTCTATGTATTATGGATATGTATCAGTACTTTTGGAATTGTATTGTTTTGCCCATGATGATTTCGCCAAGTTGTAATCTGTACTAATACATATTTCTATTTCTGATGCTTATGTATGGATGTTTATGTACCATTCTAATACCATATGCATATATCCTAGGCAATGTATGTGTGGGGTGTTACACCAGGTGGAGTCAAGTCTCCTCTACAATAGCAACTATTATGTTCTTTACTGCATTTTCATATGTAATTTTGCTTGTTTGTTTAAGTATTGCTTGCATGTATAAACTTGTTTGTTTTTTAATATTAACTTTAATGCAATGAGTATGTTTATCTTGAAGTAATCCATTCGCTTACACTCATTCATTCGTTCGCACTCATGAAAGGTTTTTCTTGCATTATGATACCAATTGTGCTAGTCTTTTGCTTAGGCAAAGATTGGAGAGAGGATGAAGACAATTGAAAATGCAAAAAAAATCTCTAGTTTGTATGCTTTTGAATAGAACTCTATTGAGGACATATAGGCATTGTATCAATTCCTAAACACTGGAGATATAAGGGAGTGAAATCCTCGCTAACCCCCTTTGAGCCTTGAACTAGGAGCTTCTTTTCTATTCAGAAAAAACCCTCATTTTTAAGTTAGGGTCGGGTAGTGTTCAGCTAATCTGATCGAGTATTCATATCTCATTAGGAGTACGCATCTAAGTATCAACCACAATGGCTATCCTTCACCTATCATGAGGACAAAAGATGATGATAACAACAATGGTTATCGCTCATCAGCCAAGGAATGAGGCATTCACAACTCTTCAACAAGTCAAAAGACACTGGATGACACAAATTATTCAAAGAAAAGAAAGAAACGACTAAAAAAGAAAAAAAGAAAGCCCGCTAATTAAAAAACAGAAAAAGCTTGAAAACAAGTGGCTTAGGCAAAAACTAGGGCATCCCGCTGGACTTCAAAATAAAAAAAAATTGAAAGAATTTGTCCAACCAAAAGTTAGGGAAGTGGAAAAGAATGAAAAATGCGAAAAGCGAAAAGGGTTGCTAAATAAAATCCTCAGCAAAGAACAAAGTCATGTGACCATACATAAAAAAAACAACAAAAGGTGAGTGACGGTCGTGTCCAAAAAATTTCAGTGGTTCCTCAACTGTCTCGTACTCTTCTTGAGAGATAAGTGATCCTATCGAGTTAACTGAATGTAGGACTGGAGAACATCATGGAGAAGGGGTCAGTACCAAATAATTTTGAGCCTTAAATCCTTTTTTCCGAAAACCATAAACTAAGCCACGTTACAACCCTTAAAAGTCCTGATTGAACTGAGGTTTATCCAAAAGCATACTACAATGAGATAACTTTCACCGATTCCTAGAAGATGTGTTAAATATTTGTATGGGTATCATATGCTTACATTATCTTTCATGAAAAAATATTTTCAAATGTTGCTCTCTATCAATTGATTCATTCACAACAGAGGTGTGACATTATTTCATTCAAAGTTTTTTCAAACTTCAAGACTAACATAGGCTTTGCATTAGAATTATCATTCTCAGAATAAACATTTCTCTATTTGCAAATATTTGCTTGACATCAAGGAAGTTTGAATGATGGAAATCAGTGAAGGGCCTGATCATGTCGAAGTAAAAAGACTTGAGGATTCCTTTTGAGCCTAAGGAAGTTGTTTTCACAGTCTGACCACCTGAGAGAGGGTGGAGTTTGAAGTCTCTGTTGAGCAAAAGAAGTGTCAAGAGCATCCAATCTGGGGCAGTTACATTAAGATTCAACCAACTTCTCCATAAGATCTGAAAAAGTTGAGACAAATTATCCCAAAGATTTTGTGGAGCAAGGGCATGCCACTTTCAGATAATCGTAAATCTTGTTCCCCTAGCTTTGTTCACCCTTAAGAAGGGTAGAATTTGAATATTCACTCAATCTGGGGCATTCAAGTCAGGATTTGATCCCTCATAGTTCAATCAAACTGGGGAAGTTGTGTCGAAAATTGACAAATCTCTTTAAGAATCTATTGATCAAAAGAGAATCATTTCAGAATTTGTAGATATTGGGGAAAGTTGTCTCAAGCCATTATGATGGAGGGACCCTCTCAAGGTAGATTCCTTCATAGACCATACTTGGGGCACAAACTGTGAGTTGAAAGAACTGTAGTTTGCTTGTGACAAGTGACATGCACAAGCAAAAAAACAGAGAGTGTTTGAGGTTATTACCCACAAAGTGCTTGATGGAAATAATGTTTCTTCAAATAGAATCCTTTTCCCCAATGTAATCTGCACTTTTTCTCACCAAAAAGATTGTTTGCTAAGAAGTTTCTCTTCAGATATTTGTTCCCCAGTTTCGATACAACTGTTTATCTCCTAAGTGTGGTCAGCATCTGTTTCCCCAATTTTGGTGCAGTTGATTATTTCCAAGGGTGGTTTACATCTCTCTCCCCAGTGAAGTTTGCATCTCCTTCCCCACTGTTTATCTCCTAAGTGTGGTCAGCATCTGTTTCCCCAATTTTGGTGCAGTTGATTATTTCCAAGGGTGGTTTACATCTCTCTCCCCAGTGAAGTTTGCATCTCCTTCCCCAGTGAGGGGTGGTACCACACTTTATATCCCCAGGGTGGTATGCATCTTCTAAAATACTCTTGTTAGGTTTATTTATCAGTAGGAGATCATCATTATCCCTACGAAGTAGTTTTTTTTCCCTTGTAGAGCGGGTTTTCTCCCTAGTGAGATTATGTGGAGGTGGATATCTTAATTTTGGCGCCCCCAGTGTTGTGGAAGCTGATGTGAGTATGAACTCTCTTATCCCTAGTAATGAAGGAGGTTATTTATGTCTTCAGTGGAATTTGAGCTTTGAGGGTTTCTGGTTTGAGATGTCTCTCCTCCCTGTGAAGCGGTTTGCTTTTCCCCAGTGGAATTGGAACTTGAACACACTCCCCAATGATGTCGTTCAAGGAGTCATCTTCTCCCCAGTGAGGTTGTGATTGGGTGAAAGCCTTATGATATTCACTTCCCAGTTTGTTTCACACTTGTGAGAGTTCTCGTAAGAATTCTGTTATTCCTCAGTGATGGAAGGTGTTGTGTTATCCCCAATAAAAGTTGATTTCTATTAAGGACTCTATGCAGGGCAATATATTTTCCCGCAGTAAAACGTTTCTTCCCTAGGCGAAGATTATTTCTCCAGTGGAGTTTTTCGTTGAATTTCTTTTGTTCAAGAATTCTCGTTATCCCTGCTTGAGTTTTCTTATCCCTAGTGAAGTCTGCTTTTATCAAGAACTTCGCACAAGAAGATCTCTATTTACCCAAGCGAAGTTCTCCTTATTTTCAACAGAAAGATAATTGATCGTTTCCCCGGGAAGTTAAGAGTTTTTTGGAGTCAAAGATCTCTCCTTAGTAAACTGCAACTTATTTTTGCAGTTTTCTCTCTAAAGTCCACTTTTCAGTGTTATCCCTCCTTAGAGTTGGCGTGTTTGAATTTCAATCTCGCATCGCAATTTATCCCTAATGGTCGTCAATTCAGATGATTATTCCTTGTTGAAGTCCAATTTCCCAAGGATGATTTCTCAGATGTTCCTGGTTTCCTCGACAGTTCATTTTTGATATTTCCATTCCCCAGTGAATCATTTAGATGTTCATCATTATATTGCATCTACCCAAATGCGTAGCATTTCCATTGAAATGGAGCATCAGGCTAAAAAAGAATGTATTCAAACATGCATTGTGTAACATCCCATTTCCCTATCGATAAAATAAGTAAGATCAGAGTAAATTAATTTCTAAAACAAAACATCAAGAATAGGATGCTTTCATACCTTATACATGCTCTTGAAATAAGATACACAACACAAAATCACATACTCGATAGTCTTAAACTTCATTTCATTTATTCGCAGCGGAAAAACATCAACATTAATTATTTTTAGCTCTTCAACATGATTGATAAAAATCATCTTTAAAAAATTCAGCATAAACAATAGCTAAATCTCAACAACAGAGTTATACAAACGTTTACTCCTAATGTAAACAAAGCAAGCGCAAAACCCCCAAGTGTTATGTATCAGAGCTGACATCGATCTAGTCTATGCAAAATGAGGAAACTCTTCGGCTAACCACGACCTCGAGCTACTTCGTATTATCTGCATGTTACCCACGTAGAGACAACATTCAAACAGAATGAGTGAGATATCACAACCATATAATATTATATAATAATAAGTATATGACAGATATATCATGTAAGATTCTAAGATCTACAATCATCAATTATAATTTATAATAATTATACAAGTACATACATGATTATCATCATCCGTCATATAACACATATCAATTATGCAACTCAACATCATCATCGTATCAACAATTCAATGATATGAAACTCAACATCATCATCGTATTAAAAATTCAACAATATGTAATTCAACATCATCATCTGTTGCACCCCAAAATTTACCCTCTTGATTTAGGCTTATGTTTCATCATGAACATCATAGTGCATTGCATTCATACATTGTGATAGGATCAAAGTACTCTGGTTATCAAATCTTCCTCAAGTTGCTCAAGAAGTATCTTATCATCCAAACCTATGGATCTTTAAAGCTCAAAGGTTATTACATATCTCAAGAAATTTTATCCATTTCTTTGGATCATCTGAGGATTGAAGTTTGTGTTTGATCACAAGAAGAACCACTCTTTGGATGCACCAGTCAAATTAGGGTTTTGCTTGATTAAGGCTATTGATCAATGTACAAGTTTTGGTTTGGAATCTACAATATCTCATTGGTATTTGAAAAGTCCTTGCACAAAGAATTGGTCATGATACCCAGAGGATTTGAAGTTTTGGAGATGATTCATTTGTCTCTTGAGATGTTGATCAAAACTAGGGTTTGGGTTTTTATCAAGATTTCTTGAGAATTTTGAAGTGAAACTTTGCACATGGCCTCTATATATTTGGAAGATCATATGTTTAAAGTTTTGATCGTCAATTTTGAATGGAAGTGGATCAATTGATTCAGAGGGGCAAAATGGTCATTTTGGTCAAAATCAGTCAAAGTTGACCAAGGGAATTTTTTGGCCAACCATCAATTCAAGGATGCACTTTTCATATTTCAAGTCCATTTTTATCATTGGATCAAGGAGATTGAGGTTTGGGTTGAAACTTGTTCTTGAAGAAACCCTAAAAGTTTCTAATTTTGGAAAATAGGGACTTAATTTCAAAAATTCATATTTTATTCATCTTTGATCACAAAAATACAAATGAAATATTCTTGGAAAGCTAAGAGAATGATCTTTCACCTCCTTTTGGTCTCATGTCCATATTAAAAAGTAATCAAGATTTATGGACTTTTGAAGTTACAAAATTATAGGTCATTTTTCAAAATTAGTGAATTTCAAGCTAAATTTTGAGAGCCTTAATGGAATAATTTGCAAAAACTATAAACTAAGGGTTTCTAGATCTTTTCAATACCTTTCCAAATTATGCTCATTTGTGTCAAAATTCAAAAGCATAAGCAAGTTATGAGTTTTGGAAATTTGAGGCATTTTATTGAAATTTGGCAAATAAGCAAAATGGCCAATTCATGAAAACTTGGGTTTCAACCATTCTCTTTGTCCCTAACCCATCTCGTGACCTATTTGTGATTTGCTAAGGCCCATAATATCAGCCATTTCGTGTTCTATGGACTTTGGTTTTTGTTTGAATGAAAAAATGCAAAAATGGTCCAAACTTGCAAAAACTCCAACATTCTTTGATCATGTGGAATTAAGGGTCAGGGTTTTAAGTACAATCTTCTGAAGCTATTTGGCTCACAAAGCGCATAAGAAGCAAGAGAACGCACGGGCAAAAGGGATGATTCAGTATGAACTTCATTTTTGGCCAAAATTCCCAATCCTGCCCTCCAACGGCTTTAAGGACAAACTTCCACTTCTATCCTTCTCTACAAACTCTATATAAGTGAAA
Source organism: Vicia faba (assembly GCA_948472305.1). Classification (NCBI taxonomy): domain Eukaryota; kingdom Viridiplantae; phylum Streptophyta; class Magnoliopsida; order Fabales; family Fabaceae; genus Vicia; species Vicia faba. The sequence continues at coordinate 773,261,201 of OX451736.1, read as the reverse complement.
GCAAGCAAAGAGAGAGGGGGAGAACGCGCCACTTGCAAGAATTCCATATCTGAGTTTTTTCTTCCTCTTCTGCAACTTGATTCGATTCTCTCAATTCCTTGGTGTTTTCTTCAAAATTCTTGTGGATTCTGCTTCAGCAAAGCAAGTAAATCAAGTTAGCACCATTTGTTTGCATCTGGAGTGAAGGAGACAGTAGATCACTTTTCGCCTTGAGGTAACAATTCCAAACTTCGATTTCTGAGATGCACTTGTTTTTTGAGATGTTTGAGCCTGGATTCATGTTCAATGATGTTAATGGAATGTGTTTGAAACTTTATAGCATTTAATTTGATGTATTATGCATGATTGGATGTTCCGAAACTCGCGATTCAGAATGTTTCTGTTCATATTCATGACTGGATTGTGGACAATGTTGTTGATGATTTGATTTGATTCGAATTGCTTTGGATTCCTTGCCATGCTAGCTTTGATTTGCCTTTGATTTCATAAAAAATGATGCAAAATTGAGCATGTTATGTTGATCTGAAAGCGAGCCCTAGACCTGGATGTTGCGCGCGCTTTTGGACTGTCCAGAGGTTGAAGATGATGTGGTGGCACATCATGATTGGTCTGTTTGAATTTTTTTGGTTTATTTGAATTTTTGTTTTATTTAACATTTTGTTTAATTTTGTTTTATGATCAAAACACATTCAAAAATCACCAAAAAAATTACCATAGGTCAATATTATTTTCTAGTATTTGTCATATTTTTTTGGGATTTTTTTTAAAATAATTTGATTGGTTTAAAAAATTCATAGGTTTAATTCATTAATTGTTCAAAGTTTATTTTTATTTTAATAGTCCTATTGATCTAAAAAATTCCATAAAAAATATTCTAGACTCACAAAATAATGTAAAAATTGATTCTGATTTTGGTTCATCATTTTTCTTATTTTTGATTTAAAATTTATTTTTGAAAGGTTATTTGTAATATTTGTTTGCTTTTTTTATTTTTAATACTTCTATTAATTCAAAAATTCCCAAAAAAATCATGTAAGCTTGTTTTTAATTATAAAATCTGAATATAAATTCATTTTTGACCTTTTCATGACTTTTAACTACGGTTTTCATTTTTTCCCTTAAATAATAGTTTAATTGATAATTGTTTGTCTTTTTGTTATTTTAATATTTCCTATAATCCAAAATTCAAAAAAAATTCAGGGATGCATGTTTTGATCCCTAATATTTAAATATAATTTTGGTTGGCCATTTTTCTGACTTTTTGATTTAAATATTATTTTGATATGTGGATATTTGTTATTAGAATAATTGTTGAATATTAATTTCTTTCTTGACTTTTCCTAATTCAAAAAAAATATGAAAAAAAATTATTTTCTGACATTTAGGGTTCCTTGATGATTTGTATGATCTTGACTTAATTTGTTTGAATTTTGATCTCACTTAATCAATATTTGAGATAAAAAGTCAAAAATTAGGGTTTTGTTGCTTATGGTGCAAGTTTCATTTTTTTAACCCTTGTTCCTTGAACTTTATTGGGAATTAAGGTCTTGTTTATAGTTCATGAATGTGTTAGGGATTTGAAAACCATTTTTCTTGAATCATTTGACTTGGTTTGACATTTTTCCACAAATTATTTTGAAAACTTGTCTAGTTTGGTAGTTTTGCCAACTAGCCTTGAACTTTGAACTTCATTTGACCTTTTCCTCAATCATTCATGAACTTAGGGCTTGCATTCTGACTTCTATACCTTTCAAGGATGCTAATTTGTTTTTGGTTTGAATTATGGACCATTATCCCCATTTTTTATGTAATTTTAAAGAGAAGGTACCCAATTATGTTTGCATGTCTTGTTGCAATTTATTTGTTGGCCAATGAACTTGGATGAGGCCTATAATTGGGAACCTAATGATCATATTGATTCTGATTATCCATGTTGACTCAAGCCATTTCATTTGAATGCTTTATGTTTTAATGTTTTGGAACCATATAATGCATCATGAAGGTTTTATCTTTTATTGTGTTCATGGAGTTGTGATTGATTTAATTGCGCAAGATCAAATTGTGTTTGCTACTGACCTTTATGGCCTTTTTTCATTTTATTCTCAAGCTCTTGTGATCCTTGATTGATATTCAATTGTCAATTCAACATGGTGATAGAAGGGAGCAATATTCCTTTGTTTCTTTTGACCTAATATGTGCATATGCTTGTTTCCTCTTGCCTATTATGTTTAAAGTTTAACAATTGCCACCATGTTGTTCTCACTTTTTCACCTTATAGAATACTAACTTGGTTGTTGAATATGCGAGGTACTCTGAGAAAGTTGCCACTTTTGGCTCGGGGCTTTTGTGTTTCACTTTATTTGTGGAACACAATCCACTATACTGGCATTATTCTTGTGTTTGGCATGTTTGATGATTTATGCAGGATATACATACATATGATTGTGAATGTCATACATTGCCCATGGGATTTGTCCATATCTGATAAATTGCTTACATCTTGATGGTGCAATTCCTGACTCAATTTGTCTACTGATGCCAGCTTGCTTGAAGTTTCTCTGGGTTTCTTTTATTCTTGCTTGACTACTACGGATAGTTATCTGTTCGGTATTATATCACATCCTTTCTCCCATCTTCATTTTGCATAAATTTCTGACTGCATGTTGGGACCTCTGTTGCTGATATATGTTAGGAGGCCCTCTGGTTTTTGTCTAAATTTCCTGTGTTGTGTTTGTTGATCGATGAGTCACTCAATTTAGAAATTGAGATCACGACTTCGCTCTCATTTCATGTTCCCTATAGGATTTTTATTACTTTCCTTCTTTATGTATTGATCGATGAGTCACTAAATTTAGAAATTGAGATCACGACTTCGCTCTCATTGCATGTTCCCTATAGGATGTTTATTGCTCTTCTTCTTTATTTATTGATCGATGAGTCACTCAATTTAGAAATTGAGATCACGACTTCGCTCTCATTGCATGTTCCCTATAGGATAGTTTTGTTAAGCTCCCTCTAGCATGTGAACATAGGATAGGATTTTCCTTTATCCTCAACCTTAGGGTCCACCATTGTATGATAACACTAGGGATAGCACTAGGTTAGTTTCCCTTAGTTGTTTTCCTTTGCTATGCATTCTGTATCTTAAAACAAAAATTTTGTTTCTTGGCAAATCATAAGACATTTCTAATGAACTCAAACCCTTCTTCGAAGTAAAAGATACAAACCAATCTTGCCTTGACTTGTTATCTTTTATTGATGTTTTGCCATCGCACATTTGTTTGAAGCCGACGTCTCGTCATCGCACATGTTTGTTATCCTACGTTGATTCCCAATATCATTGTTAGGTGTGATGTTTTACCATCTGATTTATTGATATTTCATCATCTTAGCCATGCCATTTTGTTATCCTTAAGCCGATGTTTCGCCATCGCACATATGTTTGAAGCCGGTGTTTCGCCATCGCACATGTTTGATTATCTAACTTTGATCCTCAATATCATTGTTAGGTGGTGATGTTTTGTCATCCGTTTTATTGATGTGTTTCCATCTTTGTCATGATATCTTATTATCTTTTAGCCGATGTTTCGCCATCGCACATTTGTTTGAAGTCGATGTTTCGTCATCGCACATGTTCGTTATCCTACTTTGATTCCCAATATCATTGTTGGGTGTGATATTTTGCTATCTGTTTTGTTGATGTTTTGCCATCTTTACCATGCTATTTTATCTTTTTATCCTTTAGCAGATGTTTCGCCATCGCACATTTATTTGAAGTCGGTGTTTCGCCATCGCACATGTTGATTATCTAACTTTGACTCTCAATGTCACTGTTAGGTGTGTTATTTTACCATTTGATGTTTCGCCATCTTTGACATGTTACTTTTTTATTATTTAGTCGATGTTTTACCATCTCATTTGTTTGTTGTTCTATTTGATGTTTTGTCATCTTCACTGTTTTTGTTGTCTTAACTAAAAAACACAAACCAACCAAAATATGTAAGCCGAACTACGGTTGCTCTGATTCCTTAAAAGGGATACGTAGGCATTGGGGTAGGGCCCAACCGAGCATAACCTTTTATTTTCCCTACATTATTTTATTTTTTCCTTTTGCATGCATTCCCTTTTCAGTGTTAAGCCATAGACATAGGATTTAACCACACCCATTAGATTAGATAACAAGAGTGGATACTGTGATACGGTGGGAGAACTGACTTGAGTTTTGCGTTTGTATTCGCACTTGTTCGGTTTAGCAAGAGTCACCACCGACTTTTTATTTTATCCTAAAGGAAAGGTTAAAAAGTACAGGAAAAACCTTTTGAGATGTTTCGTGGGTTCGGGGGGTAGATTATGAAAAGGGAAGGTATTAGCACCCTTTTCATCCATGGTTATTCATGGGCTCTTAGTTACTTGTTTAGATCACTTGCCTTTGATTTTCAATTGCTTGAAATTGTGGTGTGTGTGTGTGTGTTTTGAAAATGTTTTGAAGAAGACGCCTTGTCTAGGCAACCGTTGTAATGACTCGTGTTTGAGTATATACAAAGGTGTGTATCTTTTCGAAAAGATGTTTCAAATGTTTTTGGAAGTTTGTTTTGAAAGTGTTTGTGGAGTGTGGTTTTGAAAAGTAGGCAAGCGTGTTTTGCAAGTTTGATCAAGTAACTAAGAGTTTGTCTACCCTATTGTACTCAAAGGTTTTTCTCATGTCTTAACCCTATTAACAATTTTGTTCCACCATTGTATTTGGTGGACAATCTTGCATTAGGATGTTAACGGGACGGGCGCGGGTCATCGTATGGACCATGAATGCAATGGTGCCAAGTGTCTTTGGCAATTTTGCTTGAAGGGACTATGATCATTTTGATAGGCAACTTTCGAAAGCGTCATCGAGGGACTATGATCATTTGAATTGTTTTGCCAAAGAAACTCGACGTGCAAGCATGGCCCATTTTGGAAGGCAACAAGCGGGATTACCCTAGGGGTGCAAGTGTGATTGTGTATTGTTTTCATGTATTTGTCTTTGTATTAGGTTATCTAGCGTTTGATTTTATGTACATACAAACCCTAGGTCTAACCATGGTATATTTGAAAGCGATAAATTGCGGGAATTTAAAGTCTACGCTATTACAAATAAGTATCCGGGAGTGGGGGTACAAATGTTTACAAATGGGGATGAGACTTAAAATAGGAGAGTAGTGTCCAAATATTTACAACCAAATCGAATCAATCGCAAATGTAATATGTAATCAATGTATAGCATAAAGGCAATGTAAAATGTATCAATGTTTTGGAATAAAAGATAAGCAAATGTGTATGTGTAAATGTATTTGTGTAAGTGTATGATTATTTACAAGTGAGAAATGTATTTAACTTAATGTAAATTTAAATATTTATTCTTTTTGTATTTTGTTGAATATGTACAAACAAAAGATTTAATAAAAAGAAAAGAAAATGCCTTAAGTTAAAGAAAAGTAATTTTATGTATTTACATATAAACAAATGTTTAATCAAAAAAGAAATTAAAAAAATCTATTTTCTTATGTATTTATTAATATGTATTTTTAAATATACTAATAAAAGAGTAATTGATAAAAATAATAAAAAGAAGAGTTAGTGGATTATTTTATTTTTCAAAATTTAATTATGTTATAAAAAGAAAGTAAAAGAGTTAATAAAATTTGATGTAAAAAATTAGTGGGTTAATTTATTAAAAAGATATGATATGATAAAAAGGTATTAGTTAAAAAAAATGAAAAAAAAGATGAATGGGCCTTAGAGATGTCTTGGCCCAAAGCAGAGTTGGAAGTGTACTCAATCCAGGGGGGGGGGGGGGTGCGCCTGATTTTAATTGGGCTTAAGGCTGATTAGGATGGGGCAAGGCCCAGGGTTTTTACAAATTATTTTGCAAGGGTTTGAACTTTGTTGTTTCATTTGGATTCTAGGGTTTGTGACATAACAACGGCGTCGTTCACTTCGTTTTCGTTCCTCTCTTCTTCCTCTCAAGCCAAAGATTCTGAATAACATCCTTCTCGCCTAAGGCCAACCAGCACCACCATCTATCCTCCTCCTCACGTTCACTCAAGCGGCGATAAAAAAAGAAGGTACGACTTTTATCTCAACGCGTTAGGGTTCTTGGATTTTTAACCTTGCATGCTCTTATTTGTTCTGATTCTTGGATTTTGTTATGTGTTTGTACGAGGTATTTAAAGAAGGGGAAAAATAAGTTTTATACCTTTGCTGGCTCGTTGCTTAGAGAAGAGGAGAGATGGAGAAGGAGGCGCTTAGGGTGGCCGGAGGCGAGGGAATGGCGAGGCTGAGCTAGCTTGGAAACTCTGGTACTCGTATTTTCCTTTTTTGTGGTTTAATGATGAAGGTACTGAAAACCCTAGCATAAATTCTTTTCCTCTTTTGTCTATATGAACATTTGCCCCTATATGCTTGTATGATGGACCTTGATTCGTGTGATATACTGAGTTGCCTTGAAATGTTTGATATATTTGCCTTTTCCTCTTCTTCTGTTGGCTTGCTGAGATGCCTGTTGATGTTGTTCTTGATGATTCTGATATCTTTGATATCTACGCACTAGCCCTGTGATGAAATTCTTCTGAGGGTTTTGGTTGGTTTTGTATGTTAGGATACTGGTTTAGGCTTTGATATGCTGTTTGCTTCAGGTTTGTATCAGTTTGAGGCCTTTTGGCGTTTAGGCTTGCTTGGCTATACAAGGTTTGGCTTAGGCTTGTAACTTATGCAGGTTTATTTTGATGGCTTCTGTTTGTAATGTTTTTTGAAAGGGGAGAAGGTTTATTGGTACAGGCTTGAGCTTGTTGTTTGAGGTTTGATATCAGTTTGTTTTTGACAAAGGAGGCAGGCTGTGAAACAGGGCATAGGCTTGTGTTTATACCTTATGCAGGTTTTAGTTTGAAAGGCTGGAGGCTTGGGCTTCAGCAGGCTTTTGATGCTTGGTCAGGCTTAAGGTTTATGTGGCTTAGCAGGTTGTGAGTTATGCAGGTGAAGGCCTTTTGAGGTTTGGAGGCAGCTCTGTATATTTGTTGATACAGTTTGTGTTCTTTGCTTTCTTTGATATCTCTGCCTTTTTTCTATATGCTGGTATATCTTTTCTTATATCTTTCTCAGCCTAAGCCCTACTGTAAGCCTATTTCTCTTCTATCTTCTCTCTCTTGACAGATTAAAAAAGCATAAAATATTGCTTTAAAACTGTACTATGCTGAAAAAGTAGCTGGCCTAGGAAAATGATGAACATTTTGATGTTGCTTGCATTAGTTGCTTAGCTCTGCATATCTCTCCTGCTTTTCTGCACATTTGTTGACAGCTTTTTGTACTTCTTGATATCTTGATATCCTTCTATATCTTTGGACAGTTTTTTGATAGCTTTTTGGCTTAGTTTGAAATTGTGATTCAGTTTGCCTTTATACTTGTACATGCTGTTTGTTTTGAAACTATGCAGTTGGTTGACAAATTTGAATTTGTGCAATTTGTAGCTTTTGTGCATTTCATATTTTAATACAAGCATATTCTATCCCTCTTTGTGAACCAAGAGCAATCTTGTGATTTGCAGAGAGGGGAACAACTGATTCCGGCCAGCTACTTTTAATGATGATTTTTGAATTAACTGTCCGCCTTTAATTTTTATCTGCATTTGACCTTTTTTCTCTTCTTTGTTTTGCAGATGAAAATCAATGGAGCAAAAGAGGAGTAGCAGTATAGAAGATGAAGACTTAGGAATTTAGGATAGTTTCAATTTATTCTTCAATTATTTGTAACATTATCATTGGAAACAAAATGTAAATAAATTTACAGTTGTTTAAATAATAATTTGTAACAAACAATTAAATATGAATAAAAATCTCTTTTTGTCAGTTAATTCCTTCTTTCTTTTCAATTGTTTATTTTAATTATTTGAGTTTCTTAAATTAAAACAATTGGAAATAAATCCAATTATTCTGACTTAGAAAAAGAAATAATTAATAAACGTCAGGCGTTCCGAATTAAACATAACAATGGACAGTCAAACAACAAACGTCCACATGTCCTCTTTTCACTGATTTAATCAAACACTGCAAACTCAATCCAAATGCTTCAGTCCAAATCTCAGAGTAAACTGAAAAGAACTGTAAAATTAATTCTTTCTGAGAATGTGCGCACAAAAACCCTAGTTTTGTTTTAATTGTCAAAGAAGCGTCCGCCTGATCAAAACCTTGATCCAACTCAACCAAACCCTAAGCAATCTGCTTGAACTTCTTAAAAATCAATGAAAACCCTAAATTTTGTCTGACTGGCGAGAAAAGTCTGTTTGACCGATTCTTGAGCCAGTCTGAAAAAATCAGGAAAAGCCCGAAGCTGTGATTTCTTGTGGAAAAATACGAGGGCAAATTTTTGGGTACAACAGATACCATAGAGTACTACGGGCGTGTGGGGTGCTAATACCTTCCCCTCACGTAACAGACTCCCTTACCCGATCTCTCGGTCGAAAGACCGTGATTTCTCCCTTTTCAGGTTTTCTCGATGTTTACCTTTCCCTTTCGGCGGGATAAAAGACGTTCGGTGGCGACTTCATTGATGTTTCATTAACATCCAGATGACAGGTTCCAGCCGCGTAGTTTCATCATCATATTAATAATTCAACAATATTCAATTCAACATCATCATCGTATTAACAATTCAACAATATGCAATGTGACTTCATCATTGTATTAACAATTAAACAATATGCAATGCGACTGACACTGATGCAAAATACATGTGGTACCATTAGGGTAAAACCCTCATCTTAATAATGCTAACTTAGGGCAACAACTTCATAACGCCAATACAAACCATCATAGTAGGGCAAAACCCTCAACTTAATAATGCCAACTTGGGGCAACATTGCCAATACAAGCCATCTTTTGCCAATACATGCCATCTTTCATGAATGCATGTGACACTGACATGCAGAAACTTAATTTACATTGATTATTCATACTTATAAATGTCTCGCCAATACAGGCCATTGTCATCATCATTATCATGCAATACATCATGCAAAATCCCCGTATATCGTTTATACAACACTGATACATTCAATCGCAACATTTTGCATTACAACACATACAACATACGCACACATCAGAATTATTCAAATAAAATATTAGTCTACTGCCATAAAAATTATTAATACATTGTATAAAATATTTTTACCTTTCTAACGGTCCAAACGACGCATCAAACGGGAACCCGAGTCAAAAGTTATGGAGATTTCAAGTTTTTAAAAATGCTGTCAAACAGTGAGAAATCGATTGCACCCTGTTCTAGAGGCCAAAAACCATGTTTTTAAGCAGTTCAATTGATTTATCTTCTGGTGCAATCGACTGCTTTCTGAAACAGAAGCAAAAATCCCAATTTTTAAGCAGTGCAATCGATTGCTTTTCTTGTTAGAGTCCTCTTTCAGTCTCTTTCTTGTATGTGTTTGCTACCAACTTTGAACATGTATGCTTGCTATCTTTGTTAGAGTCCTCTTCTGGTCTCTTTCTTGTATGTGTTTGCTACCAACTCCGAACATGTATGCTTGATATCTTTGTCAGAGTCCTATTCTGATCTCTTTCTTGTATGTGTTTGCTACCAACTCCAAACATGTATGCTTGATATCTTTATTAGAGTCCCCTTCCGGTATCTTTCTTGTATATGCCCACCACCAACCCTAGACATGTATGTTTGCTATCTTTGTTAGAGTTCTCTTTCAGTCTATTTCTTGTATGTGTTCGCTACTAACTCCGAACATGTATGTTTGATATCTTTGTTAGAATCCTCTTCCGGTCTCTTTCTTGTATGTGTTTGCTACTAACTCCGAACATGTATGTGTGATATCTTTGTTAGAGTCCTCTTCCGGTCTCTTTCTTGTATATGTTTGCTACTAACTCTGAACATGCATGTTTGATATCTTTGTTAGAGTCCTCTTTTGGTCTCTTTCTTGTGTATGTTCTCTACCAACTCCGAACATGTATGTTTGATATCTTTGTTAGAGTCCCCTTGCAGTCTCTTTCTTGTATATGTTCTCTACTAAGTCTGAACATGTATGTTTTATATCTTTGTTAGAGTCCTCTCCCGGTCCCTTTCTTGTATGTATTCGATACCAAATTCAGACATGTATGTTTGATATCTTTGTTAGAAACTTTCTTCGATTGATCTCTTTCTTTCTTGTGTGTGTCTATTATTGACCTGTCATATACTTGATACTTTTTATGTGTCTAATCCTGACCTGACATGTATTCTCCAATTTTACTTGGTCCCTCGTATGTCTAACCCCGATATGATGTACTAATAACCTTTTCATAAAAGCAAAACCAAAAATTAGAAAATACAGAAAAACCAAAAATACCTGACTTTTGAATGTTCTTTAGAGTACGAATTTTATGGTTCTATTGAGTATTCAATCCTCTTCTACCTTAATCGTTCCAAAGGCTAGCGCCAATATCACCCTCAGGTTAAAGAAGATTGAATAGGGGCAGCAGTTGCACCCCAAAATTTTCCCTCTTCGGTTTAACCGTAATTGGGTTATTTTTCTCTAACATACTTATACATACATATCATTGTTTCCATGGTTATGGGATCAAGGCATTTATATGCGTCAAGCTACAGAAACAATTGTTCCGTCAGGCAGTACAACAAAGTAGAAGCTCAAGATTTTCGAGATTCAAGCGCACTCCACATATTTTTATAAGCTACTTAAACAGTGAGTCATTAAGTCATCATCATGCAAGCCTTTCAGATGTTCTATCATGCTTTCGATTGCCCATAGAATCGAGCGTCTCAGTTGATTTGGGACAGTTTCGACAGAAAATCAACATTTCACAGTTTATTTTCAAAAATTCATAACTTCTGACCAGAAAATTATTTTTTAGTGGGTCTTTAGGCGTTAGATTCGTATTTACATCCTCTCTATTTCATATGTTTGGGTGAAAAGCCAATTATGTGAAGAAGATCTTCAAAATTGCGAAATACGGTGAAAACCACATGCTGAAGCGGATTTTCTGATCAATTGATATGCAAATTTCAAAAATTCATAACTTTCTATATTTTTATTAGTTCAGGATGGTTCTCACGGCACGATGTCACTAATTATATTAGCAACAACTTTTCTTCAAGAATCGGGTTCAAATTGTGCCCAAAAGTTATGGTTTATGGCTTGTTCCCAAAGCATACATGAAAAGAAGCTGAAAAAGTGGCGCAACCTAAAATAGTGGGTTTTCTGTCTCAATTTTCTCGTTATTGTAAAAATTGTAACTCTCTCAATTTTTATTGTATCGGAACGATTCTTTCGGAACAGTGTCACAAGTTTTGTCATCTATGATTTTGCTTCGGGGTTCGCGTCAAGATTATGCACCAAAAATCATGAGCTTAGGGTTTGTTCTTGAGTCGTACACTGAAATAAGTTGACAATTCTGCACTACTCAAAAAACAAGTGAATTTGTTAATTTTATATCATTTTCCAAATAAGTCATAAGAGCTTCACTATATATTGATTCCAATTCAATTAAAAAAGAACTTTTTGCCATTATTCACAAAAATCACTCAAATTCAAGTTTCTCTCTCAATTTTCTCAAGAACAAATAAGCAAGTTTCTCAAGTTCTTCTCCCTCTCTCGAGAACCTACTGACACCATCATCTACCTGCCAACTCCCTCCTCCGTATGTTTCCCAATTGACTGATCTCCTTCTCTCCACAAGCTACAGCCTCTCGCGCTCAGTCCGGTCACCCGCGTCTGGCCAGACCCTCCGTTTATCTGACCAGTCTCCGTGAGTTACCCCCTCCATCGATCAAGCTTTCGGTCACTGTTTCCAATCCTCTTCCGCGTATTTGCTTCTCCGTTCGATTTCTCCGATCTCCTTTTCGCGTCGATTCGGTAATTTCTTCTTGAGAATTGTTTGATTTAAGTGCTTAATTTATTAATTGATTTTGTGATTAAGTGCTTACTTGTGAATATTGCACAAGTTGAATACTTGAATTGTTGATTTATTTTATTCTTGAGATTAAATTATTATGGATAAATGTGGAATCGGATGATTAATTTCTTAATTGTTTGAATTTCATGTGTCGACGCGTCGAAGCTTGATTTAGATTCAATAATTGTTGAAGTTTCATGAGTTGATTTTTTTTTTGAGTTGATTAATTAATTATAATGCGTTGAATAATTTTTTTTATGCTTGGAATCGATGTTTTTGTTGTGAAATAATTGTTTGCAATTTATTTGTAATTTCCTAGCAACATTACTTGAATCGATAAGCGTTTTTATGCATCCGATTGTGAATTTTGAATTCGATTTCGATTGATATCAGTTCATGTACATGTTACTTCCCGGATACTACAAAGGCGTAGTAAATTTATTTTCAAATGTGTTTTAATACATACTTTATCATAATTGAGCATTTGTTGAACATCTATGTTGCATTTTACCAGTTTCAACGCGATTCTTCAATACTTTTGTGATTAGATGTAGTGTTTCCCGGAGTCGGTAAGTATACATAAATGTGCAATTGAATTGTTGTTTAATGCACAAGTGAGCTTCCCTTGGTATTTGTTTGACATTTGCATTGATTTTTGACGATTTTAGATAAACTTTTTGCTCGGTTCATGAGATAACTGTGTTGTTGCCCGGTTTTTAACTTCCATGTTTCGATGCTTATTTGGACTTGATTTCTTTGCAACTCAATATCATTTTTGAGTTCTGACTTGATGGTTGAGTTATGCTTATGCTTATTTTTTATTTCTAACTTTTTTATTGAGTTTGGGCAAGCTTTCAAAGGAGTATTCGCGTGATGTGTGATTTGCGGATTATGTTGTGCTTGTGTAGAATTGTTTTATGCATGGAAAATATCTTGATGCGATGTGTTTTCCGCATGCAATTTATTCCCATGCGGCGACGTCTTGATTATTATATTGGATATCTTTTCTAATTATTTCTCTTTTTCTTGGTGAAGCTTGCACAAAGACCGTCAGGTTTCTTTTGCTTTGATATCACTTTTCTACAGACTTATTATTCGTTTGATATTGTTTCTGATTTTGTTTATATTCCGCATTGTATTTTATTTTCCTTTCCATGAGAAGTAGGAACAGAGATGCATGACTGAGAGTCCCTACTTTAGGTGGGAAATTCATTTTATAGTCATCATATGAGGCCTTTTTGTGCTTGTTTAAAGACCTCAAAAGGAGGCAATGTTTGTGTTTGTTTAAAGACCTCAAAAAGATGCAATTTTGTAAAAGACCTTGACAAAGGAAAATTCAACTCCCCTCCCATTTCCCTTTTACTTTTTTCTTGCTATCAAGTTAATAAGTGGAGTAAGGGCTCGTAATCGGCCATCATACTTTCTAGCCTGTGTCGTTCTTAGCTCGCGTTATACGTTGATGCTTTGAACTGTGCTTATTCTTGTCCATTGAGTCAAATAAAATGGAAAAGGGTTTGTAACCAACCCCCACACTTTGTCATTCATTTCAACGATGTTAGCTCACGTTTATTTAAACGTTGATGCTTCAATTTGTTACTCGATATTGCTGCTTGAGCAAATCAAGTGGAAAGAGTTCCTTACTCCCACTTCAAAATCCATTGGATTTATTGTTTGTTGCTAGCTCGCACTTGATTTTTGTTTTGGTTTTGGTTCGAATTTGTTCGATTGCATTTGTGTTTGTGTTTTTCGATTATACTTATGAATGCTCCCTTAGGATCACATGTTTCATTCTCGATTCAAGGTAGAAATTAGGTTTTTAAACCATGCATTCTAACTTAGGTAGATATTTCCTTTTGTTATCCAAACTTTAGGACCATCATTCATGACAACACTAGGATTGTTAGTCTCCCTTAGACTTTTTCATTCTTAAAACAAAAACTCTTTTTTCTTTGTTCAAACTTCAAGACACTATAACATTATTAAACCCTTTTTCAAGGGAAAAAACACTAACCAATGCAAAATCTTTTATGTCATTAGACTTTTTCTTTTAAAACCTTTTCAATAAGGATATGTTGTTTCAATTTCGAGCAACCTGAAAATGCTAAGTGTGCGAGGGGCCGAGCATAAGTCTCTTTACGAGCTACAACGCCAAGCACGAGTGGCAATCTTAACCGTGAGGATGGGAACACAACATTATCCATAAAAAACATACAACTAACCAAAACTTTTGAGGTGAACTACGAGTTCCTTGATCCCCATTGTGCGAATGGTGGTACGTAGGCACAAAGGTTAGCAACCGAGGCAGCCATGACTAATAAAACCTTTTCTTTTTATACATAATAATTTGAATCCATGCATTCCTTTTACAGTATAGATTTAGATTTAAACATGCCTTTTAGATTAGACAACAAGAGTGGATCCCGTGGAGTACCACAGACGTGAGGGGTGCTAATACCTTCCCCTCGCGTAATCGACTCCCTTACCCGTTCTCTTGGTCTTAAGACCTTGATTTCACTCTCTTTAGGTTTTCTTTGATGTTTTCCTTTCCCTCCGCGAGATAAATAAATATTCGATGGCAACTTAGTTATTTGTTTGAGAAATTTATTTTCTCGGGTTGCTTCACTTTCCTTATAGAGATGAGACAAAAACCAAGAGTACAAAAGAGGAATACAATAATGTTGTACACCTATCCCTTTTTCATAACGTTAATGAAGGGAGATATATATGTCAGCAAGTAAGGTAGGAGTAGAATTAGAATTCAAACTTTTACGGCCCAAAATACATTAATAGAAGTGGAGTCTATGTAGTCAATTATGTTTGGAAAGAGAACCAAACCAAAAATAAGTAGTGCCAAGATGTCTCCACAAGCCTCCCATTATTTTCGATCTGCAAAAGAGAGAGCCTTAGACTTTAAGTATTGCCTCTTGATTCCTTGGACTTCACCACCTACTGTTACCTTAAAAAATCTTAAGTTATTCAAGCACGTGTATTAAATGAGGATATTCTCATAAGCTAAGGGTCATCCTCTAAAGTAGGGGGTTTTAGGAAATTGGAGCCAAAGTGTTTGAAAATTTGGTTTTATTAAACTAAATTTAATGTTTAAAGGAATGTCACATCAAACTGTCGAAACTGAGCTAGGTCGACCAAAAGGAAATAAAAGAATATATGTCAAGAAATGGTCAAAATTGGTTTAGTCGACCAAAGGGTGAAAGACAAGGAAAATAGTCGAAATTGGTTTCTGTCAACCAAAAGGGTTTCTGGACTTAGAGGAATTGTTGTTGATTTTTAACTCTTGCCAAAGGTAAAGTGTCAAAGTAAGTCAGAAGCGGTTTACCTTCAGAAGCTAGGAGCGGGAAGATTTAAATTTCAAAGTCATTAGCAGTTGCCAGTAGTTTACAATTTGTTTATGCGCCAAATAGGTGGAGAAATCCAGTGAAGCGGTTGTCTCAAGATTTTAATATTTTCCATAGATTTCATCTAGGCAGTTACATTGTAAACATTATAAATAAGCAGATTTAGTGTAGTTTTGGTGTGTTCGCTTGTATGCTCAAATCACTTGTCAAAACTCTGTCATTCCGAGCTAGGAAACAAAGAGTGAAGAAGTGCTTGATGTTCGTGTAAACAATTCAATACTCTCTGTCAGTCACGAGTCAATAGTCAGTTAGTTTATTGAATCTTATTTTCATATGAATACCTCCTGTCGGTCACGAGTCACCATTCAGTTGATTGATTCATAGTGTGGAAAGCCGTTATACTTGTTCTCTTAGTCACAGAAAATTGTTTCCCTTGATAAGGATTTCGATAGAATAAGTAAATAACCAAACTCTTAGCACATGTCTTAAGATCAATTGGTCGATCTTGCGAGTTACCCTTAGTTTTAGGATTTTGGGAGGACCAGCGGTTGTTTATCATTTTCCACAGTAAACAAATTGGTACACCGAGTGGGACGCAGTGCTAAGAATTTGTCTTAAGTGTATGCAGCTTAGAAATGGAAAGTTAACCAAAGAGTATAATAAACCCTCATCTAGGAAGCATATATTAAGAATGACAATTCCTGATAATCCAAACATAGACGAAATACTGCCACGAAATTTAACTACTACTGATCCAGTAGTTTCTCAAGTTGCACCTTTTCCTCTAATCGGGTCAACTGCAGCAGGTTCCGCACAAATTTCTCAGGCTCCACCGGGAAGCCCAAGGCATGTAATGACTACGACCATCATACCTAATGTGCCTCATTTTGGTAATGTGGATCCTGTTTATGGAATTTCGTATTCCATGATGCCAGGATACCAGTCAACGTCGAATGCAGCAGTGGTGTCAGATAATGTTCAAAAGTTGAACTCCCCTTTACAAGGATCTGCACCAGGAGGAAATAATAGAGGCAACCAAATTAGAGGAATACCTTCTCAACCAAGAGTTCCGCCTCTCAATAACACTTCAGTAGCAGTGTTAAGACAAAAAATGGATGATAGTAACCATGAGTTGGTTAATATGTTAACTAAACAAATAGGTAATGTATTTAATCCTATAGTACAAGAGTCGGATGAGACTAATAGGAAGTCCGCTGAAACAAATTGATAGGTGATTGCCCAATTAACACGTTTATGTAATTTTTTAGGTGCTCCCCCAGCACCTATTCGACATGCGCCACTTGTTCTACTAGATGCCCCTGGTCAAATGGACATGGGGGCAATAAATGATGAAACTGTCCATCAGGGACAAGTGCTAGTAGCTCCAAGGAATTTGATTCTCGGTCCACCTAGGGCATTAGTACATCGACATCAAGAGGCTGATCAAATTGTTGAACAAATTCGACAAGAGGATTTAGCCGTAGAAAATAATCTAACCACCATTGTCGAAAGAATTATGGATAGGAATGGTATGAATACCACACTTTAGAGGCCAACATATTCTTCCCCTTTGTTTGAATATATCTTACAGACTGAAAACCCTAGAGGACGGAAAATTACTAAGTATACAAAATTCAGGGGAGAATCTGGAGAGTCGACAGTGAAACATATTGCTAGGTATTTGACTGAATCTGGGGATATGTCGAATAATGAAAACTTAAGGGTAAAACATTTTCCTTCTTCCCTTACTAAGGTAGCTTTCATGTGGTTTACCACTTTGCCTCCAAATTCAATTGACTCATGGACTAAGTTGGAAAAACTTTTCCATGAATAGTTTTATGAGGGTCATTCGAAAATTAGTTTGGTTGAATTGTCAAACATTAAAAGAAGGTTTGTTGAAACCATTGATGATTATCTAAATAGAATTAGATCATTGAAAGAAAAATGCTTTACTCAAGTACAAGAACATGATCTTGTTCAAATGGCTACTGGAGGTTTAGGTTATTCCATTTGGAAGAAAATAGATCTGACCTTCGTGAAAAGTATGTCACAGTTAGCTGATAGAGTTCTACATCTAGAGTGTCTGCGACTAGAAAAGGTCAGACATACTAAGGCTAGGACTAAGAAAGAAAAAGTAGCCTTCATAGATTATGATGACACAAGTCCCATTTTTGAGGCCGACTATACCTCACCAACAGAGGCAGAGGTCGACGTGGCTGAATTGAAGCCAGGGCCAGCATATGAATGTAAATCACTATATCCTGCTAAAGGAAAAAATACGATAAAAAACAATCCAAAATTTCTGGCGAAAACTTATACATATGATATCACTAAATGTGAAGAAATTTTTTATTTGCTAGTTAAAGATGGTCAAATTTTAGTACCCCCTGGTGCTAAGTTACCACCATTAGAACAACGACAGAAAAGAGGTTTTTGTAAATTTCATAATTATCTTGGTCACACAACCTCTCAATGTTATCTCTTCAGGGATCTTGTACAAAAATCTTTGCAGGAGGGTAGATTGAAATTTGTTGCACGGAAGATGAAGATTGGTACTGATCCTCTTAGGCAAGAGGAGGCTTTTTTCTTGACCTTGTTGAAATCAACATGGAAGAAATTACTGAGTTTCCTGATGATGATATGGTCGAAGAGGGTACAGGAGAAAGTCCTGATGTCGACTTAGCTGATGTGTACCCAAGGCCTAAGGAGGACTTGCTAGAATTCCTTTACCTCTGTAAGAACAAAGGTTCGCAAGCTTGCTTGTGTCTTAGGTGTGGCGCCTTGAGTGACAAAATAGCTGCTAAAAATTTCCAAAAGCTACAGTTAGAAAAGAACAAGGGAAAGTCGTACAATCAAAGGTTCCCTACACCATGGGACCCGAGAAGAACTGTGGGAAACTCCTATGCCAAACAAAGAAGTTATATTCCTTCAGCAAAAGCTCCTAACGGTACTTGGATTAAGCCTCAAGGGAGAATGGGGGCACCAATTGATGTTGTTATTGCTAGAGATCCAAACAAAGGAAAGCCGGCTATTAACTATCGACATGAATTTAAGTCTGAGAGGAAAAGCCATATTTCTGAAAATTAGATGGGGAAGAATCTCATGACTCGAACCCAATAGAGATGTTTCCAGCGTCGAAAGCAGGCTGAGAGGCAAACATATGCTGGCCAGATTGCTGCAAACAAAGCTGGCAATCAGAAGCAGTATAAAGTGAAGGTCGATTCCTTTGCAATAGATTAGTAAATGGTATCCCTAACTCTTAAGCCAAATATCTGATTTTGATAGTCTTTCCAATTCCTATATAGGCTTCACCTTTGATTTTAGAGAATCCCAAAATCCTATCAAATTCCTCCAAAGTAGGTGCCAATTGGAAATTCTGGAAAGTAAAACATCTTAGTGGAGGATCATAAAATTGAACAAAGGAAGTGTTAGCTTCCACTTGTACATTCATATTTATAAGATCAATGATATCACCATAGTGACGGATAAAACCTTTCAAAGCTTTGTCAGGTAGTTTCCCTCTAATCAGCTTCAGGTTTCTTCAATTCAGACATCATGGCGCTAATGCGGATGGTTAGCTTCTTATTAGTATTCATTTTCAGGATGCTCACCAAAAACCTTTCTTTTTTGTTATTCTTTCCCAAAAAAATCCTATGAATAAGACGCAAAAATGCAAAAATAATTATTTTTAATGCAAATGTATGCATGTATGGTGATGCAATGTAAGGGTGGAATGATAGAGGTTTCCTTAGTATGTAGGTTCATAAGGTTGTTCTACGGATATTCTACCCTTCCCTATAAGGGTGGTTTCCTTAAGGTATCATGGATAACACAAAAGAGTAAAGGCACAAGGGCCTCCCTTAAGTAGAGCCTCTTTGTAGACCAAGACTTTCGTCTTGTAGGTCATACAAGGTCTCACCATGATATTTTATTTTTGGAGTAGGTCCTTAGAGTCATTGATCAAATCCAAAGTCCTATCTCCAAGAGAGGCTAGCCCTTCAATGATATTTCTCGGAATTCAACCCACTCTAAGAGATATTGTCACAAATACTCACAGGGATGTTAAACCCCCTTGGCCAATAGACAACCCCTTATCTAAGGTTTATGTCATATGAAATAGGAATATCCCACCAACAAATGTAATAATATGGTAATAGATAAAGTAAATTGAATATCATAATAAATAAAATAAAAACAAATAAAGAAATAGAAACATAACATAGAAAAAACTTCAAAAGTCCTAAAGCTAAAAGTAGGGTAAACTTTAACTTAAGGGTTGTGTCCCCAATAGAGTCTCCAGTTGTCATAATCGGCAAAAAATACGAGAGTTGCCACCACTACTTTTTGTCCTAAGGACCAGAAAGGAACGAAAAACCCTAATTATTTCAAAGATTACTAGGTTCACGAGTTAATTAGATAAAAGGAAGGTGTTAGGCACCCTTTACCTCCCTTGTACTCAAGGGGAACATTTTTAGACCTAGGATTTAATGGGAATGTTTCTTTATTTAAACCTATTATAACATAATAAAAACAAGGAAACAATTTAGTTTTTTAGTTAGTGGACTCGCCTTGGTTTTTGAACTATGTGCCTACGTATCCTCTTGCAAAGAAATCAGAGTCCTTCATAGTTCGAAGTGTTTGGTTAGTGTTTTTTTATAGAATTGTGTTAAGTTGCTTTTGAATGATGTTTTAACTTGCTTGGGTTTGAAAATTGTGTGATGGTAGGCGAAGTTTTTATCTAATCAGAAAGAAACCAGACGATTCTTTATTGAAAATAGTGCAAGAAAAAGATTTGGTTCTGCAATATTATCTCTGAGTTTTGATGATAACAAATGAGTATGACTGTATGGAAAATTTTGTTGTACTAATGTTTGTTATTGTTGAGTACTTAACAAACATGTTCTGCTTATGATGGATGGCATGGCCAAGACATTAGAAGAGAATTGATTTCGCATCTATGTTACACAAGTTCTTCTTAACAATTGCAAGACACTCTAGAAGACTCTGAAGTGTAAACTCTGATAGTTGTTCTAAAGAAACCAGTCAGAAGATATGAAGACTCAAGTTTCTACTTATGTCTAGACGCTGAAGACTCAAGCTTCTAAAGACAACGTGTTCCAAGAAACAAAGTTAGAAGATCTGAAGACAGAGTTTCTACTAAAGTCCAGATGCTGAAGACTTGTGTTTCTAATAACAAGGTTCTAAGACAAGGGTTCTGAAGACCAAGTGTTGAAGACTCTAAAGACAGAAGTTATAAAGATTATAAATACTTGAAGTTCGAAAGACCCAAGGTTCCAATAAAAGGTTCTCACGACCAAGTGTTGAAGACTCTGAAGACGCAGTTCTGAAGACTCTGAAGACTTAAAGTTCTGATAACCTGATGTTATGTTCCCGCTTCTAAACTCATGCTCGCATAAGCCTCTAAAGTGCGGAAGGAAAGAAGATAATGTTAACATGGTACAAATAGTACATGGTACAATCAACGTTTCATTCTACTACCATGAAAGGACAGACGTGATGCCCGATCTTGTCTCCTACATTACTATTCAAGCTACCAATGTTTCTGGAAATTCTAAGAGTATCCCTCATTAGACACATTATTTTAATGGCTATATAAAAGCTTGAAAACTAAGAAAGAAAATGGATAATCAACGAAATATTCACGCACAAACGTTGTTCATTGCTTTCACATTCTTAAGTCATTGTTCATAAAATACTTTACATACTCAGCTTTTTAGAAGCAATACTCTTGTACACAAAAACCTGTATTCAAACTATTGTTTGATATTCCTTAAGGGACCGGGTAGGTCTGTAGCCTTAAGAAGTGTAGAAATTGTGAGTTTTAGAAGTTGTTAGTCACTTTACGGGTAGCTTGTGCATTGTAATAATCAGGTTGATTATTAGTTGATATTCCTTAAGGGACCGGGTCAGTCTGAATCCTTAAGAATTCTAGGGCTTGCGAGTCTAGAGATTGCCAGTCACTTGCGGGTAGCTTGTGTGAATTGTAATCAGTTTGGATATAGTGAATTAAGCCCTCGATTGAGTGAGGCGAAATCACCTTGGAGGGTGGACTAGACTAGCTTGATAATTTTTAAGTGAACTAGTATAAACATACATTGTTCTTTACTTCCTGTTCTTACTTATTGTTATTATCAAGAGTGAAGGAAAAAGCATTTTAACTTAAAGGGGAATATTTTTAAAAGAATAGTTTTGCTTTTAAAAACCCAATTTAAACCCCCTCTTTCTTGTGTTTTTCACACATTCAATTGGCATCAGAGCTCCGGTTCTGAGAAGATAAAAAGTTTGAATTTTTATCAACACTTAACAATGTCTAGTACAGATCCAGTGTATATGTAAAAAACCAATGGCTACATCTACTTCCATTGTTGATAATAGGGATAATTATAGAGATCACTATATTTCAAAACCTAATATGTTTGATGGGGAGAAATTTGACTATTGGAAGGATATAATAGAAAGTTACTTTCTTGCATATGACTTGGATCTATGGGACTTGGTATTTTATGGCTACAATCACCCAGTAGATGATAAAGGTCATAAGATTGCAAGAAGTGCAATGACAGAAGCACAAAAGAAAGTATGTAGAAATCACTATAAAGCAAGAACAATTCTTCTAACTGTTATCTCACATAATGAATATGAGAAAATCACTGATAGAGAGAGATTGAAAAGTCTATTTTTGATTATCTTCAAATGGAACATGAAGTAAACACACAAGTAAAAGAAATAAAGGCTCTCGCCTTAATTCAAAAGTATGAAGCCTTCAAGATGGAAGATGACGAATCTGTGGAAACTAATGTTTTCAAGATTTCAGACTCTTGTGGCAGGACTTGAGATTCTGAACAAAGGTTACTCCACCACATATCATGTTAAAAAGATTATCAAAAGTCTACCTGTTAAATGGAGACCAGTGGTAACTTCCTTAAAATCGGCAAAGGATCTGAATAACACCTCTCTTGAGGAGGTGATTAGCTCTTTAAGAAGTCATGAAATAGAGCTGGAACAAGATGAACCTCGGAAGAGGGTAAAATCAGTTGCTCTAAAGTCTACTCCTAGGAAAACCAAGGCTTATTAAGATAAGGAAGAACCAGAAGAATCTGAAGAAGATTCAAATGATGATGAACTTTCCTTAATATCCAGAAGAATAAGTCAAATCTGGAAGCACAAACAAAGCAAGTTCAGAGGTCAAAGAAGGACATATGGAATAGGGGAATCCAGTTCTGGTCAAATAAATGCTTATGGAAAAGATGTTACTTGGTTTGAATTCAACGAGCCTGGACATTAAAAAAAAGATTATCCAAAGCTTAAGAAAGACAAGAAGCCTAAAAAGGATTAAAAAGCCAAGAAGGGACTCATGGCAACATGGGATGAATCAGAATCAGAAGATGAAGATTCCAATGAAGAACATGTAAACATGACATTCATGACCAGGACCAGCAGAGGAGAAACAACATCAGAAGACGAAATGACAATTAATTATGAGTCAGACTCTGATGACGACAAAGAGTTACTTTCTTCTTTATCTCGTTCTGAACTTGAAATTGGCTTAACTGGATTAATGAAAAGGTACCAATCTCTTCTAAGTAAATACAAAAGCTTGAAAAAGAGTGTTGTGACTACTTCAGAGAACACGACTATAGATGATTAAAGTATTTCCATCTTAAATGAAAAACTATTTGTTTTACAAAAATCAAACATTGCTCTGAAAAGTAAAGTGTCTAGATTAGAAGAAGAGTTTCTCTCTAACACATCTATTATTGAAGAAGCAATTAGATATGATAGAGATTTTCAACACTTCCTTTCTAAAAGCATATATAGAAGCAAAATGGCTTCAATGATCTATGGTGTTAGTAGAAATGGAAGCAGAGGCTTGGGGTATTCAAGACCATCAAAGAAAATTGATGATACTCTGAATCTCAAACCAAAACCTCTTTCTAAACATTTTGAGATTTCTAGCACAAATTTGAAATGTCCATAACAAGAAGGTTATGATACTTCTGTAGCACGAACACAGACACGGAAGAAAATCTTTAAACCAAAGTATCATGCAAAAATTTCACATGATTATTCTATTGCACGAAAATACAAAAGGGTCTGAACATCTAGAACTTCTAACAAAAGAGGACCCAGAAAGTGGGTCCCTAAAGATCAGATAGTATACATTGCAGATCTCCTTAATGGCGCAACTGAAACACTAGTCATGGTACCCAGACAGTGCACGCTCGCGACACATGACGGGAGAAAGGCATATGTTTCAAGATTTGGAACTTAAATATGGAAATATGACCAGTGTTAGTAGCAACCAGAAAAGAAAAATTATTGACTCTGAAAGTTGTTTAACCCAAGATTCTATTGTCATAACAAGACCAAACCTTAAACCTTATGGAGAAACGCTTCTGAGCTTCAATGATTTTTCTTATGCCAACTCATCTTCTGAATAAAGTCTAGATTCTGAAGATTGTCTATCAGACTTCTATGAGTAATGTTTCTACTTTATTTAAATCCTATTACTGCTAACTCTTTCAGAATCTCAGTAATCATAAGATGTTTCGGTCAGAAATGCCTTGATTAGATGGAAATCTTTTGGTTTTCCAGAACTCTGAGGATATTAAACGTGTCACTTAGTTAGATGTATTGATTAACATGTGTAACCCTTCGCTATGCTTAATCATCACACGCTACCTAAGCTAGGCAATGAGCAGTGTGTGTATTTATTGGAATTTGATTGATATTATAATCATTACTTTAATTTAATGCTCCTAATTATTATGTCTAATTAAAATATTTTTTCACTTCTCAAACACTATAAATCACACACACCCACTCTCACCACCTCACAAATCATAAACCCTAAACCCCTCTTCTCCTTCAACCGCCCCTTTGGGTTCTCCATCAACAATCTTCAACATTAATTCATCTTCTTCCTCAAATAAAATTCATGATGACCAATTCTCAAAAAGAAGCAGTTAAATTCGCAAAGGAATTTGATCAAGCATCAAAACCACCAGTTAATTCTGGCTCTTCATTATCATCTACCTTCGCTCCATCATCTTCATCAGTTATTCCTATAAAGATAACTATTGCTACTACTTCTTCTACAGAAGTTAATGAGAATCACATCACTCAACAAACCTCTCAAGTTCATTGCATCCTTCCTCCATAAGAACTAGATGTTCTTCGGGAATTTTTGGTTGATTTCGACAATTTAGCTGATAATGGGGTTGACCTAAAAGAAGAATTAGAAGCTCAAGGATGGGAAAATTACTTTAACGAGCTTCTTGGTCCTGTTTATGGAGATTTAGTGAAATATTTCTGGAAGAATGCTAATTGTGATGATCTGCATATTGTGTCCGACGTCATTGGATTAAGGATTGGTATAACTGAAAAATACATTGCTGATCTTCTAGAGTTGAAGTTTATGGAAGGCAAATGTACATACAAAATGGAGAAGAAGTTTAAAACTATAAAGAGTAAATTGAAGTTTGCAAATAAGTCACTAAATCAAGTACTGTTTAAAAATTACTCTGATAAGAAGACAAATTACAAGAGCAAGGATCTTCATTCAAACCTCAGAGTTTGGCACAAGATCATTTTGGGTTGTATAAACCATAGGCCTGCTTCAAAATCTTCTGATTACTTCAATTTTAGTCAGAAGTTTATGTTGTAATACTTTCTAACCAAGTAGAAAATCAATCTTCCAAATGTCATATTCAATTATCTTAAGGATATTATTACGGAAACAAGAACCACTGCAAATCCTAAGAAGAATGTTCCTACCTATGTCCCTTGTGGATGTATTCTGACTGACATTCTTATGGAAAGTGTGTTAGTAAAATCTCTGGTGGAAGAAGCAAATTACACTGAAGATATGTCTCCTAGCATTGGAGAATCATTTACTGCACAAAACTTAAGGAACATGCAAATAATTGAAAAGATAAAAGTCAAACCTCTAGGTGAACTGTTTGAAGCCACTACTCAAAGAAGGATTCCAATTACTGATTATCCTCTTTTTTCAAGGATGGATAATATATTAAGTGTTGCTATATATGTTCGGATGATGGAAGAAGAAGGACATGATATGTCTAATTTTGATTACAATAAACTTCCTACTGAAGAAGTTGATTTGTGGTGTAAGAAAAGGAAAGAAAAGATCAAACGCTTCTGAACCAAAGAATAAGAAGGAGAAGAAGAAAGCTAGATTCCTTCAAGAAACAATAATGGGAACTACAAAGTCTGAAATATCTAGTAAGACTAACACTCCTACTTCTGATCCAATTCTCTCTGATACTTCAAAAGAGAAAAGAAAATAATCATCTGAGGCTTCTGAGCCAAAGCAAAAGGGGAAGAAGAGACCAAGAACTGAATCATCTAAATCTCAGGGTCTAACTTCTGAATCTAGAAAATCATGTAAGTCTTTTTTTCTTCCTACTACTATTTCCGATAATGCTCCTGAATATATTAATGCACCTTTAACTACTGCAATGGCACATTTCTCTTAATCAACCATGTCCAGTTCACAAGTCATTTTTAAACCATCCGTCTCTGCCCCATTATTCTCATCCATTTCAACAACTACTACCAATTTTAACAAACCTTCATTAGAATCATCAAATAAAACACCAACATTCCAAACACTATTTCAATTTGCATTCACAAACCAAAACTCAAACATAAATTAATTTATCACTGGTCCATATGATTCTCACTCTACACCCATACAAATCGATATATCTACTGCACCCTCCGATACTTTTTCACCCGAACCATTTGTTATACTAGTTTCTGAACAATATACCTTTTCCAATCTTGATGATCTGTCTAAACTACCTTTTGAAACTATCAACTCTGAAGTTATTCCTTCTCAACTTGAACGTGCAATAATCCTCAATGAAAAACCTTCTCCTAAAAACTTGGATGAATGCATTAACATTTTTAAAATCAAGGATAAGAAAAGGATTGTTGTTGTACCCCAAAATTTGCCCTCGCATTTTTCCACAAGAAATCTCAGCTTCAGACATTTCCTGATTTTTTAAACTGGCTCAAGAATCGGACAAACGGACTTTTCTTGTCAGTCAAGCAAGATTAGGGTTTTATTGATTTTTAGGACTCTGGATTGTTTCACACAGTTGGCCTAGGGTTTTGGTTGATTTTGGTTCAATTTTGATCAGGCGAATGTTATTTGGCGTTTAATCAGGAATTAAGGTTTTACGGGCATATTCTCAGCAAAATTAAAATTCCACAGCACTTTGCCGTTTATTCCGAGATTCGGGTCAAATTCGCATTGTTTTGATTTAATCAGCGAAAGGGGGCAGTTGGTTTGAATTCACCAAGTCAAAGGATGTGTGCAGTTTGGAATTACAGTGCTTGGCAAAGAATCAGTGAAAAAGAAAGGATTGCATCTGATCAGTTTTTGTGTTCGACTGTGCGTTGCTTTGGATGATGGAGACGTCCAGTTCATTTATTTTTGATCAACAAGGTTTAGTTGATTATTTATGGTTCTAAGAATTAAATACTTGAAATTTAAATTTCATTTTATTTAATTTAAGGAATTATAAATAACAAGTAAATAAAGAAAAGGAATTGAAAAGAATTAAATGTCAATGGAATTTTTATTTCATATTTAATAGTTGTTACAATTATTATTATTTGGATACAAGTATTTATTACGAAGTATTTAAAATAATAATAGTGTACAAAAATTAAATTGAGAATAAAAAATGCTATCCTATTTCTAATTCTTCATTCTTCACTTCGCTCCGGTGCTCCATTTTTTTATCTGCAAAAAGAAGAAGAAAAGTCAGAAAGCAGTTGAATTAAAAAAAGACTGATAAAATTTGCTCATCATTAGAGGCCACTGACTGGGATCAGTTGACCCTCTCTGCAAATCACGGGATTTCTCCCGGTTCACAGAGAGGGAAGAATTTTATTCATGAATGCAAATGTCAAATGCATAAATTCCAAAGTTCAAACTGCATAGTTCAAATCCAAGTCAAACTGAAAATCCAATTCCACTTTCTATCAAAAGCAAAAAGGCAATTTACTGTCAAAATACAAAATCTACCCAAGCTGTCAAAGAAAGATATGGAAGATATCACAAAGTACCAAAGCTGTCAAAAAGAGATAAAGATGCAGAGGAAATCCTATATGCAAGCAACTTAAAATCTTTATCATCATTTCCCAAGGGGCCCCTTCAGAACAAAGTACAGCATAAACATTTAAAAATTCTTTAACTGTACTATGGAGAGAAAGAGAAGAGAGATAAAGTAAGCATAGGCAGGCTTTAGGCTTAGGGAGAAAAGGCAGAAAAAAGATATACAAGAAAGATAGAGGACAGTTCACAAGAAAGAGAGCAGATTTTCTCACCAAAGAAAAGACAGAAAAATGTACAAACTGTCAAGCAAAACCTGCTGAACTGAAGCCTCTAAGCTTCAAAACTGTGAACCTCCACCAGCATAGGAACCAGGAACCTTTACCATCAAAACCACGAACACATAACCCAACCAAAACTCTGTTAAGCCAAGCCTAACCAGAACCTGCATCAAGCCTCACCCTCAAAGCCATCAAACACATTTCAAAACTCAAAAAACTGCTAAGCATTTCACATACCAGAAACTAACCACCAAAACCCCTGTCAAACCATAACCCATCCTAAAGCCAACCACATAAACCTGTCAAAAAGCCAAGCAAACAGACAGAACATACAAACTACACAACATAACTTGCCAAGACCACTATACTGTCAAACATAAACCAATATAGGCCAAACTCAAAACCTGCTACCAAGTTCAAACCCAAGACCAAACCTCATAAAACCTGAAGCTCAAAGGCCTAACCTGCTATGTCAACAAACCAAACCTTTCCATCTCTGCAAAAATGAAGCAAAACAACAAAATCTGCAAAGGCAACTCCTAAGCCTCAGAATTTCTTCATCATAGGCAAGCATATCCAAAGGCAAAATGAGCAATAGAGAAGAGGAAAGAAGTGAACTCAGAACCCTTTCACCATAAACAAACATCTAGAAACACGTTTTCAACAAGCATTCCCAAATCAAAAATCCTAGGCCCTCAGTATGAACATCATTGGGCAATAAAACGCTTCAGAAGGCATCCAACTCAACGATCGTTCAAGGGGCAAAATCAGAAGAAAGTCAGAAGAAGAGAGCAAAGTTCAGGGCAACTCAACACTAGGCCCTCAGCAAACATACATCACTGGGCATTAAGACATCCCAAAGGCATCCAGTTCAAGGTAACACAGGGCAACACGCAGTAGAAGAGATAAAGAAGTGAATTAAAAAGGGGTTCTCAGCACAAGTCAATCATCATCAAAACCCTAAGGAGTAAGATAAAAGATACCAGGAAAGCCCAAAGAGCAAGCGTCACGTTTCCTCCGCCCCGGCCGTCCTCAGCGCCTCCACTCCATCTCCAAAGAACGAAGGTAGCCAATCTTCTCCCCCTTTCTTCTTCACCACCTCATAATAGTACAAATTTAAGAATCAAAACTCAAATTAAAACAACACACGCAAATTCGTAAAAATGGAGATAAGAGCATAAACGTTGAAACAAACCTTGTATCAAGAGGACGCGGAGCTCATGCCTTGGAGGGAAGAAAGGTTTGGAGGGTGACACTGGTGGCTGGACGGAGGAGCTGATCAGAAGAAGACGATGATGAACGGACATACGAACGCGGCGCCGTCCCAAACCCTAACACGTCTCAAACTGAACAAACAAATCCCTAACCCTAAATTATTCTGACCCCCAAACGGGCCTTGCCCATCCTGTATCTCCTAAGGCCCATCTTTTATTTGTTTCTAATTCTTTTAAAAAACATCATTTTCGTTTTATGTATATATTTAAATTAACAAAATACAGCTTTTTGTTCATTAACAACATTTTTCTATTTTATTTTATTATTTTGTTCATATAGAAATTTATAAAATATTTTTTCTCTATACTCAAACTTCCCTTTTCTTTTTTTATATATACATAGAATATAATTTTTCTTAAGATTAATATTTTTTGTATATTAATACTTTCGTACATAACAATTTTTAAAATACTTTTTTAACATACATAATTTAATTTTGGACATTTAATACCTTTTGTATATAATAATAAAAATACATTTTTACACCATGTAATTAAAATTGAAAACTTTTTCCATTCTTTTAATCTTAAAACATTTTGTACATGACACATGGAAATATACTCTTTTTTTCTCAAAATATCATTTTCACAATTTAATTAAGACTTGAACATTTAAGTTAAAACATTTTTCTTTTGTACATATTAAAAAAATACACAAATCAAAGATTCCTTAAAACATTTCTTTAGGTCAAAAACCCTGATACGCTTCAATTTCACATGTCGCACCTGTAAATAATTACACATACTCATATACATGTACACTTACACAAATACATTCACATTGCTCCTATACATTTGTTTATCTTATATTTGTATATTCGATATTTACATTTGATCGCACATTCGATTTGGTTGTAACTTATTAGATACTATAAGTCTCATCCCCTTTTGTACATTTATACCCCCACTCCCGGACACTATTTTGTAATAGCGTAGATTTTACATTCCGCAATTTACAGTTTTCCAATTATACCATGGTTAGACCTAGGGTTTGTATGTACATAAAATCAAACGCTAGATAACCTAACACAAGACAAATACATGTAATCAATACACAATCACACTTGCACCCTCTATGGTAATCCCACATGTTGCCTTCCAAAATGGGTCGTGCTTGCACGTCGAGTATCTTTGGCAAAACAAAATCGAATGATCATAAGTCTCAAAATGTTGCCTAAACGGAATGATCATAGTCCCTTCAAAGCAAATTGCCAAAGACACTTGGCATCATTGCATTCATGGTCCATACGATGACCCGCGCCCATCCCGAATAAACTTCCTAAATGCAAGATCGTCCACCAATTTCAATGGTGAAACGAAATTGTTAAAAAGGGTTAAAACATAACAAAAACCTTTGAGTACAATAGGGTAGACAAAACTCTTAGTTACTTGAGATCAATTTGCAAAAACACTTGCCTTCTTTTCAAAAACCACAATCCACAACACTTTCAAACAAACTCTCAAAAACATTTGGAACATCTTTTCGAAAAGATCCACACTTTTGTAAAACACTCAATCACGAGTCAAATACATTAGTTGCCTAAGACAAGGCATCTTTTTCCAAAACATTTTCAAAAAGCACCCACACACACACCATTTTCAAAGCAATCAAAAATCAAGGCAAGTGATCTAAAAAACCAAGTAACTAAGAGCCCATGGATAACCATGGATGAAAAGGGTGCTAATACCTTCCCTTTTCATAATCTACCCCCCGAACCCACGAAATATCTCAAAAGGTTTTTGCTGTGCTTTTTAACCTTTCCTTTAGGATAAAATAAAAAGTCGGTGGCGACTCTTGCTCAACCGCACAAGTGCGAATACGAACGCAAAACACTAGTCAGTTCTCCCACCGTATCACAATTGCTAAGTTAAAAGAAGAGGCAAGCACAAACACTGAGCCTCGAGACATGGATGGGTCTTGGAAGAAGTTTCATAAGTGGATGTCTTCTAAGGTTGAATGAATGAATTCTTTCTCTAAAGCATCTAGAATTAGGGATGTTCAAATGGTAACTTAAAAAAAGGAAGAAAGAGAGAGAGCTATATATGTGGAACTAATTGCTTCTAAGCAAAGAGAAGCTGATGAAAAAGCTCGCCTTGCTGAAGCTGAAGCAACAAGACTAAAAGCAGAAGAAGATGCTAAAGTTGCAGAAGAAGCCAGATTGTCTACAAAAGCTGCAAAGGCTGCTGAAGAAAAAGGTAAGCAACAAGCTTTGATGGTATTCAACTCTGAGTCTGACTGCAATATGAAAATAGCCATTATTGAAATAAGAGAAGAGCAGAAAATGTTCAGAGAAAACTTCAAAGCTCAGGTGAAAGTCAATGAGTCTGTTCAAACTTTGCTTAAGATGATTTTGGCAAAAATTTCTGAACCTTCATCATCTGCTCCTACAACTTCTGAACCTTAGGCTCTAGCATTTTTCTTTTTTGCTTATAAACCATAGGACTATGCTTATTTGATGTCTACAAGATTTTTCTTTTCGGATTTTGGTTTGTTCTACTCCTTTTGACTTACCTATCACATGACTACTTAGATTTTATGAAGTTTTCTTTTGACATATCAATGAAACTTCTTATCTTTTCTTGATTGTTTCTTCTGGTTTTTATGTTTTTCACACATAATTACCTTTTTGATTATGATAAAAAGGGGGAGTAATTTAAATGAACGTAATTTTGATGTCAATAATCAAGTTCTAGAAAATGTTCTCTGAAAAGAGCTGCTTACGTTCTAACTCAGTTAAACTTCTGTTTCTATTAGAATTGTTTTTCTTTTTCAGGAAATTAGAACTCTGATTAAAGACAAAGATCTGAAAGCATTATTCAAGGCTCGTGTCTAACCTATTGGCTTCAGACGAATATTGGATTCAGACTCTGAAGATGTTTTTCAATTCATAATCAGACTTCAAGATGTGAAATATGAAATTGGACTCCTAAATAGAGAATCTAGGAAATTGTCTTAGTGACAGTAAAATTTAAAAGATTCCAACTTGATTTCATTCTCGTTGGCATCCAAAGTCAAGACTTTCAAGATCTCGATATCTGATCTATTGGAACCATGGGGAGTTTTTACTTAAATGGTCTAGAGTCAGGATATTAGATCTTCATCAAGTCATTGACTCAGGGGGAGTATCAAAAAAAGGGATAAGTATTCCTTACCCTTCTAATTTCACTGATTATGATTATAAGTACAAAATTGTGTCATCAAAAAACATAGTTTTGTCATCATTAAAAAGGGAGAGATTGTAAGAACACGATTTAGTTCTGCAATATCATCTCCGAGTCTTGATGATAACAAATGAGTATGATTGTATGAACAATTTTGTTGTACTAATGTTTGTCATTGTTGAGTACTTAAAAAATAGGTTCTGTTTCTGATGGATGGCGTGGCCAAGACATTAGAAGAGAATTGATTCTGCTTCTATGCTACACAAGTTCTGCTTAACAGTAGCAAGACACTCCATAAGACTCTGAAGTGTAAACTCGGATAGTTTTTCTAAAGAAACCAGTCAGAAGATCTGAAGACTCAAGTTTCTACTTATGTCTAGATGCTGAAGACTCAAGCTTCTAAAGACAACATGTTCCAAGAAACAAAGTTAAAAGATCTGAAGACAAAGTTTCTACTAAAGTCCAGATGTTGAAGACTTGTGTTTCTAATAACAAGGTCCTAAGACAAGGGTTCTGAAGACAAAGTGCTGAAGATTCTAAAGACAGGAGTTCTAAATATTCTAAATACTTGAAGTTATAAAGACCCATGGTTCCAATAAAAGGTTCTCACGACACAATGTTGAAGACTCTGAAGACGCAGTTCTGAAGACTATGAAGACTTGAAGTTTTGATAACCTGATGTTATGTTCCCGCTTCTAAACTCATGCTCGCAGAAGCCTTTAAAGTGAAGAAGGAAAGAAGATAACATTAACTTGGTACAAAGAGTACATGGTACAATCAACGTTTCATTCCACTACCATGAAAGGATGGGCGCGTCGCACGATCTTGTCCCCCACATTACTATTCAATCTGCCAATGTTTCTGGAAATTCCAAGAGTATCCCTCAATGGATACATTGTTTTAATGGCTATATAAAGGCTTGAAGACTAAGAGATAAAGTGGCCAATCAACAAAATATTCACGCGCAAATTTTGTTCATTGCTTTCACATTCTTAAGTCACTGTTCATAAAATAGTTTACATGCTCAACTTTTTAGAAGCAATATTCTTGTAAACAAAAACTTGTATTCAAACTGTTGTTTGATATTCCTTAAGGGACCGAGAAGTTCTATAGCCTTAAGAAGTATAGAGTTTGCGAGTTTTAGAAGTTGTTAGTCACTTACGGGTAGCTTGTGCATTGTAATAATCAGGTTGATTATTAGTTGATATTCCTTAAGTGATCGGGTAGGTCTGAATCCTTAAGAAGTCTAAGGCTTGCGAGTCTAGAGGTTGTTAGTCACTTGAGGGTAGCTTGTGCAAATTGTAATCAATTTGGTTATAGTGAATTAAGTCCTCGATTGAGTGAGGCGAAATCACCTTGGCGGGTGGATTAGACTAGGTTGATAATTTTCAAGTGAACTAGTATAAACATACATTGTTCTTTAATTCCTGTTCTTACTTATTGTTATTATCAAGAGTGGAGGAAAAAACATTTAACTTAAAGGAGGATATTTTTAAAAGAATAGTTTCGTGTTAAAAACCCAATTCAAACCCCCATTTCTTGTGTTTCTCACACCTTCAAATAGTCTTGAATTTTATTAGGTAAGTAGAAAAATGGTTTGTAATTGGTTAGCTGTTTTTAATTTGATTTAAGTTTTGAAATTGAAAAGGTTTGATAATTAAAGATAAAGTTGCATGGTTATGAAATTAGTAAAAAGATTGTATAAAATAAATAGTGATTAAATTAGTATTTTTTTGAAAATTAGGACTAATAAAGAAACTAATTAAAATTAGGGTAAAAATTTGAAGCAATATTAGTAAAAAAAACTTTTTACTTATTTGAAAGGAGGGCTTAACTTAACCTAAAAAAATAGTTTTATATTTATATATATAAAAAAAGGAAAGAAATAATTTATGAAAAATAAATGACTAAATAGAATGAATAAAACAAATTAAAAAAATCAAAATAAACTAAAATGAATTAAAATTTAGGGGGTGTATTTTGTTCTACACAACAACCTAGGGGTGGGTGCTAACAGCATCTAGGCTAGGCCCATGAATAGTTGAGTTCGTTTGGACAACATATGGCTGGTTCTATTGGCTTATCGTGTACTGGCGAGGTTGGAGCGTTTGATTTTGATCAGAAGGTCACCAGAATTTAATTTTGGGACGTTGATCAAAAGTATGGCAAACAAGCGGTCAAGATTGGAGGTTGACTAGAGAATACGGTAGGATGAAGTACATAGGGACTGGTCAACAGTCTTCCAATCGTGTGGCTAGTAGATAGCCACACGTCGCACATCCGAGAGCTTGTTGGGGGAGTACTTCAGTTTTTTTCTTTTATAAAGCTTCATTTTTTCCTTTTTCACTCTCTCTGGATCCACTCTCTCTCATTCTCCAAACACTCTCCCTTCTCTCTAAACACCAAACCCTTCACCACCGGCCAAAAATTTCCTCCGCCGGTAGTTTACCTTCCGCCACCCAAAACGCCATCATGAAACCCAAGATTCCGGTTGAAACTCAACTGAAACCTTCAAAACTTCATCATCCCCAACCCAAAAACCTTAGAACCCTAGGCTAACCATTATAACCCTAGAAACATATGAACCCTAACCTTAAATCTTTAGAACCCTAGGATGAAACCACTGTGAGCAGTCATTGAGGCCGCTGTGAGGGATGAATGTCCGTCGAGAACATCATCCTTTTTTCCAGAAATCATCATGAACCCTAACCCTATCTTAGAACCCTAACAATATTAGGAAACCTAACCAAGAACCCTAACCCTAATCACGAACACTAAACCCCAAAATTTCCAGAAATTTACAAATCAAACCTCAATTCAAACATATGCAAACATCAATCGCAACGATCATAAAAGATAAGGGTTACCAACCTTTCCTGCGGCGATACTTCTTGTAAAATTTCCCTTTGATTCCTCTTTCCCGTTCTAATCTTCTTCTCTTTGTTTGTTCGCAGGTACAATGATGGTGGTGGAGGTGCAACAAGGGTTAAGGACGCTTCAACTCCTAGGATTCAACTCTCTCCTCCTATCTTTTTTCAAAATTTTGGTCCTTTTTTCTGGTTTCAGTCTTAGGCTTTTATAGACTTTAGATTAGGAAATAGCTTAATGTTGATTTGTTGTTACAAATCAATTTAGGTCTTGATTGAATCTCAAATTGATTATGATTGATATTTTGTTGTAATTAGGTTTTTGAATCTGTAATGTATTTGGAACGATTATGTATATGTATTCTAATTCAGTCAATAAAATCTAATTTTTAATTTCTGATTCCAATCGATTTAATTCAAAATCTAAAATTTGGGCTTTTGAGTTAGCTTAAGGACGAAGAACATGAAATTGGGCGCAGCTGGGGGAAGGGTTTGAGAGAACCTTAGTTGAACTTAGTCAACTTTTACAAAATAATGAAATAAAACATTAAATTAAATAATAAAATAAATAATAACAATAAATAATAAAATAAGTAATAACAATGAACTAAAATGGACGCACTGGTCACCATAATATAATCATTTAGATGATAAGACCATTTCCTTACAAAAAATTAGAAAAAACGTTTATATTTTGTAAAATAAATTGTAAAAGTTTTTAACATGATTTTTTTTTATATCTAAACTATAATGTTTACAAAACTAAATGTTAGTATGCATGAGAAATTAGTTAAATAAATGAGAATAGATGCAAAAAATTTAGTGTAAAATAGCCTAATAATTCTAGTAAAATGAATAATGACTGTAGCACTAAGGCGGGTAAATTTGGGGGTGACACAAGGATAGTTAAAGGACAACTCGAACAGACAAAAGTAGTAGTAACAGAACACTTAACATGAGTGTCTATCACCATACTACCATTCATAGAAGTCAATTTCAATCCCAACATCATGGCACGTTCAAGCGAAATAAACAAATGGGTAGCACCAACAAGTACCTCGAATCAGGTTATCCTTCTTAGGAGCCTCTGAACCATTCAAAGCAAACACTCTACCATTAGTGTGAATAGCAGTAGCATTCTTCTTCGACTTCTGACACTGGGTACTGATGTAACCCTATTCACCACAGTTGAAACAAGTCGGGCCTTCATTCTTGCAACTATCAGCACGGTGACTTTGCTCATCACACTTGAAGCACTTGACAGAAGCGGAAGCTCCTCGCCCACTTGGCTTCTTCTCATCAGAAACTTTCTACTTCCCCTTGTCAGCAGGAGCATTATACGGCTTACCACAATCCTAGTTATGATACGGTGGTAGAACTGACTTGGGGTTTTACGTTTGTATTTGCAAATGTTTAGATTTAGCAAGAGGCACCACCGACTTTTTATTTTATCCAAAGGAAAGGTCAAAAAGCACAGGAAAGACCTTTGAGATGTTTTCTTGGCTTCGGGGGGTAGATTATAAAAAGGGAAGGTGCTAGCACCCTTTTCATCCATGGTTTTCCATGGGCTCTTAGTCACTTGTTTAGATAACTTGCTTTTGCTTTTCAATTGTTTGAAATGGTGCTTTGTGTGTGTGGTTTTGAAAATGCTTTAAAAAGAGGCCATCGTTGTGGCAACCTTTGTAATGATTCTTGTTTGAATATATACAAAGGTGTATTGTCTTTTGAAAAGATTTTCCAATGTTTGAGAGTTTGATTTGGGAAATGTTTTAAAATTGTGTTGTGAAGTGTGTTTGAAAATAGCAAGGATGTTTTGCAAGCTTTGATCAAGTAACTAAGAGTTGTCTACCCTATTTTACTCAAAGATCTTTCCTATATGTTTTTAACCCTTTTGATAGTGTTGTTTTACCATTGCATTTGATAAACAACCTTGTATTAGGATGTTAAACGGGACAGGCGCGGGCCATCGTATAGACCATGATAGCAACATTGCCAAGTGTCTTTAGCAATTTTTCGAGGGACTAGATCATTTTGTATAGGCAACCAAGATAGCGTCATCGAGGGACTATGATCTTTTGTCTCTTTTTTTTTGCCAAAGATACTCAACATGCATAACATGGCCAATTTTTTAAAGGCAACAAGTGGATGAAACCCTAGGGGTGCAAGTGTGCATTGTGTTATCATTTTCATGCATTTTGTCTTTGTATTAGTCAAGCTATTTTGTTTGATTTTTGGATTATTGGCATACAAACCCTAATCTATAATCGTGGCATAATTGAAAGCGTAAATGCGTAAAATAAATCTACCACTATTACAACATGATTATCGGGAGGGGGATACAATTTTTGAATGAGGATTATTTGACAAGAAATTAAAACCTTAATTTTACTATTACATCCAAATTGAATCAGTGGCATAAATAATAAATGAACAATATTAAATAAATAAATTAAATAAATATACAAAATATTATGAATATGCAAAAATATTTATGTTTATCTTTTATGTAGGCAAAAAATATTTAATGCAAATAGAAAGAAAGAAATAAAAATATATTATTTTTTATTAAGGGTAAAACCCTAATTTTCTTTTAAGAATGTAAATATATTAAATATATTATTTATATACAATAAAAATAAAATAATGTATATACAAAAATAAAATATATTTAGAAAAAGTATTATTTAAATATAAATAATAATAAAAATAAAAGTATACTATTTTTATGTTTTCATTCTCAAGTATTTATTAAATAAAAGTATTTGTATATATATATATTAATTATATTAGTTATATACAATAAAAATAAAATAAAATATATACAAGACAAAAATATATTTATAATAATATTTTTTGAGTGTAAATAAAAATAAAGAATAAAAATAAAGGTATAATATTATTATATATTATTTTCAAGTTTTCAATAAATAAAAGTATATACTAATTAAATTGTTTTTATGTTAGAAAAAATAAAAATAAAATACAAAATAAATGTGAAAAATTATAAAAATATTTTTGGGTATTTTTTATGTTTGGAAAATATAAAATAAAAATCAGAAAATGAAAATAAATAAAAAATATAAAAATATAAAGAAATTGGGCCAGAGGGGTGTATTCAGCAAAAGAGGGGTGTCAATAGTGAGCCAGGACCAAGCCAAGCCCACCACACTTCATCTTCAACCTCTGTCTTCAAAATTTCGCGCGCCCTGTACAAACACGAACAACCTGCATACGTGTTCTAATGCAAAAACACATAACATCAAAGTTTTAGAGTTTTCCAAGACAAATTCAACCATATAAAAAACTTGTCCTAACTCTCAAAGACTAGAGATAATTTCTCTAGCCCTAAATCTTAACCTATTTTTTTCAGGATGTTCATGGACCAAATTCTCTTAGCATGCTTAACTAAAATGAAAATTGAGCATATGTACAGTTTCATG
Source organism: Vicia faba (assembly GCA_948472305.1). NCBI lineage: Eukaryota > Viridiplantae > Streptophyta > Magnoliopsida > Fabales > Fabaceae > Vicia > Vicia faba. The sequence goes on along the minus strand of OX451736.1, from coordinate 773,222,779 downwards.
GCTATGAATATTATATTTCTTATTCACAAACCTAAGCCTAATTGTTCCTAAATAGAGAGATAGGAAGTTGACAAAAACCTGTTTCAGTTGACTTCGTGTCTGACAATGTGGAGCTTTTCAATGAGGCCTGAGATGTTTGGGAGTTTTCTTGAACTTCCCCTGACCTTCTCCAATGCCTAGCTTGCCTTGAATGTGCTTGAACAAGCCTACAAAACTCAACCTGCACAAGCTGAAATCAAAATGGCAAACCTTGTAAATGGAGTTACAGTTAGTGTTTAAGGGTTGGGATAGCTTGGATAGGTTGTATGGAAGGTGTTTGAACAGGTTTGGGGCAAAACGCACGAGCAAAATGAGCTATGGAAACCAAACTGCAGGGAGTGCCCTGTTTTGCCAAATGAAGATGATTTTGTTCTATGGGAGGTTTGAGGGCTCAAAGGTTCGTGTTTCTGGCTCGAGGGGATGTGAGAAACTTGTCTCAAAAGCTTGCACAAGTTGGTTTTTTAAGATGTGTAAGTTGTGTGATATTGGACAAATTTCTTGGTTATGAAGCCAAACATGAGAAGTGATGGAAGACAAGCCTGTACAGGCTATCTATCAGCTTGCACGCTATGCCCTTGGCCCCTCAAGTTGGTGGATTTGATTTGCTGCATAAGATATGGCTCAATGCTCAAGGATGCAGTTTTTACATAAAGCAAGATTTAAGCAAAAATAGTAATGTTGCTTTTTCTATTTAGGGATTAATCTTGTGTGCAATGCTCTAATGACCAAAACAAAACCTTAGACCAATGAATTTGAATTTAATTATTGAGTATGGAATGGTTTTGAAGCCTGTAATCTAGTGCAAAGCAAGCTGATTAGAGTTTACAACTTGTATCACCATGAACATGCCATGGATAAAAAGTGAGTTTTTGCCAACTTCAAGCCTTCAATTCTCCCTAACCACAAATGAGTTTGGATATTTCTTGGACATTTTCGAAATCTTGCAACATGCTCTACAATCCATATTTGAAATGCAATTTTAGATTCCAAGTGGAACTATGTGAAAAATGGTCATGAAGATGGGTCAAAATCCTGCCTAAACTAGGGCAAAATTTCACTAAGTTAAAAGTTTCATGGACCCTTGTTCCGAAAATCATAACTTGAGATCCAAGCTTCTTTTGGGAAAACTTTGTGAATCAAAGTTTTAGAATTTGTGGAGTACTACAAATTTCATGTAGGATGTTTTGTTTGAATCCAATTTCATCATGGTGAAAATGTTGGGCAAAGTTAAGAAAAATTAAGAAAATTTCATAACTTAGAAAAATTCTAAGTTATGAAATTTTTCAATCTTAAACCCTAATTTGCAAAATTGGGTTTCTTGATGAACAAGTTTCATGTTTTGACACATCTTGATGAAAAATGACCCTAGGCACTTGATTTTCACCAAAAAGTCAAAGTTTGACTTTTCAGTGTACAATCAAATTTTGATCAGTTGACTGAAAAATTCATCTGTCAATCCAATGCAATTGAGATCTTTTGAACTTTGTGAATAGGTCAAGATGATGCCATTGAGTCCTTGAATCCATGCTTGAACCCAATTTGCCATTGGCTAGGTGAAAAAATCAGAAATTGCCCTTGTGCAGTCAAAACCCTAAAAATGACCATTTTGCCCTTTTGATGATCTGATCAAATTTCTTGAGGAGTTGTGGTCAAAAATTGATCAAATGGTTCATAGGAGCCTATAATGTTGATGTGGATCAAAATTTATGAGGTTTGACTGTACATTGGCCATAGTTGACTTTTTCCCCAATACAGCTGATTTCTAGGTCAATTGTCCAATTGACTGGGCAAAAATTTGATTCAAAGCTTGAAACTTGGTAGAGGCAATCTTATAAGTCCAACATGAAGTATGAAAGTCACTTTGAGCATTGGAAGTCCAAAAATCCTTGTGCGAACTCAAACCCTAATTTGGGTCATCAATGCAAGGAGATGTCTTGAGTAGAGCAAAACCCTAATCCTGTCTGGAGTTCAAAGAGTCTGGTGAGGGGAAATCTTGATAAAATGAGAGGGAAAATTTTGGGGTACAACAGCTTCCCCTGTTCAATCTTCTTGAACCTGAAGAGTTAGATTGGCGAGTTTTCCTTTCGTGACTCGAAGGTAAAAGAGGATTGGACACTAGAGTGCCCGTAAATTTGCACTCGTCAAAATGTAGCTTAGGGAATAGGCTTAAAGATGCTATTTGGAGATGGTAGAATCTTGATGGAGATGGGCTTGAATATGCCATCTAAGACTTGTCTGTTGAGAATGAATGTCAGAATGGTATCCGTATCTGGAACATATTTGAGTTGTATATGTATTCGATTCTTGAATGAATATCAGAATGACTGTCGTGCCTGGAGTGTATCTGTATTGTATCTGAATTATGAATGGGTGACAGAAAAACTTCCGTGTATGGAGCATCTCTGGGCTAGGGATAACTTCTGAATGAGTGACAGAAAGGCTACCGTGTCTGGAGCGTATCTGAACTGTATCTGAAGTTGAGATCTGTATAAGTAGCAGAATGACTTCCGTGTATGGAGTGTATCCATACTGAAACTGGGATCTGAATAAGTGACAGAATGACTTCCGTGTCTGGAGTGTATCTGGACTGTATCTTGACTTGAAATTCTGAATGAGTAATAGAATGACCTCCGTGTCTAGGGTGTATCTATATTATATCTGAATAAGAGATCTAAATGAGTAGCAGAATGACTCCCACGTCTTTGGAGTGTATCCGTACTGTATCTGAGACCTTTGAATATTTGTTAAAGATAGCTTTTAATCTTATCCTGAAAAGGGTAAAATGTTAGCTGAAAACACAAAGTTATGTTGCATGAAATGTATTGATGCAATAAATGTGTTTTATCAATGTTTATGATATATGAATGTAATGGATGCACATGTAACCCGAGTAGCCGTCTTGCTGAGGAAAATAAATCCTTGATAGTTGGAGATAATGAAATCTTTGACTGCTGTCGGGGAAAATAAACCCTTGACTGCTACTGGAGATTCAAAACCTTTGATTGTTTGAGACTGAGAAATCCTTTGGACTACTGTAGGGGATTATCAAGAGCTTTGACAACTTCTGCGGGGAATTGAGAATCCTTCATGACTTTCCTGGTGGATAAGGAAAACTCTGACGATCTCTACTGGGGAATTAAAACCTGGGAGGCTTCAACTGGAGAAATGAGAACAAGAATCTTCGTTTTGCTGGGAAATAACTTTGTGGGGAGAATGCATATCCTGTTGGAGAATTTTCAAAAGCTTGGGTTGTATGCCAATCTATTGAGGTTTTAAGAATGAGAATCTTCATTCTGTTAAGAGTATCAGGAGCTTGGGAGTATGCCAATCTTCTGGGGTTTTAACCTTGGTTGGGGATAAAAATTAACTATTATCTGGTTAATTTCCAGGTTTTAAGATAACTTGCTGGGGGATTTGGAGAAACCGGATGATTTCCACCGTGGTTTAAAGGTTGAAGTTTTGGACTCCATTGGGGAAGAAAGTTTTATCTTCGCTGAGGGTTTGTAGTTCAATGTTTTTTGGCTCCGCTGGGGATTGGGAGTTTGGAAACTTAGTTCTGATGGGGATATGTATTTAACTCCGTTGGGGATATGTATTTTAAAACTTCAACCCTGTTGAGGATCTGGATGACCTACTGTAGGGGATTTCTTCTGGAATAGCCTAAAGACGTTTTCATATACTTTCAACCTATCAGTAATTATTCTTTCTCATTTCATTTTATTTGTGAGCAGTGATTATATTCAAATGCATATGCTTATTTTAATAAATCATTGGACGTTTTCAAATAAAACACAAGTGTAAAAAAGAAAGAAAAAAAACAAACAAAATTTCTGCACTTTGAAGTATCTTTGTATTAACTTTTCGTAAGTATTTTGTACAAAGGAGACAGACATCCTAATAAGAGAATGTTGTCATAAAAAATGAGAAAAATGTATACAAAGAAAGATGGCTATGTGTAACAATTCCATGGGGTTCCCATTCTGCTATAGCCTTCATAACTCTGAGTATCTTGTCCCTTCGTTGCTTCGTCCGCAGATGATTGGATTGATCAGAAGCTTGGAGCTTGTCCGTGAAAAGATTGTCCTTAAAGTGATCCGACGAGACATAGTCATACGCTTTAATTCCCTAACTTTTTCCTGGATCGCCCTTTCGGGTTTTTGATCCACCGGGAAACCCCTTTTTTCCCAAGTCCCCCTTTCGGGTTTTCAACTTGCCGGGTGTACAGATTTTTTATATTTATCCCTAATTTTTGCCTGAACCGCCCTTTCGGGTTTTCAATTCGCTGGGATGCCCATTTTTGCCCAAGTCGCCCTTTCGGGTTTTCAACTTATCGGGTCGTTTATGCGTAGTATCTTTTGACTATGTCTGCGTTTGCAGGGTGCGGCAGGTCGTCGCTGTCCATGGTGGTCAGAATCATTGCCCCACCAGAAAAGACATTTTTGATCACAAATGGTCCTTCGTAAGTAGGAGTCCATTTGCCCCTGGGATCACTTTGCGGCAAGATGATCCGCTTGATCACAAGATCCCCAACTTGATATACTTGTCTCTTGACTTTCTTGTTGAAGGCCTTAATCATACGTTTTTGATACGCCTGACCATGGAAAACAGCAGTAAGTCGCTTCTCGTCAATCAAGTTAAGTTGATCAAGCCGGGTCTGAATCCAATCATCTTCACTCAAACCAGCATCCTTCATGATCCTCAAGGAAGGGATCTGAACTTCCATAGGTAAAACAGCTTCCATGTTGTATACCAAAGAAAAGGGGGTTGCCCCAGTTGAAGTGAGTGCCGTGGTACGGTACCCGTGCAGAGCAAACGATAACATCTCATGCCAGTCCTTATAGGTGACTGTCATCTTTTGTATGATCTTTTTGATATTTTTGTTCGCAGCTTCGACAACACCGTTCATCTTAGGCCGATAGGGAGATGAATTGTGATGTTGAATCTTGAACTGCTCGCACAGAGCAGTGATCATAGTGTTGTTCAAATTTGTACCGTTTTCAGTAATGATCCTGTCGGGGATACCATACCGGCATATGAGGTTCTGCTTGATGAAGCGGGCAACCACATTCTTTGTAACAGAGGCGAAGGAAGCTGCTTCGACCCACTTGGTAAAGTAATCAATGGCCATCAGGATGAAATGGTGTTTGTTGGATGCTGTAGGCTTAATCTCTCCAATCATGTCGATTCCCCACATTGCGAATGGCCAAGGAGCTGTTAAGACATTGAGAGGAACTGGGGGAATATGTACCTTGTCAGCATAGATTTGGCATTTGTGACAAGTACGAGAATGTTAATAACAATCAGCTTCCATGGTAGACCAGTAGTAGCCTGCCCGTAGAATCTTCTTAGCCATCGTATGACCGCTTAAGTGGGTGCTAAAAGTGCCATTATGTATTTCAGCCATAATCTGCTCAGCCTCAACCTTGTCCACACAACGGAGTAGGACACAATCAAGATTGCGCTTGTATAGGATACCATTGCTCAGAAAGAACTTGGCAGCAAACCTCCTTAAAAACTTTTTGTCGTTGACTAAAGCTCCTTCAGGGTATTCTTGTGCTTCGAGATACCTTTTGACGTCATGAAACCAAGGTCGGTCCACCACTTCTTCAGTATTAATCTCGTGACAATGTGCAGGTTCGTCCATTCGTTCAATGGTGATTAGAGGTGCCTCATTATCCCAGTTAAGTTTAAACATGGATGACATTGTAGCTAGCACATCTGCTATCTGATTCTCTTCTCGCGGGAAGTGCTCAAAGGTAATCTGCTCGAAGTGTGGTAACAATGTCAAGACGTATTCTTTATAAGGGATGAGGTTAGGGTGCTTAGTATCCCACTCTCCTTTGATTTGACTGATAACCAAAGCTGAGTCCCCAAATACAACCAAAGATTCGATTCCCAAGTCAATAGCAACCTTGAGACCAAAGATATAAGCTTCATACTCGGCCATGTTGTTGGTGCAGCTGAAGCAGAGTCTAGTAGTGAAAGGTGTATGGAAACCTTTTGGAGAGATAAGTACTGCGCCGATACCGTTCCCAAGTGCGTTGGAGGCACCATCAAAGTACAGAGTCCATCGGGATCCTTGTTCAGGTCCGTCATATGGTTTGTTACCTTTAACGTTGTCCAATGTCATAATATCCTCGTCAGGGAAGTCGAACCTCATAGATTGGTAATCTTCGACGGCTTGATGAGCTAGATGGTCAGCTAGTACACTCCCCTTTATAGCTTTTTGGGTTGTGTACTGGATATCATACTCTATTAGGATCATATGCCATCTAGCGATTCTTCCGGATAAAGCAGGCTTCTCGAAGATGTACTTGATCGGATCCATTTTAGAAATCAACAGAGTGGTATGTGTCAACATATACTGCCTTAGTCGGCGAGCAGCCCATACCAAAGCGCAGCAAGTTTTCTCGAGCAGTGAGTAGCGAGTCTCACAGTCGGTAAACTTTTTGCTAAGGTAATAAATGGAATGCTCTTTCGGCCAGACTTGTCATGTTGGCCTAGTACGCACCCCATTGAATTATCCAAAACAGTCAGATACATGATTAATGACCTTCCTTCGACGGGTGGCATCAAGATAGGAGGTTCCAGCAAATACTCCTTGATTTTATCAAAAGCGACTTGACAATCATTGTTCCATTCAACCACCTGATCTTTCTTCAACAGCTTGAAGATTGGTTCGCAGGTAGATGTTAGGTGAGAGATGAACCTTGCGATGTAGTTTAGGCGTCCCAAGAAACCTCTGACCTCCTTCTCAGTGCGAGGGGCAGGCATTTCTTGTATAGCTTTGACTTTAGCAGGATCAACCTCGATGCCTTTGTTACTGACGATGAATCCCAAAAGTTTACTGGACCTGACTCCGAAAGTGCAATTGCTAGGGTTCAGTCTGAGCTTGTATTCTTTTAACCTGACAAACAGCTTTTGCAGATGGTCGAGGTGTTCTTCTTCTGTCTGTGAACGGGCTATCATGTCGTCTACGTAGACTTCAATCTCGTGATGTATCATGTCATCAAACAAACCTACCATGGCTCGCTGTTAGGTTGCCCCAGCATTCTTCAGTCCGAATGGCATCACTTTATAGCAGAAGGTACCCCACTGCGTAACAAAAGTAGTGTTTTCCATGTCTTTGGGGGCCATTTTGATCTGGTTGTACCCTGAAAATCCGTCCATGAAAGAGAATACCTTGTGCTGAGCTGTGTTGTCAACCAAGACGTCAATATGTGGTAGTGGAAAATCATCTTTAGGGCTAGCCCTATTTAAGTCTCTGTAGTCCACACACATTCTTACTTTGTCGTCCTTCTTAGGTACGGGCACAATGTTAGCAACCCATTATGGATAGGAAGTAACAGCCAGAAAGCCAGCATTGAACTGCTTCATCACTTCAGCTTTGATCTTCTCAGACATATCGGGCCTCATTCGGAGGACTTTCTGTTTGATTGGTGGACAGTCTTCTCTTGTAGGGAGACGGTGAACCACAATATCTGTATCCAGTCCCGGCATGTATTCATAGGACCAGGCGAAGATCTCAACATATTCCTTCAACAGCTGAACTAAACGCTCTTTGACACTTGGCTCAAGGTTGGCACCCACTTTAACCTCTTTTCTGTCTTCGGCGGTACCCAAATTGATAGTCTCTAACAACTCTTCATGGGGCAGAATAGCCCTTTCTTCTTGTTGCAAAAGTCTAGCCAACTCTCCAAGCACTTCGCAGTTTTCATCATCTTCGTATCCGACATAATTGACCAGATCTTCAGAGTCACTGAAGGCCATAGCAGAATTGTTAGCCTTGGAATCCGGAGTGGATGGGTACGTGCATTTTGTGAGTGTGGATGTATGTAAGGGATAGCCACCTTTAAACAAAATAAAATGTAAAAAGAAAGAAAATGAACACAAAAGTTTATATATGAAAACGTCCATGATTCATTAAAAATGGCATATGTAAATGAAGAATCAAAACCCTTACAAATGGACCTATATGCCCCGGGTAAGGCATAAGGCGAATTGTTTGATAATTATTACAGACCAAACAGGAAATGTTCAAAATATAAATTACTTATTGATGAAAGTAATGGGAACGAAGTCTTTCGCCTCCCAGTTGTTCAGTCCTCCTTCAATAGTTGGAAAGATCCATTCTTCAAAATTTCTTTCGTCTTCATCATCTTCTAAGGCATGAACTCCATGATGAGTGATTTTCAGTGGCGGTCCTCCATCCCGGGAGCGACACACAGCTTTCTTGCTAGCAGCAGTGAAACCCAATCCGAACATATCTGTCTTATAAGGAAAATCTGGCAGTTGACCCCATACCGTACTTCCTCCTTCCTTGACTACAGCCTCCGCATCTTTAAGGGATGACATCTGGGACACAGGTTTGGTAATGATGGGCACATCAGTCATTGTCTTGGCTACCGCAACTTCAGAAGAAACCTCTTCAAAGTGTTGGAAAGGTGTTTCTATGAATTCACCATCTAACTCCACATAGCGGAAAGAGTTAAGGTGGCTTGTCATATACTCCTCCTCGCCATGAACTGTTATGATTTTACCCTGGACTGGATATTTTAGCATTTGGTGTAGAGAAGAAGTGACTTCCCCAGCGTTGTGGATCCATGGCCTTCCCAACAAGCATGAATATGAAGGACGGATGTCCATCACATAAAAAGTAGAGTTGAAAACTTCCGTACCCACCTTAATTGGGATGTCCACTTCTCCGTGAACCATTCGTTTAGAACCGTTGAAGGCTCTAACAATGATATTACGGGGCTTTAAGGTCAAACCTTCACAGTCTAGTCTGTCCAACACTTTCTTTGGTAGGACATTTAAAGATGAACCGTATCAACCAAAACATGAGCAAGTGTGGTCCCCATGCACTCAATCGAAACATGCAGCACATCATTATGCTTTCTTCCCTTAGATGTTAGATCGGCATCATAAAGTCAAGACCATTGTCGGCTGTAAGGCTATCCACACATTCTTGAAACTGATCCGTAGAAGTTTCTTGAGGCACGTGCGCCGTCTTTAGGAATTGATCAAGGCTTTGGCATGAGCCTCGAAGCAGAGCAATAGAGCCAGCATAGAGATTTTTGAAGGGGTTTGCCCCAGCTGCTCTACGATATCATAGTCGCTTTTCTTAATTATCTTTAAAATCTCCTCCATTTCCTTTTGGGTGGTCTCGGGGATAACCAAAGTCTGAGCCCTCGTCCTGACGGACGCTTCTTGGGCCCCCTTACCTTTATCAGCAGCAACAGCAGAGGGTACAACTTCGGGAGTAACAATTTCTTCAATAACTGGACTTCGTACAGATATCTTGACAGGCACAAGAGCACTTGAGGGTCCGAAGACTGCCCTTGGAGGAGAAATCTCCGGAGAGAAGATTCTTCCGCTACGAGTGATCTTACTTGTCCCCGCAATATTTCCTATGTTAGGAGTTTCTTCATCGGAACTTTCTTCGACTGATTCGATCTGTTTAACACCGTGATAGAAGATCTCTCCTCCATAATTCCACGGTATTGTCTTATTGGGCTTATATGGGATAGACCCCGGCATAGTAATCTTCAGCGATACAAACTTTGGATCAGGTGTAATCTTAACAGGCCTGTTGCAGGTCTTGGAAAGATTGTCGGAAATGGTGATTATAGCAACATCATTGATTGGAATAACAGGAGTAACAGGAGTAACAGGAGTTTTCTGAAAGAGGATTTCTTGAGTATCCATCGGGAGTTGGATGCCTGACTTTAACAGCGGATAGTCAGATTGCAAGGTTAAACAAAGGTGACAATCTTTTTCACAGCCCGGAAAAATTCTGGTTTTCAACAAATTCATCTTGATCATTTGCAATGGAGTCATTAGGTTATCAACAGCAGTAAGATGAAGATCTTCCACAACAGCATGGACATTATGACCATGTTTTGGCATAGGAGCGGATATCACATTAGGTTTTTCGGGGGAATCAAACTCCACCTCCTTGGCATATATTAAATCTTGGATCTTGTTTTTAAGGGCCCAACAGTTGTTGGTGTCGTGCCCCGCACTGTCTGAATGATATGCATATTTTGCATTTGAATGATAATAGGGAGAAGAGGTATTTGGGTTTTTCGGTGCTTCTTTCAAGTTGGTAAGGTTTAAATTTAACAGATGAGGGAGGACCTGAGCAGATGTCATATTGATCCGGGTGAACTGTCGTTGTGGCCTTTCCACCCTATTTTGGTTAGCTCTAGGTTTACTGCTTCAAGGTTGATCGGCTGAAGAGTTCTGGATCATCACAGTCCCCACCGCTGGTCGGAGCTCCATTCTTCCTTGATTTCTCTGGGTATGGACAGCAGAAACTTCCTTCTTGGCTGGGAAGGCCTTCTTGATAGCAACGGAAGCAGAGGTATCCTTCTGAATTTTACAACTCTTAATGCCAGCTTCGACCCTTTCACATGTCAGAATTAATTCGGTGAACCCTGCTGATGAGCTCCCGATCAAGTGATTAAAGAATGGACCTGACAGGGTCCCAAAAAAAATATCAACCAGCTCTCTATCCGACAATGGTGGCTGCACCCTTCCAGCCAAATCCCGCCACTTCTGGGCATACTCCTTAAAGCCTTCATTAGAGACCATACCCATACTCTGTAGTTGAGTACGAGTAGGCACTAAATCTGCGTTATATTGATATTATCGATAGAAAGCAGCAGCCAAATCCTCCCAGTTATGTACATCAGATCTCTCAAGTTGATAGAACCAGTCCAATTGCGTACCCGATAAACTATCTTGAAAAAAGTGGACCCACAGATCCTTATCAGAAGAGTGAGGTTGGATCTTTCTAACGTAGGACCGCAGATGCATCTTCGGACAGGACAAACCGTCGTATTTAGCAAATGTAGGCACCTTGAACTTGGGAGGAATGACGATCCCAGCAGCCAACCCTAGTTCTTCGAAATCCAGCCCAGGTACCCTTTGTACCTCCATTGCTGCCATCCGATCTTCTAGATTTTTATACTTATCATCCGCCGGAGGGTACTGCTGTTCGTAGTAATCTTCATCCTCTTCCTCTTCTTCCTCTTCATCCTCAAACTCGGAAGGTATCGCAACTCCTTTTCCTTTGCCAACCCCTTCATCAAACGTCGAGGGGAAATCCAGAACTCTCCTAGCTTGGTTCTCAAATCTTCTTCCCATAGTGGCCACACCAATTCTTTTCTTTTTCTTCTTTTCCTTTTCCTTCTCTTTCTCTAATAGTGATTTAAGGTCCTCTTGACCCTTTGCTAAGTTCATGAGGAGTTGTTGGAATTGCGAGTTCTATGCTTGTAGATCATTGATCGTCTGCTCTATATCCATCTTGCTGAAATAAACAGCTGAAAGATAAGGAAACCTGGTGTGAAGATCTATTTATGCATATGATGAATGATGCGTATTCATGTAATGCATTCAAGGATTCAGAAATTCAAAGTTGTTGCAAACAAAAAGAACACACGTCATATTAATAAGAAGAAATTTGTTAGTACATAAATGCCTCATGGGCAAAATATTACAAAATTTCTTAATGTAAAAAGACGTTGCGCATCCTCTTTGGCGCGATGTAAGTGTTGAGATTCTTCTCTTCATGGAGTTGACGGGTAAGTTCCAAAACCTTCTTCTCACTGGCATAGAAGCTAGCTTCAAAAGTATTCCGTTCTTCCTTGAGCTGTATCCAACTCTTTTGCAAATCTTCCAATGATGTTGGCATGTCAGGATGTAGGAGGGTGTATGGAACCTCTCCTTCCATAACAGGATCTTTGATCACGGGGAGAATATGGGGGTAAGGCATCATAAGACTCTGGGCGCGGGTTCGTACCCACTTGAGATAAGGCTCAAGGGGGGTGGAATTTTTGTGTCCCAGTGTCTTGCTATCCACTTTATTGGGCATCCTCTAAGCTCGGATAAACCTTTGTCGAAGTCCTTGAGCGTCGTTGTCGAAGTCAAATACCAAGTCAGGAATCAGCATGTCATGAGGGCCATCCCTTCAGGCATACCCAAATTGTCTCAGAGCTAAATAGGGGTTGTAGGTAATGCCTCCCCTAATGCCAAGTAATGGGACATTAGGGAATTCCCCACAAAGATCAATGATGATGACATTTTCTCTGGATCGAGAACACCAATGAACATCAGAATGTGTAAGAGTCATTAATCGTTGTGACCACCTCAAGCCTTGTTCATTCTTCAAGACTGACTGGGGAAGGTGAGAAATAAATCACCTTGCTAGAAGAGGAGTACAGCACATGAGAACACCTCTTTTCCTCATTGTTCATGTGTGAAATGAGTGTAAGATGTCCCCAAACAATGTAGGCACAGGATTCCGAGATATGAAAATCTTGACAGCATTCACATCTATAAGTTGATCAGGGTTTTGGAACAAGACCAACCCATAGATGAGAAGTGCTACAATCTCCTCAAAAGCTTGCAGATCTAGAGAATTCCAGCAGTCTTGTGCCTTCTCAAATAGAAACTTTGCCAAGAAACCCTCGACACCACTTTTGGTTTCCCAATGACCTTTGATATCAGATGGTTGCAAGTGTAAGGCTTGAACAACATCTTCATTATTTGGTTCTTTTTCCATATCGTTGTAGGGTAGTTGATGGAGAATAGGAATCCTCAGGAGTTGAGAAAATTCCTCCAAAGTAGGCACTAGTTGGTAATCAGGAAATGTAAAGCAATGGTGTAGGGGGTCAAAGAACTGGAAGAGAACTTTCACCATGTCTTCTTCAATGTTGGAGTTGACCAAGTTGAGAAGTCTACCATGTCTTTCACTGAAGGGATAATTCTCTAGAATCTTGGAATTAAGCTCTTTGAGTTGAGGAGGGATTCTCACAAGGTTGACCTGAATAGTTTTTTTGCGGAGTGATTCCATGACCTACAAAACAGGAACAAAGATGAAGATCCAAACCCTTGAAATGGTTAATGGATGCATATGATGCTTTATGATGTTCATGATGTATGCACAAGTATATGTACAAGCAAATCACACAAGATCTTAGTTTCAGGCTTGCATGGGGTTTCATAGGTAAATACCCTCTTAAAGCTAGTTAGCTTAACCTGTCCTATAAATAGTAACCGGGTTCTAAGGAGCTCAATATCACTGAATTATTTTCTGTGTTCATTGTTTCAGTTTAGCCATTTAACTGGCGACCGAAATATCCCAAGAAAATAACCCTCAATGAGTGTAGTATCGAGTAACTACCAACTTCGGACTGCACCAAAGCCAGTCATCTCACTATCCCTAAAAAGGCCCAGATGGTCAAGTAAAGGTTCTAAGAGTTCATTAGTGCTTCATGACATCACTCAGCGGCCCCGTATTCTCTTTGATTGACTCAAAGGCTACCGGTACCCACAAATATGTCGCACTAATATAGCTATTTCTTCAACCATGTCGGTATACCCCGCACAATTTCCACAACATATTGCTATTTACCTATGAATGTTTCTCAAATCCGGGTAGAGGATTTCAAGCCCAAACAATAGAACCAATTGTAAAGCAATCAAAGCAAACAAGATAAGCATGTAAAGGTGATCTAAACCCTAAGGTTACTCCACTTTTAGTTGATTCCCCAGCAGAGTCGCCAGTTCTGTGATACGATGGGAGAACTGACTTGGAGTTTTGCGTTTGTATTCGCAAATGTTTCGATTTAGCAAGAGTCACCACCGACTTTTTATTTTATCCAAAGGAAAGGTCAAAAATCACAAGAAAGACCTTTGAGATGTTTTCTTAGGTTCGGGGGGTAGATTATGAAAATGGAAGGTGCTAGCACCCTTTTCATCCATGGTTTTCCATGGGCTCTTAGTCACTTGTTTAGATCACTTGCTTTTGCTTTTCAATTTTTTGAAATGGTGCTTTGTGTGTGTGGTTTTGAAAATGCTTTAAAAAGAGGCCATCGTTGTGGCAACCTTTGTAATGATTCTTGTTTGAATATATACAAAGGTGTATTGTCTTTTGAAAAGATTTTTCAATGTTTGAGAGTTTGATTTGGGAAATGTTTTGAAATTGTGTTGTGAAGTGTGTTTAAAAATAGCAAGGATGTTTTGCAAGCTTTGATCAAATAACTAAGAGTTGTCTACCCTATTTTACTCAAAGATATTTCCTATATGTTTTTAACCCTTTTAACAGTGTTGTTTTACCACTGCATTTGGTAAACAACCTTGTATTAGGATGTTAAACGGGACAGGCGCGGGCCATCGTATTGACCATGATAGCAACATTGCCAAGTGTCTTTAGCAATTTTTCGAGGGACTAGATCATTTTGTATAGGCAACCAAGATAGTGTCATCGAGGGACTATGATCTTTTTCTTTTTTTTGCCAAAGATATTCAACATGCATAACATGGCCAATTTATTAAAGGCAACAAGTGGATGAAACCCTAGGGGTGCAAGTGTGCATTGTGTTATCATTTTCATGCATTTTGTCTTTGTATTAGTCAAGCTATTTTGTTTGATTTTTGGATTGTTGGCATACAAACCATAATCTCTAATCGTGGCATAATTGAAAGCGTAAATGCGTAAAATAAATCTACCACTATTACAACATGATTATGGGGGAGGGGGATACAATTTTTGAATGGGGATTATTTGACAAGAAATTAAAACCCTAATTTTACTATTACATCCAAATTGAATCAATGGCATAAATAATAAATGAACAATATTAAATAAACAAATTAAATAAATATACAAAATATTATGAATATGAAAAAATGTTTATGTTTATTTTTTATGTAGGCAAAAAATATTTAATGCAAATAGAAAGAAATAAATAAAAATAGATTATTTTTTATTAAGGGTAAAACCCTAATTTTCTTTTAAGAATGTAAATATATTAAATATATTATTTATATACAATAAAAATAAAATAATGTATATACAAAAATAAAATATATTTAGAAAAAGTATTATTTAAATATAAATAATAATAAAAATAAAAGTATACTATTTTTATGTTTTCATTCTCAAGTATTTATTAAATAAAAGTATGTGTATATATATATTAATTATATTAGTTATATACAATAAAAATAAAATAAAATATATACAAGACAAAAATATATTTAGAACAATATTTTTTGAGTGTAAATAAAAATAAAGAATAAAAATAAAGGTATAATATTATTATATATTATTTTCAAGTTTTCAATAAATAAAAGTATATACTAATTAAATTGTTTTTATGTTAGAAAAAATAAAAATAAAATACAAAATAAATGTGAAAAATTATAAAAATATCTTTGGGTATTTTTTATGTTTGGAAAATATAAAATAAAAATCAGAAAATGAAAATAAATAAAAAATATAAAAATATAAAGAAATTGGGCCAGGGGGTGTCTTCAGCAAAAGGGGGTGTCAATAGTGAGCCAGGACCAAGCCCAGCCCACCACACTTCATCTTCAACCTCTGTCTTCAAAATTTCGCGTGCCCTGTACAAACACGAACAACCTGCATACGTGCTCTAATGCAAAAACACATAACATCAAAATTATAGAGTTTTCCAAGACAAATTCAACCATATAAAAAACTTTTCCTAACTCTCAAAGACCAGAGAGAATTTCTCTGGCCCTAAATCTTAACCTATTTTTTTCAGGATGTTCATGGACCAAATTCTCTTAGCATGCTTAACTAAAATGAAAACTGAGCATATGTACAGCTTCATGGCTATGAATACTACATTTCTTATTCACAAACCTAAGCCTAATTGTTCCTAAATAAAGAGATAGGAAGTTGACAAAAACCTGTTTCAGTTGACTTCGTGTCTGACAATGTGGAGCTTTTCAATGAGGCCTGAGATGTTTGGGAGCTTGCTTGAACTTCCCCTGACCTACTCCAATGCCTAGCTTGCCTTGAATGTGCTTGAACAAGCCTACAGAACTCAACCTGCACAAGCTGAAATCGAAAATGGAAAACCTTGTAAATGGAGTTACAGTTAGTGTTTAAGGGTTGGGATAGCTTGGATAAGTTGTATGGAAAGTGTTTGAACAGGTTTGGGGCAAAACGCACGAGCAAAATGTGCTATGGAAACCAAACTGCAGGGAGTGCCTTGTTTTGCCAAATGAAGATGATTTTGTTCTATGGGAGGTTTGAGGGCTCAAAGGGTCGTGTTTCTGGCTCAAGGGGATGTGAGAAACTTGTCTCAAAAGCTTGCACACGTTGGTTTTTTCAGATGTGTAAGTTGTGTGATATTGGACAAATTTCTTGGTTATGAAGCCAAACATGAGAAGTGATGGAAGACAAGCCTGTACAGGCTATCTATCAGCTTGCACACTATTCCCTTGGCCCCTCAAGTTGGTGGATTTGATTTGCTGCATAAGATATGGCTCAATGCTCAAGGATGCAGTTTTGACATAAAGCAAGATTTAAGCAAAAATGGTAATGTTGCTTTTTCTATTTAGGGATTAATCTTGTGTGCAATGCTCTAATGACCAAAACAAAACCTTAGAACAATGGATTTTCATTTAATTATTGAGTATGGAATGGTTTTGAGGCATGTAATATTGTGCAAACCAAGATGATTAGAGTTTGCAACTTGTATCACCATGAACATGCCATGGATAAAAAGTGAGTTTTTGCCAACTTCAAGCCTTCGATTCTCCCTAACCACAAATGAGTTTGGAGAGTTCTTGGACATTTTGGAAAGATTGAAACATTCTCTACAATCCATATTTGAAATGAAATTTGATATTCCAAGTGTAACTATGTGAAAAATGGTCATGAAGATGGGTCAAAATCCTGCCTAAACTAGGGCAAATTTTCACTAAGTTAAAAGTTTCATGGACCCTTGTTCCAAAAATCATAACTTGAGATCCAAGCTTCTTTTTGGAAAACTTTGTGAATCAAAGTTGTAGACTTTGTGGAGGACGATAACTTTCATGTTGGAAGTTTTGTTTGAATCCAATTGCATCATGGTGAAAATGTTGGGAAAAATTAGGAAAAATTAAGAAAATTTCATAACTTAGAAAAATTCTAAGTTATGAAATTTTTCAATCTTAAACCCTAATTTGCAAAATTGGGTTTCTTGATTAACAAGTTTCATGTTTTGACACATCTTGATGAAAAATGACCCTAGGCACTTGATTTTCACCAAAAAGTCAAAGTTTGACTTTTCAGTGTACAGTTAAATTTTGATCAGTTGACTGAAAAATTCATCTGTCAATACAATGCAATTGAGATCTTTTGAACTTTGTGAATAGGTCAAGATGATGCCATTGAGTCCTTGAATCCATGATTTAACCCAATTTGCCATTGGCTAGGTGAAAAAATCAGAAATTGCCCTTGTGCAGTCAAAACCCTAATGTTGATGTGGATCAAAATTTATGAGGTTTGATTGTACATTGGCCATAGTTGACTTTTTCCCCAATACAACTGCTTTCTAGGTCAACTGTCCAATTGACTGGGCAAAAATTTAATTCAAAGCTTGAAACTTGGTAGAGGCAATCTTATAAGTCCAACATGAAGTATGAAAGTCACTTTGAGCATTGGAAGTCCAAAAATCCTTGTGCAAACTCAAACCCCAATTTGGGTCATCAGTGCAAGGAGATGTCTTGAGCAGAGCAAAACCCTAATCCTGTCTGGAGTTCAAAGAGTCTGGTGAGGGGAAATATTGATAAAATGAGAGGGCAAATTTTGGGGTACAACACTAGTTCTTCCCCTTCTTATCATTGTAACTCTTATAAAAATAAGATTTGGCTCTAGTGTCCTAATCATAGATCCTTCAATTATTCACTAGTATAGGAAACTGACGATCTCCTGATGTCCAATTCCTTGCTTGATCTCTTATCGCAGTGCATTCTCAAATTTTATACACTTAGATGCCTTAGATATCGAATTATTATAATGCAGACAAAACTTCATCAACACTTAAAACCTTGTAGCATACTTAGCAACAATCGAATTCCCTTATTTCAGATAAAGGAAATCAATCTCCATCTTGCCACACACATCTTCAGGAAAGTAATTCTCCAAAAACACAGCTCTGAACACAACCCAAGTGATCTCAGCATCCAAAATCTCTATCATGTGATGTGTGTTATCCCACCAGTCTTTAGCCTCTGCTTCCAACATGCTGGTACCAAATTGCACCTTTGCTCCTCTGAGATAGCCATCGCTTTAAAGATATTCTCGATATTTCTGAGCCACACTTGTGCACATCCAGAATCATGTATGCATTTAAAGATCGGCGGGTTGTTTCGTTGAAACCTTTCCAAAGCATGGAACTCATCATCCCCTCAAGTATTCGGGGGATTCTACTTATTCTGGGCCATTGCCTGAGCCAATGACTCCAAGGCCTCAACAATTGCATCATCATTTCTTCCTCCAGCCATTTTTCTCCGCGTACAAGAAAATATGATTAGAGAAACAAAACAATGATTGTGTTTACACACAAATGGACCACCGAGACATATACATCAAATAAAAACCTGATCAGACAGACCGGCCTACTTTGATACCACTTATGTAACACCCTTCTAACCTCATATATATTTATCATATAATTTACGAATTAATTCAAGGAAAATCACCACTCAAGGGTATCACACTTCATAAAAAACATCATAATAATTATCGTACTCCGTAACACGGGTTACATTTGAAATTCTGGCACTTGTAACACATGTTAATACTGATTACTTAACTCTGGAACATAATCTCAAGACAGATGTTACGACATTTGTTCCCAATACAGAATAATAACATCAAACTATAAAATATGCAAAAGGATAAATTGCAGAATGATAAATAACACAATTAATTGTTAACCCAGTTTGCTGCATTGTCACCTACTCTGGGGGCTACCAATCTATGAAGGAAATTCTCTATCATAGTATTACTTTAAAGCCTAAACAGTACCAGTTTGCAACTTCTCACCTAATCACTACCTTGTTCAACTTCTACCTAAATATCATCATCTAGATAATGAGATCCCCTTCTCACTTCTAATTACTGTAGTGATACCTACAATCAGAAACCTTGTAACTAGACCAAAGAACCACATAAAATATTACACTTCCAATAAAACAATACTTAGTTTTTATTAAAAGCTTCAACTAAGAACAATACTCAACTCTATGCCTAAAAGCTTGAAGAGTGAGAAAAATAACTTAATAAACAATCAAGTAACAATAAGTCTACCACACTGTATCAAAATATACATGGGTAACTTACAAAAACACAAGAGACTCTCAAAATCTAAGACTTAAGACTTCCCCTAATTTTACAATTGTGGAAGTTAAATTACATTAGGTATAGGTTTCTCTTTAAATACACATTAGTAATCCATGGGCTTTAAACTCTTTACCCAAATATTTCTTGATCCACAAGTTGAAGGTTGCACCAATTATGTAGAAAAATCTCCTTAAATCTTGGAACAAAACTTCAAGTTTTCTAAATTGTCTCAACATACACTTTTAGAAACTTATGTATAGTTGGAGATTAGATCACTTCTTCCAGATTAAATCTTCTTAACCTACGGAATTTATTGAGATATATCCAAAAGAAATATCATAAACTCAGTTCAAATCTGTCAAGATTTAAAACAACCTATATTGATGTTCTGGTTCAGTATATCACAACATCTGTCAGAACATTTGTCTTCAATGAAATCTCACACTATGTTGTATCAGTTTGATCAAGATGTTATGACATCTTTCTCAACATCTGTCATGAACCATGTTTTAGAAAAATTCCTGCTAATTCTAAAACCATGGATCTAACAATCTCCCCCTTTGGCAAATTTGGGCTAAAACAACCTTAGTACAATAAAACTGGAGAGAGGAATAAAACGACATTAATAAAACACGAGCTACATGAAAACATGTAAGTTTTATACAAAAATGCAAAATAAATCATATCAGAGATAACATGATATTTAAGAACTATCCAAGATTACTCTCCCTGTAATAATGAACTGATTGTTGTTATAGAGAACCAATTCTCCCCTCAAGAGGAAAATATAAATCACTAGAGGAAGAAGAAACTTTTCCCAGAGGAAGAAGAAACATTTCCCAAAGGTTTCACATTAGAAGAACATGCATCAGAAGCAACACACATAACTTTGAGCACTAGAGTCTTAGACTACCACAAAGTAATCAAGGATCTCCATAAGACACAATAGGCAAAATGTTAGAAAATATGATAACACATCATGCACACAGACAACCAAAATCAGAAGAAACACCAAACAAGCATGACAGACAACCATGCTCTCCCTAAAATGTTGCATACACAAAGCAACACCACTAGACAACACAAAAACAACACTAGACAACATAATCTAACTTTAAATAAACATGTCAAGACATGTGACATAACATCAGGATACACACACTAAAATTTACTTCCCCTTTTTAGCCAAAAATTGACAAAAATAGAGTAAAAGAAATAGAAACAGAAAAAAAACACTCACTCAAACTTGAAACAAAAACTAAGGGAACAAAAAGAAAGAACAAAAGAAAGACACAAAGCTGATTGAAACAAAAACAAATGCAAATAAAATAACACATTGAAGAGAGCCAGACTTTACAGACTCAACTTATCAAATAACACGGAGAAACACATTTTTAATATTTATTCTATATAAAAAGAAAAGAACAAAAGGATAGAAACTACCGAGACCAACCACTCGAGTCAATAAAATGGACCCAATCTTCATCCCCATCAGGATCATGTTGTTGAACATGAATTTTCTTGAGAGACTTCATCCTTGTCACATACTTTTTCCCTGTTATAGATGCTCCAATAGATGTCCTAACAAGTGTTTCCTTATTGGACTCAACTTTATTTGGATCAACACCCTTATCCTTCTTTATTTCCAACAAACAAACCTCCTTAGTAACAACATTCTTGGAATATTGGCTCATCTTGAAACATGGTTTGAGAGGAAGAACAATCAGAAAGGTCTTAATTCAAATGAGAGTTATCTTGTTTGTAACGATACCTTACTAATAACGATTGACGATTCAAGGATATATTGTTTGGAAGAACTTATAATCATCCTTATTAATAGTGCACCACTCACCATAAGATCGAGAAACTTCATTGATGTTCTTTTTCTCTATCCAATCTTTGACAGTAGGAGATTCTCACACAATTTAAACTGACTTTGACTTAGTCAGAGAAAACCTCATTCCAACCTGTAAATTCTCCCATTCATCAGCATTACACTTTCCAAAAGAAAACATCCCTCAAGTTCTCAACATGATTTGCCTTTAAGTCCAAAGAAAACATCTTCCAATAGATTCTACGAGGTCCCAAGGTCAGAAGTAGCGCTTTTGCCTAAAACAAAACCCCTTACAAAGAGATGATCAATATAAATGAGCTATGTCCTGTAATGTAGACTGAAATCCTTGAAAATATAGACCAAATTTCCACAAAACAATGTCAAGACATCCCGTTGGACATTGTATTCTTTAAACAATCAACACAATTGAGAATACCATCTTCCTTCAGCATTTGTACTTATCCTTAAAGATATACAAGGGTTAACTTATTGATGATTCAAGAGACAAGACATCCTCCATCAATACTATCTTTATTAGACTTGACCAAAACAGTTACTTCAAGAATCATCATAATTAGATATTTCATCTCTAAAACAAGTGGTGATACAAACCAACCAGAATGAACTCTAAATAATGAACTCAAAAAAAAATCTGAAATCTAGAGAGAACTTTGTTGGCTAGAGAGATCTCTAATTCAGTGATTGCTAGCTCTTTAGAGGTGTATCATTTTCTGGAGTGTCAATCTGCTGAGATAATGTCCCAACATCAGTTTGGACACCAGTCCCTTTCTTAATGCTAGAGACAGTCACCTTGGATTTGGAGATAACATCTCTATATGACCTCCTCTTAGAAGAGTAACTCTGACATATCCATTCATCGTAATTAGAACTCGCCTTTCCCTTGCATTGGCCTTATTAGGTTCACAATAGAAATTCTATGACTTTGTTAATAGTCAGGTGAGAAATTTTGACTTTATCTTCCTTTGACCTTAAGCATTTGATGAGCAAATATTATCTTGTGATATCCATGAATAGAAACTGTCTTTCTCATCAAACTACATTCATCTCATTAGTGGCCAATTGTCTCCCTTGGTGATATTTACCTTTAGACCTTGATTACATAGTTCACTCATGTTTATCACATTAAAAACCAGTCTTCTGAAGAGGAGAACATCATCCATCCAGTTCTCAAACAACCTAAAATTCACCTTTTGGCAACATTACAAGCAATAACAAAGCTGGTAGAATGAGTTTCAACAATATTAAAACCTTCTTTGAAACATCCACTATCAGAGTACCCATATCTTTTTTCTGAAGCTTTAAGCGAGAAGAGACAATAAGGCAAGTTTCCTTAAGATTCCATATCTTACTAGTTTTAACCACTGCATAGTGAACCTTAGGATGAGTTAGACTTTGGCATAGTCATTCATCTTGAACCAAGGAGACCTTATATGATCAACTTTACCATAGAAGGAATATCAGTAGTGAAAGAACCTTCCTTGAGTAGATATGATGACAGGCATGATGTTGAGACATTTTGAATGACATCAATGACTCAGCTAGCTTTTTGAAGAAACCAAGACTTATCACAAAAGATTTGTGAGTACAACTTCAACATAAGGTGTTCTACATGATATCAAAACCGGGAAATATGGCATGGAAGTAAAATTAATTGCAGCTCTTTGTCTTGTGGCTCTCCTTTGCATCATAGGTCTTAGGAATCATCAAAAAGCACTTTGAAATTGACCAATCTCATTAAAAAAACACTTTCTGCACATTTTCACATTGCATGTGTCGACACATTCGATTTTTAGGTCGACATATACAAATCAGTTTTTAAGCATGTAAGCTTTTGTAAGTCACAGGTCGACACATATAGCCTTCAAGTCTACACATACTGAAAGAATTCTGAAATTGCATAAATTCTTATTTTATGTGTTGACACATCCATATTTCAGGTTAACACATGTACTCATGTTTTAAAGCATGTAACTATTGACTTGTTCAGGTTGATACATAGAGTCTTTCAGGTCCACACAATAAGCCTTTTATGAAGTATGTGTCGACACATACGATTTTGAGGTCGACACATAAATTCTGTTTTGGTCAATTTTTATTTTTATTTTATTCTAAAATTTTCCTTTTTGCCCTAAACTTTTCCAAACTATAAATACTCATTCATGCATCATTTCTAACTTGATGATACCATAAAATTAGCCTACTTTTTATCTTCATCTTCGACCTTCCAATCTATGCATACACACCAACATTACATTGTGATGATGTTTTGTCGGGGTGCAATCTAGACGAAGAATTGGAGATTTCCAATTGGTTTAGGTTAAGTTCTTGTAGGGGTCTTCATCTAGAAAAATCATCGGGTTTATCCTCCAACATCATGCGTTGAATTGGGGGTTTTCATGCAAGATCGTGCGAGACGAAATCATCCATGTGAAAAATCCATTGGAGTGTTTGAAATCTTTTCAAGGAACCTTAGAGTGGTTGAAATATTTTTAAGGAAGTAGCAAGAATTGGATGATAGAATCGATGATCTTGTGTTGATAGTTTGAAATCGGATTTAATTGAGTGAAAAATATCTTAGAGTGTTTGAAATCTTTGCAAGGAACCTTGGGGAGTTTGAAATCCTTTTAAGGAAGTATCTTAAGTGGCGAATAGGTTGCATCTATCGGTTGATTTGGTCTTGCTTAAGATCAAAGGTTGGAAGAAGGAGCATAAACACCAAAATGGATAATTTTGTATTGTTGTTTCTGACTCTTCCATTGTATTAAACATTTTGCATATAAGAATTATCCTAGTTCCATTGTAATTAGGCGCATACGTACCCACACGCGAGGACGACAGAGGGGAACTATGTAGACAAATTCCCTGTGTGTTTTTACTTTTTCGCTTTACTTGCTTTCAATTTCATCAATCTTTTTATCATATAGCATTGTGATAGTAATTGAATTGTAAGAATTTTTCTTTCAAAATATATTTTTGAAATAGGTGTGGATATAGCTTATAATTAATTTTGATTATAAGTATTTTTGTATATCAACACTACTCAAAGAGAAATTCTGAAAATTCAGTTGCATGCCAAGTGTTTGATAAAACGATCAAGTTAGTTATTTGATTATTTAGCCTTGGAAATAGAATTACAAAGTGATTATTTTCAAACAATAAATAAGTGGATTGTTGATTTGAATTTACATTAATCAATTACTCAATTTTATATCATATATTTATCTTTCATAATTTGTCTATCCGAGTTTCCAATAAGTTATTTTTTAGACGACTTATCCAGTTAATTGCTTCCGCGTCAAAAAAACTTGAAAACAAATCAAATTCTAGATTTGTGTCTAGAAATGCTATTTGCGCCTCTATTCACCCTCTCTAGATACGTGTCGTCGTCTAACAATATTTTCCTTGATTGACAGAGCCTTGATAAACAAACCTTATTCCTTATAGGTTTCATAATCATCTTCCCTTATTGAAGAATCTTACCAAATATTAGAATTACTTGATCAACATACTCACACGCTTGATAATGGTATCAAATATGGATGTCAATAAAGTCACCTTATCTTGCAGGTTAAAGACAGTAAACAGAAGTTTGCCTTATCAATCTATTGGTAGACTTCTTCACTTTTGATCCAATGATCTTTGTAATAAGTAGCTAGCTCATCATAGGATATTCCTTTAATAGATGAATCTACATCAGAAAACCACCTTCCAGATAAGGTAGTAACCTTCTTGGCAATTTTAACAACAGAGTCACATCCCTCATCAGACCAGGAAATTGAAAACCCCTTCAGATGTTTCTTAAGGAAGGTAGGACATAAATCTAATTTCTTCAAAATCAAGACATTAAGTGCCTTTACTTGGATTTTCCTTCTCTTATGTTCTAACTTTCCTTTGAGTAACATAGTCTTATTGATGTCAGGAATAATATTGTTGACATTTTGCCTTGACCTTCTATCCACTTTCCTCAGAACCATGTTAAATTTCCTTTCAAGAATATACCAGAATAGAGAGACCCTTCATCAAAAACCAAGAACCAAGCTCCCACAGAGTTGAAAGCAAATGCCATGCTCTAGTTCTTCTTCAACATCTGTAACTTCCATGTCAAATCTCTTTAATAGGACCTGATTATCTTCTTCTTAATGAGCCTTTCTTTTGAACTATTTTCTGCAAACACTTATATGTGCCTTTATGAGTGGACTTGAGAGATTCCCAAGTATCTTTGACCACAAGTGATAATGAGTCCGAAAAAATAAATTTATCAATTCCTTTTACTGTGGTATTAAAAACTTCAAAGTTACAGAGAACCAACTCATACTCTTCCCTTATCTCTCCTTAGCGCCAGGATTCTTCTATGATGACAAATTTACAAGTTCTGTTGTCCATTGATTTCCATAATGTTATCATTCTAGCCTTCCAAAAGGAACATAAAGTACCAGACAAATTCTCCGTGAAACTCACCCAATAAATAGACCAGGGTGCCTGCTCTGATGCCAATTGAAATTATGGCACTTGTAACACATGTTAATACTGATGAATCAACATCAGAACACAATGTCAAGATAGATGTTACGAAATATTCTCTTGATATAGAATAATAACATAAAACTATAATATATGCAGAAGGATAAATTGCAGAATGATAAATAACACAACTGATTGTTAACCCAGTTCGGTGCAACATCATCTACTCTGGGGGCTACCAAGCCAGGAAGGAAATTCACTATGATAGTGTTGCGACTGGTTTTAAATACAGAGTCGCCACTACTAGTTTTTATCCTAAGGAAGAGCATCTAATAGGAAACCTTAATTCGCAAAGACAAAGATTCTAAGTTTCTGACTCTATTAGACAAAAGGAAGGTGTTAGGCACCTTTCATCTACCTTATTCTTAAGGATACTAGGTTTAGGTTTAGGTTTAGGTTTAGGTTTAACATTTAGGTAAGAAGGGATTTTAATTTTTTTAATAGGGGAAAAGGGTTTTAATTTTTAATAGGGGAACTCGCCACGATTTTAGTTGTATGCCTACGTATCCTCTTATGAGAAATCAGAGTCTCAATTTGTAGTTCAGATGGATTAGTGTTTTTTAGGGGTTGCAAAAGTTTTTTAAATTGCCTCGCATTTTGACCGGGTGTAGAGATTGCGGAATTTTGGACTAAATGCGCGATTAGTCAAAATATATTTGAAACCCTTTTAGCAAAAATGTTTGTTTAGATTAGTTTATTACGAAAAAGAATTTGATGTTTGTTATGTATTTTTTATAATATTTATTGCAAAATATTCTTAATTAATGCATGATATAAAAATATTTTAATGCAAATATATTAAAATATATACATGAGTTTTTACATAAAATAATTTAAATGATAATAATAATTAATAATATAATAATAAATAGTATTAAAAATAATAATAATTAATATTAATAGTAACAGTAATTATTATAAAAGGAAATAATAATAACAAAAAGAATAAAGAAAAGAAATATAAGATATAAAAAAATAGAAAATAATTAAATTAGTCAAGGGGGTGTACGGTTGTGACTAATGAGCAGAAAAGGGGGTGTCTTTAGGAGTTGGGCCAAAGTTCAGATATTGACTTGGGCCCAAAGGTGGGGGTGCTATGTTGTTTGTTGGATTATCAAAAACGAGTAAAGGGGGTGTTAAAAATAATTGGTCCGACCCATTATGCATCTTTTAGAGGGCCAAAGTGATCGTGTGTGGCTAGGGAGCATAGAGATTATGGTGGACTTGACCTCCCGACCTTCCAATGATAATCAAACGGATCTAATGGGAAGGAACACATTACTACTATTCACGCACGGGTACAGGATCACTACGGAACATAAAACAAATATTTTGTATTTTCACTCTTCATCTTTCGTTACAAACCCTTGCTCTTCTATCTCTCTCTCTCTCTCTCTCTCTCTCTCTCTCTCTCTCTCTCTCTCTCGTTAACCTAACACTTCAGCTTCTTCTTCTCTAACCTAGCCTCCTCCAACCGCGGCGGCACAACACCCTTAACAAAATCCCCAACATAAATCCACCCGACAAAACCCCAAATCAACAATTAGAACAAAAGCAAGATAAGTTTACCCCTTTGCGTTTATGTATTCTTATTGTTTAGCGTTTGTCTGATTTCCGTTAACCCATTCTCTCCCTCTTGTTCGCAGGTTTCGACGAAGGCGGTAGCGATGGAAGATTGAATAGAGACGGTTTGATCACGTGATTAGGGTTTCAGGTATTGAAACCCTAATCACCCTCTTCGTCCGGTCTTCAACAACAAAGGGTTCTTCTTCTTATGTATTTCGTCAACCTTCTTGTTTCTGTTCTTCGAAATCTCAAATCCCCCCCCCCCCTTTCTTCAGATTCTTCGTTTTGTATTTATAGGGTTTGTACTAGGGTATTACAAAATTGTCGTTACCAAATTGTTATCTCAGATTTAGGAATTTAGTGAAATTAGGGATTACATATTTATTGTAATTGATTTAGTATTGTTATTGTTATTGCAGTTGGTTTGTAGTTTAATTGTAATTGATTCTTTAATGTATTTTTTGGATTCGATTTGGTAAACATTTGATTTTGGATTTGATAATATTTTAATCTAGTACTGATTTTTTTAGAAATTCTGGGCTTTTGTTGTGGATTCTGTATAATTGTTCTTACTGTAACAAGAAATCTGGGAATAGATTTGATTTTGTTTAATCTCTACAGTACCTGTTGATGCAAAAAAACGTGCGTAATTCTGTAATATTGAAACAATACTTGTTTCCAATATAGGCATGCGCTATTAATTGGATTGGGCTTTTAACTATTTTTTTTTTTTGCAAAAATGTTCTTTTCTGTGTACTTTGGACTAGGCCTTGTATCGTGACAAACATTTTTATCCATTAACAAAAAAAAAAAAATTTATTACAACAAACACACTTTTCCTTCCAATGCAGATTTGGCCTAATTGGCCTTAACAAATTGATCCAGCAGATTTTTTCTAAAACAAAAACTCTTAATAAAAAATTTTTAATAACAAAGTGTTTATATAATTTAATATCTTATAAAAAGATTTTTTGTTTTAGTAAATTCACTATAATAACAGAAAATGTTTTATAACAAATCTTTTCTAAAACAGCAAATATGGCAAATGGGCTAATTTTAAAGAAGAACCTTAATGGGCCTTTAATAACCCTACCCCTCTCTTTTTACTAACAACAACAATATGGACTTTATTACAATTAAGAACTTAATATTTTTCCCTAAAATAATTTTCCATATTCGAATCTCTTTGGCCATTGGCCAACATGCTTCGTAAATGGGCCTACCGATACATGGGTCTTTCTGATTTTGAAAGCCCCACTCTCCTGAATTAAAATAACCCTCTAGTTTACTTGGATTTAAGAATGAGCCATCAGATATTGCTGGACCATCCTTAATTAAAACATTTCTCTTGTATTTTTATCTTGAAAATATGATCGTAGAGGTAGGGCAAATTTGGGATACGACAGCTGCCCCTATTCAATTATCTTCCAATTGAATAGCGTGAGAATATGCGAGTCTTACGCATTCTGATTGGGATTTTATTGAATACTTGGAATACCCAAAAATTTGTCCGACAAACATAAGGTTACGCTGATATAGCATACCGTTATGAGTCTTGAGGAAATAGGCAAAGTTGATGATGTATCTCTTACCAGAATTTGACGACGAGGCAAATGGTTTTGAACTTGAGAGAACAACATTGTATGTCTTGGTTCGGATTTGCTTATTCACCCGCTTGAGGGATGAAGTAAACAACACTTGATAACACATTGCTGCTTGGAGACTAGGGCAATGGGTTATATTTGCGAATCGTTGTATGGAGTCTTAGGCAACGAGCTAGGTTTGGATTTCGAACACCGCGAATGGAGTATTAGGCAATGATCTATATTGGGTATGTCGCACATTACTGCATGGAGTCTTAATTAATGGGTGAAGATAGGGAAATACACCGTTGCATGGAGTCTTAGACAATGGGTCATGTTACACTGCTGCATAGAGTCTTAGGCAATGAACTACGTTTTGCGCACTACTTCCTGGGGTCTTAGGTAATGCGTAAGATGAGGGGAATACATCGTTGCATGGAGTCTTAGACAATGGGTCAGGTTAAACTGCTGCATGAAGTCTTAGGCAATGAACTAAGTTTCGTGCACTACGGCTCGGGGTCTTAGGTAATGGGTAAGGAGAGGAGAATACATCACTGCATGGAGTCTTAAGCAATGTACCGAGCTCCGTACATTACTGCATGGAGTCTTAGGTAATGAACTGCTTCATGAAGGGAAAACATCACTGTGTGGAGTCTTAGGTGATGGGCTAAACACATCACTGTATGGAGTCTTAGGTGACGGATCTTATTTGGCTTTCGAACATTGCGGCATGGAGTCTTAGGCAATGTACTGGGTTTTGCACATTACTGCATGGAGACTTAGGTAATGCTACATTATAAGGAACACATCACTTCATGGAGGCTTAGGTGATGGGCTGAACACATCACTGCATGGAGTCTTAGGTGATGGGTTGGATTTGTAGAAGAAGTGTGCTTTGGTGAGTGACCCTTAGATAGCTAAATCGAGGGTGAGATTGTTTTTTTATTGTATGACGCATGTGTATGATGTATGATATTGATATGGAACCCTGAGTGTATGTGTATTAAATATTTGTATATGAAAAACGTGTGTATGCCTCGAAATATTATGCAACTGTTTCTGGCATTCTCTCCTTTAAACCATTGGTTTTGAGTTACCGATTCCTTGGTGTTGTATGTTGCATTGTCGTGGTATCTTTGAATGTATTTGAACATGGTGAAAAGTATTAGCAAGATTTTGATTGATATTATGTCGGAGGTGCAGGCGTAGGCGTAGACATATGCATGGACGCGGACTTTTGTGTTGTAAGTGTAGGCGTAGGCGTAGACGTGGATTTTCTTTTTGATGTTTTTTTAACCAAAATGTTTTTTCGATGTTTTATCAAATGCTTTTATTTGTCAAAATCCCCCGAAATGATTTTAACATAATATTCATAAGAAATAAGCGTAGTATTTTGTAAACAAGTCTGAAAAAAGGAAAATGCAATTTGAAAGATGAAAAGCAAATGTTTTATTGATATGCCTCTGAATAGACGAAAGTACAAGATGTAATTCCTTGAAAGAGTTAACTACAGAAATTTTCAAAACTGTAAATGGCAATGAAAATGATAATTGCTACTGCTGTTCCCAAATATCCTTTTAACAGATCCCATCTCCTTTTCTTATGAGTTGTATGATTTAACTCCATCTCTCCTTTCGTGGTTCATGGTCGTAGTTCTTAAATCGCCGTCTTTTTGTTCTTTATTTCTTTTGCGTATGATCCCTAATTTTTTCCTGGATCGCCCTTTCGGGTTTACAATCCACCGGGATAGTTTTTTTTGTATGTCCCTAATTTTTTCCTGGATCATCTTTTAGGGTTTTCGATCCACCGGGACGCTCCTTTTTGCCTAAGTCGCCCGTTTAGGGTTCGAGCTTAGCGAGCTTTTTATACATAGTATTTTTTGACTACGTATGAATTTGTCGGGTGCAGTAGTTCTTCCCATCCATTTTTGTGAGGATGAGACCACCATCGGAGAATGATGTTTTTACTACATATGGACCTTCGTAGTTGGGTGTCCATTTACCACGTGAATAAAGGCGAGGTAGCAGAATTTTCTTGAGCACTAAATCCCCTTCTTTGAATATTTGAGGACAAAATTTCTTTTCGAAGGCTCTTTTCATCCGCTTTTGATGCAATTGACTGTGGCATAGAGATGTCAAGCATTTTTCTTCGATGAGGTTGAGCTGATCTAGCCGCGTGTGAACCCATTCTGCCTATTTCAGCTTTGTTTCCATTAAAACCCGAAGTGATGGTATTTCTATTTCAACTGGAAGTACTGCCTCCATGCCATATACTAGATAATCATATCGTGGAATAATATGACCATATCTCTTTGATAAGTTACCCCTGCATTTTTGAGACCGAATGGCATTACTTTGAAGCAGAAGATTCCCTAGGGTGTCATGAAGGTAGTCTTTTCCATGTCTTCGGGTGCCATTTTGATTTGATTATAGCCCGAGAAACTGTCCATGAATGAGATTATTGAGGCTTAAGTCGTGTTGTATACTAAAACATCTATGTAAGGTAACGGGAAGTCATCCTTGGGGCTTGCTTTGTTCAGATCTCGATAATCCACACACATGCGTACTTTGTCGTCTTTCTTGGGTACCGGCATAATATTAGCTATCCATCGTGGATAATCTACCACTACTAAGAACCCTGCGTCGAACTGTTTAAGAACCTCTTCACTAATCTTTCTAGACATATCTAGATGAGTTCTTCTGAGCTTTTGCCTAACTGGAGAGTAACCTTCTTTGAGAGGTAGTCTATGCACTACAATGTCTGTATCTAACCTTGGCATGTCCCTGTAGGACCAGGAAAATATATCCACGTACTCACTTAATAGGTTGATCAACCTCTCTTTGATGCTCTGCTCTAACATTTCCCCCGGCTTGATTTCTTTCAGATATTCCTCTGTGCCTAGATTAATGGTCTCAATAGCCTCCTGATACGATCGTATGTTGTCAGCCTTTCGCTCTATTTCACTCGCCATTTCTTTAGAGAGTTTAAGATCTTCATCACCTTCCTCTTCAGCTTGGTTGATGGGAGCATCAAAATTATATCGGGTCACAACAGTAACATTATCAGTGGTTATGGGCATGGATCTGCATATTTATCATGTTTTGGTGCAGATTTTAGTATATGAACTTTGAAAATGCATATGCATAGAAGGTATTGCCATTTTTAAATTTGAGAGAAAAATGCAAGCGAAAGACAAGGATCTTAATTGAAGACAAACTATAACTTTTATTAATTGTAAATATTGTTTGAAACAAAACGGGGGAACCCTTACAAGAAACCCCTATGCCTCGGGCTTGACATAGGTTCTTTTCAAAACAATAAAAATTACTTATGAAAGAAAAAGATCTCAGGAATCTCCATGGCAGTCCATCTTTTGAGCTCTTCTCCTGGGGCGCATTCTCGGATGAAGTCGGCTGCCCTATTGGTGTTGACTTTATTGGATATCATCTCCACATGTCCTCCATGCTCTATTCCCTTGTGGACAAAGGTCTCTTGGATTAGAGGGAACCGTGCTTTACCCTTCAGAGTAGCTTTCGATGATTCATAGCCCAAACTGAAGCGATTCTTCTTTTCAGGTATTTCTGGGAGCTTTCCCCAACCTTTCGAGGAAACACCATCCATTTTCGTTTGCAAATCTCTCCACGAGGTTACCTTAGACTTATTATTTTTCTCCACCAGTAAAGTCACCATTGAAGCAACTTCCAGGACTTGGAATGGAGTGGATATACATTCTTCATCGGCACTAATATACTTGTATGATTCAATGTGGCTTATGAATATGTCCTCCTCACCGTCAATTATGATTTATTTCCCTTCCACTAAGAACTTAAACTTTTGATATAAAGTCGGGGTGAATGCCCCTGCTACATGAATCTAAGGTCTCCCCAATAAGCAAGTGTATGTCGGCTCTATATCCATGACTTGGAAAGTGATATAGAAGATATGTGGCCCAATTTTGACTGGAAGGTCCACCTCTCCTAATACTGAGCTTTGAGAACCGTCAAATTCTTTCACTATTATAGAGCTTGGCCTCATCACAACGTTATCTAATGTTAACTTTATCAGACTTGATTTTGGTAACACGTTGAGGGCAGATCTCGTATCAATGGGTACTTTGGATAGGCTGGTGGTACCTATTTGCATAGATATATGGAGTGCTTTATTGTGAGCTCGGCCTTATGGTGGTAATTCATTGTTACTAAAACCCAGGTATGATCCATATGTTAGATTTTCTATAACATTATCAAACTGATTTACGGTAATTTCCTCTACCACATGTGTTGAACTCACTACCTTCATTAAAGAGTCTCGGTGTGCTTCAGAGTTTATGAGTAGTGAGAGTATGGAGATTTTAGCTGGAGTTTGGTGAAGCAGATCCACCACCCTGTAGTCACTTCTTTTGATTATTTTCAGAAACTCCTCTACCTCTTTCTCGATAAAGTTTTTGCTTGGAGGTTCTTTCTCTTGATTTGCTTCCACCACTGCTTTTCCTTTGTATTTTGTTGAGGTCTCATCTTCCTTCTTTGGTGGTTCAGATCCAAAGACTCGACCACTTCGGGTCATACCCCCTGTCCCTTCTATATTTGAATTCACAGGTCCTTGGCTTGATGACGGCCCATCTTCTTGTTTTACTCCATTAATGTATACGACCGAGTCATAACTCCACGACATTGCTTTGTTACTTTCATAAGGGATAGGTAACGGTCCCTTAATTATCATTGTGGCCTTTGGAACTGCTGATATTTGGAGAATCATCTTTGGTTCCATCCCTGGGGTTTTTGCCGATTCTTCCCACGGGATCACCAGAGTCTTCTTGTTAAGATTTGGGCCTTGGTAAGAGATTACCAATGACTTCTTTCCTTCAATTGCCGCTACATATTTTTCTTCATGGTATGGTCCAAATTGGACTATCCTTTGGTCCACTAGCTTTTGTAGCATTCTTTCAAAGGCTTCATTATGTTCCAACAGGAACCCACATTCCCACAGATATTCTTTCAACAAGTTTATCGAGACTTTTACTTGTCTGGTTGCCCCAAAGTTAGTGACTACTTCAATTTCATTTATTGTCGATCCACCATGCAGAGGCATGTAGTTTGATTTGATGTTAGGTTTCTCAAATGTGATGTCTTGAGATTCTAACAAATCTTGAACTTTATGCTTGAATGCCCAACATTTCTCTATGGTGCGCCCAGGAGAATCAACATGATATTCGCATATGGCATCGGCATTGTACTTTCGCGGGATCGGCCCGACTGAAGGAGCTAGAGGTTTTAATTCCACCAAGGATGCCTTAACCAAGTTTTTTAATAACTGGCTAGGTGGAATAGAGAGTGAATCAAAATTTCTTTGTGACCTTCCAAATATTCCTTGTTGTTGTCCTTGTGGGATCATTAATAGTTATTATGCCCTTGGTTGTGAGGCTACAACATTAATTTCTCCCTCTTTTCTTTTTGGGAAGTTTGAAGCAGGTCTTTTTGAATTATAGGGGTCATTTGATGGCCCCCCTGTTATTTTCCCATTCTTTATTCCAGTCTCGATTCTTTCTCCGATATTCACTAGATCTGTGAATCCCGAAGAGATACTTCCAACCATCTTTTCATAATATGGCCCTTACAAGGTTCCCATAAACATATCGGCTAACTCCTTTTCCAACAGTGGGGGTTGCACACGGGATGCCATCTCCCTCTATCTCTGAGCATACTCTTTAAAGGACTCTTCTTTCTTATGGGACAGATTCTGGAGTTGCATGCGAGTAGGCGCCATGTCCAGGTTATATTTGTAATGCCTTAAGAAAGAATTAGCAAGATCTGCCCATGTTCGAATGTGTACTTGCACCAATTGCATATACCAGTCTAAAGATACCCTGCTTAAGTCTGAGCTTCGGAAGTTTACCGGACCTGACTCCGAAAGTGCACTTGTTAGGGTTCAGTCTGAGCTTGTATTCCTTTAATCTGACAAACAGCTTTTGCAGATGGTCGAGGTGTTCTTCTTCTGTTTGTGAACGGGCTATCATGTCGTCTACGTAGACTTCAATCTCATGATATATCATGTCATGAAACAAAGCTACCACGGCTAGCTGATAGGTTGCCCTGGCATTCTTCAGTCCGAATGGCATCACTTTATAGCAGAAGGTACCCCACTGTGTAACAAAAGTAGTCTTCTCCATGTCTTTGGGGGCCATTTTGATCTGGTTGTACCCTGAAAATCCGTCCATGAAAGAGAATACCATGTGTTGAGCTGTGTTGTCAACCAAGACGTCAATGTGTGGTAGAGGAAAATCATCTTTAGGGCTAGCACTGTTTAAATCTTTGTAGTCCACACACATTCTAACTTTGTCGTCCTTCTTAGGCACGGGCACAATGTTAGCAACCCATTATGGATAGGAAGTAACAACCAGAAAACCAGCATTGAACTGTTTCATCACTTCAGCTTTGATCTTTTCAGACATATCGGGCCTCATTCGGCGGACTTTCTGCTTAATTGGTGGACAGTCTTCTCTTGTAGGGAGACGGTGAACCACAATATCTATATCCAGCCCCGGCATGTCTTCATAGGACTAGGTGAAGATCTCAACATATTCATTCAACAACTGAACTAAGCGCTCTTTGACACTTGGCTCCAGGTTGGCACCCACTTTAACCTCTTTTTTGTCTTTGGCGGTACCCAAATTGATAGTCTCTAGCAACTCCTCATGGGGCAGAATAGCCCTTTTCTTCTTGTTGCAAAATTCTGGCCAACTCTCCAGGCACTTCACAGTCTTCATAACCTTCGTATTCGGCATGATAGACCAGATCTTCAGAGTCACTTAAGGCCATAGCAGAATTGTTACCCATGGAATCCAGAGTGGATGGGTACCTGCATTTTGTGAGTGTGGGTGTGTGTAAGGGATAGCCACCTTTAAACAAAATAAGATGTAAAAAAGAAAGAAAATGAACACAAAAGTTTATAGATAAAAACGTCCATGATTCATTAAAAATGGCATATGAAAATGAAGAATCAAAAGCCTTACAAATGGACCTATATGCCCCGGGTAAGGCATAAGGAAAAATTGTACGAATTGTTTTAAAAGTTATTACAGACCAAATAGGAAATGTTCAAAAGATAAATTACTGATTGATGAAAGTAATGGGAACGAAGTCTTTCGCCACCCAGTTGTTCAGTCCTCCTTCAATGGTTGGAAAGATCCAGTCTTCAAAATTGCTTCCTTCTTCACCATCTTCTAAAGCATGAACTCTATGATGAGTGATTTTCAGTGGCGGTCCTCCAGCCCGGGAGCGACGCACAGCTTTCTGGCTAGCAGCAGTGAAACATAATTCGTACTTATCTGTCTTGTAAGGAAAATCTGGCAGTTGGCCCCACACTGTACTTCCTCCTTTCTTGATCACAGCCTCTGCATCTTTAAGGGATGACACCCGGGACACAGGCTTGGTAATGATGGGAACATCAATCATTGTCTTGGCTACCGCGACTTCAGGAGAAACCTCTTCAAAGTGTTGGAAAGGTGTTTCTATGAATTCGCCATCTAACTCCACGTAGCGGAAAGAGTTAAGGTGGCTTATCATATACTCCTCCTCACCATGAACTGTTATGATCTTACCCTGGACTGGGTGTTTGAGCATCTGGTGCAGAGAAGAAGTGACTGCCCCAGCGTTGTGGATCCATGGCCTTCCCAGCAAGCATGAATATGAAGGACGGATGTCCATCACATAAAAAGTAAAGTTGAAAACTTCTGTTCCCACCTTAATTGGGATGTCCACTTCTCCGTGAACCATCCGCTTAGAACCGTCAAAGGCTCTAACAACGATATTATTGGGCTTTAGGGTCAAACCTTCGCAGTCCAATCTGTCCAACGCTTTCTTTGGTAGAACATTTAAAGATGAACCGGTATCAACCAGAACATGATCAAGTGTAGTTCCTCTGCACTCGACCGAGACATGTAGCGCATCATTATGCTTTCTTCCCTTATACGTCAAATCAGCATCAGAGAAGCCAAGACCATTGTCGGCTGTAAGGCTAGCCACACACTCTTGAAACTGATCCGTAGAAGTTTCTTGAGGTACATGCGCCGTCTTCAGAAATTTGATCAAGGCTTTGGCATGAGCCTCGAAGCAGAGCAATAGAGCCAGCATGGAGTTTTTTGAAGGGGTTTGCCCCAGCTGCTCTACGACATCATAGTCGCTCTTCTTAATTATCTTTAAGATCTCCTTCATTTCCTTTTGGGTGGTCTCGAGGATAACCAAAGTTTGAACCCTCTTCCTGACAGGCGCTTCTTGGATCTCCTTACCTTTATCAGCAGTAACAGCAGAGGGTACAACTCCAGGAGTAACAATTTCTTCAATCATCGGGCTTCGCACATATATCTTGACAGGCACTGGAACACTTGAGGGTCCGAAGATTGCCCTTGGAGGAGCAATCTCCAGAGAGAAGATTCTTCCGCTACGAGTGATCTTACTTGTCCCCGCAATATTTCCTATATCAGGAGTTTCTTCATCGGAATTCTCTTCAACTGATTCGATCTGTTTCACACTGTGATAGAAGATCTCTCCTCCATAATTCCACGGTATCGTCTTGTTGGACTTATATGGGATAGGCCTCGGCATGGTAATCTTCAGTGGTACAAACTTTGGATCAGGTGTAATCTTAACATGCCTTTTGCAGGTCTTGGAAAGATTGTTGGAAATGGTGATTATAGCAACATCATTGCTTGGAGTAACAGGAGTAACAAGAATAACAGTAGCAACAGGAGTTTTTTGAAAGAGGATCTCTTGAGTATCCATCAGGCGTTGGATGCCTGACTTCAACAGCGGACAGTCGGATTGCAAGGTCGAACAAAGGTAACAATCTTTTTCACATCCTGGGAAAATCCCGGCTTTCAACAGATTCATCTTGATTATTGGCAACGGAGTCATTAAGTCATCAACAGCGGTAACATGAAGATCTTATACAATAGCATGGACATTATGACCATGTTTTGGCATAGGAGCGGATATCACATTAGGTTTTTCGGGGGCATCAAACTCTACCTCCTTGGCATCTATCAAATCTTGGATCTTGTTTTAAGGGCCCAACAGTTGTTGGTGTCATGCCCCACACTGTCCGAATGGTATCCACATTTCGTATTGGAATGATAATAGGGAGAGGAGGTATTTGGGTTTTTCGGCGCTTCTTTCAAGTTGGTAAGATTTAACTTTAACAGATGAGGGAGGACCTGAGCAGGTGTCATATTGATCCGGGTGAACTGCCGCTGTGGCCTTTCTACCCTTTGCTGGTTAGCTCTGGGTTGACTGCTTCGAGGTTGATCGGATGAAGAGTTCTGGATCATCACAGCCCCCACCGTTGGTCGGCGCTCCATTCTTCCTTGATTTCTCTGGGTGTGAACAGCAGAAACTTCCTTCTTGGCTGGGAAGGTCTTCTTAATAGCAGTGGAAGCAAAGGCATCCTTCTGAATTTTACCACTCTTAATGCCAGCTTCGACCCTTTCACCGGTCAGAATTAATTCGGTGAACCCTGCAGATGAGCTCCCGATCAAGTGATTGAAGAATGGACCTGACAGGGTCCCCAAAAACATGTCAACCAGCTCTATATCCGACAAAGGTGGTTGCACTCTTCCAGCCAAATCCCGCCACTTCTGGGCATATTCCTTAAATACCTCATTAGAGGCCATACCCATACTCTGTAGTTGAGTATGAGTAGGCGCTAAATCTGCGTTATATTGGTATTATCGACAGAAAGCAGCAGCCAAATCCTCCCAGTTATGAACATCAGATCTCTCAAGTTGATAGAACCAGTCCAATTGCGTACCCGACAAACTATCTTGAAAAAAGTGGACCCATAGATCCTTATCAGAAGAGTGAGGTTGGATCTTTCTGACGTAGGACCGCAGATGCATCTTCGGACAGGACAAACCGTCGTATTTAGCAAATGTAGGCACTTTGAACTTGGGGGGAATGACGATCCCGGCTACCAACCCTAGTTCTTCGAAATCTAGCCCAGGTACCCTTTGTACCTCCATGGCTGCCAATCGGTCCTCTAGATTCTTAAACTTAT
The DNA here is from genome assembly GCA_948472305.1 of Vicia faba. Classification (NCBI taxonomy): domain Eukaryota; kingdom Viridiplantae; phylum Streptophyta; class Magnoliopsida; order Fabales; family Fabaceae; genus Vicia; species Vicia faba. The sequence continues at coordinate 773,184,015 of OX451736.1, read as the reverse complement.
CATCCGCTGGAGGGTACTGCTGTTCGGAGTAATCTTCATCCTCTTCTTCTTCCTCTTCAGCTTCAGACTCGGAAGGTACCGAAGTTCCTTTTCCTTTACCAACCCCTTCGTCAGACGTCAAGGGGAAATCAAGAACTCTTCTAGCCTGATTCTCAAACCTTCTACCCATAATGGCCACACCAATTCTTTTCTTTTTCTTCTTTTCCTTTTCCTTCTCTTTCTCTAACAGTGCTTTAAGGTCCTCTTGACCCTTTGCCAAGGTCATGAGGAGTTGCTGGAATTGCGAATTCTATGCTTGCAGATCTTTGACCGTCTGCTCTATATCCATCTTGCTGAAATAAACAGCAGAAAGATAAGGAAACCTGGTGTGAAGACCTATTTATGCATATGATGAATGATATGTATTCATGTAATGCATTTAAGGATTCAGAAATTCAAATTTGTTGCAAACAAAAAGAAAACATGTCATATTAATAAGAAGAAATTTGTTAGTACATAAATTCCCCATGGGCAAAATATTACAAAGTTCTTAATGTAAAAAGACATTGCGCATCCTCTTTGGTGCGATGTAAGTGTTGAGATTCTGCTCTTCATGGAGTTGACGGGTAAGTTCCAAAACCTTCTTCTCACTGGCGTAGAAGCTAGCTTCAAAAGTGTTACGTTCTTCCTTGAGTTGTATCCAACTCTTTTGCAAATCTTCCAATGATGTTGGCATGTCAGGATGTAGGAGGGTGTATGGAACCTCTCCTTCCACAACAGGCTCTTTGATCATAGGCAGAATGTGGGGGTAAGGCATCATAAGACTCTGGGCGCGGGTTCGTACCCACTTAAGATAAGGCTCAAGGGGGATGGAATTCTTGTGTCCCAGTGTCTTACTATCCACTTTGTTGGGAATCCTCCAAGCTCGGATAAACCTTTGTCGAAGTCCTTCAGCGTCATTGTCGAAGTCAAAAACCACGTCTGGAATCAGCATGTCATGAGGGTCATCCCTTTGGGCGTACCCAAATTGTCTCAGAGCTAAACAGGGGTTGTAGGTGATGCCTCCCCTAATGCCAAGTAGTGGGACATTAGGGAATTCTCCGCAACGATCAATGATGATGACATTTTCTCTGGACCGAGAACACCAATGAACATCAGAATGTGTGAGGGTCATCAACTGTTGTGACCACCTTAAACCCTGCTCATTATTCAAAACTGACTGGGGAAGGTGAGAAATAAACCACCTTGCTAGAAGAGGAGTACAGCACATGATAACACCTATTTTCCTCATTGTTCGTGTGTGAAATGAGTGTAGGATGTCCCCAAGCAATGTAGGCACAGGATTCCGAGATATGAAAATCTTGACAGCATTCACATCTATAAGCTGATCAGGGTTTGGGAACAAGACCAACCCATAGATGAGGAGTGCTACAATCTCTTCAAAAGCTTGCAGATCTAGAGAATTCCAGCAGTCTTGTGCCTTCTCAAACAGAAACTTTGCCAAGAAACCCTTGACACCACTTCTGGTTTCCCAATGACCTTTGATATCAGATGGTTGCAAGTGCAAGGCTTGAGCAACATCTTCAGGCTCTGTGCATTGTGTTTTGATTTTCATGCATTTTTGTCTTTGTATTAGGTCAAGCTACTTGTTAATTTTGGTTTCTTGCATACAAACCCTAATCTCTAATCATGGTATAATTGAAAGCATAAATGCGTAAAATAAGTCTACCACTATTACAACATGATTATGGGGATGGGGATACAATTTTTGAATGGGGATTATTTGACAAGAAATTAAAACCCTAGTTTTACTATTACATCCAAATTGAATCAAATGGTACAAAATAAATAAATGAATAATACTTAAATAAACAAATTAAATAAATATACAAAATAATATGCAAAAATGTTTATGTTTATTTTTTTATGTATGTAAAAATGTTTAATGCAAAAAGAAAGAAATAAACAAGAAAAGATTATTATTATTTTTATTAAGGGTAAAACCCTAATTTTCTTTTTTTAAGAATGTAAATATATTAAATATACTATTTATATATAATAAAATAAAATAATGTATATATAAAAAAATAAAATATATTTAGAAAAAGTATTATTTGAGTATAAATAATAATAAAAACAAAAGTATAATATTTTTATGTTTTTATTCCAAAGTATTTATTAAATAAAATAAAAGTATGTATATATAATATTAATCATATTAAATATGTACAATAAAAATAAAATAACAATATATACAAGAACAAAATATATTTAGGACAATATTTTTTTTAGTGTAAATAAAATAAATAAATAAATAAAAGTATAATGTTATTATTTATTATTTTCAAGTTTTCAATAAAAGCATATACTATCAAATTATTTTTATGTCTAAAAAAAATAATAATAAAAATAAATATGAGAAATTATGAAAATATTTTTGGATATTTTTATATTTGGAAAATATAAAATAAAAATCAGAAATGATAAATAAATACAAAAATATAAAATATAAAGAAATTGGGCCAGGGGGTGTATTCAGCAAAAGGGGGGTGTCAATAGTGAGCCAGGACCAAGCCCAGTCCACCACACTTCATCTTCAATCTCTGTTCTTCAAAATTTTGCGCGCCTGGTACAACATGAACATCCTGCATACGAGCTCTAATGCAAAAACACATAACATCAAAGTTGTAGGGTTTTCCAAGACGAATTCAATCATATAAAAAACTTGTCTTAACTCTCAAAGACCAGAGAGAATTTCTATGGCCCTAAAATCTAACCTAATTTTTTCAAGAAGTTCATTGATCAAATTCTCTTAGCATGCTTAATAAAAATGAAAATTGAGCATATGTACAGCTTCATGACTATGAATACTACATTTCTTATTCACAAACCTAAGTCTAAATGTTCCTAAATAGAGAGATAGGAAGTTGATAAAAACCTGTTTCAGCTGACTTCGTGTATGGCAATGTGGAGCTTTTCAACAAGGCCTGAGATGTTTGGGAGCTTGCTTGAACTTCCCTTGACCTTCCCCAATGCCTAGCTTGCCTTGAATGTGCTTGAACAAGCCTACAGAACTCAACCTGCACAAGCTGAAATCAAAAATGCCAAACCCTGTAAATGGAGTTACAGTTAGTGTTTAAGGGTTGGGATAGTTTGGATAGGTTGTATGGAAGGTGTTTGAACAGGTTTGGGGCAAAATGCACGAGCAAATTGTGTTATGGAAAGCAAACTGCAGATGTTGCCCTGTTTTGCCAATGGAAGGAGATTTTGTGCTATGGGGGGTTTGAGGGCTCAAAGGGTCGTGTTTCTGGCTCAAGGGGATGTGAGAAATTTGTTTCAAAAGCTTGCACAAGTTGGTTTTCACAGATGTTCAAGTTCTCTTGTTTTGGACATGTTTCTTGTATTTTAAGCCAAAATGAACAATGATGTAATCCAAGCCTGTACAGGCTATCTATCAGCCTGCTTCCTCTGATCTTGGCCCCCTCAAGTTGGTGGATATGCTTTTCTGCACAAGATTTGGCTCTATGCTCAAGGATTGTGGTTTTGACATAAAGCATACTTTGGCAAAAATGGAAATGTTGCTTTTTCTACTTAGGGATTAATCTTGTGTGCAATGCTCTAATGACCAAAACAAAACCTTAGACCAATGGATTTGCATTAAATTATTGAGTGTGAAATGGTTTTGAGGCCTTTAATCTAGTGTAAAGCAAGCTGATTAGAATTGGTAACTTGTATCACTATGAACATGCCATGGATGAAAAGTGAGTTTTTGCCAACTTCAAGCCTTCGATTCTCCCTAACCACAAATGAGTTTGGAGAGTTCTTGGACATTTTGGAAATATTGCAACATTCTCTACATTCCATCTTTGAAATGAAATTTGAGATTCCAAGTGGAACTACATGAAAAATGGCCATGAAGATAGGTTAAAATCCTGCCTAAATTAGGGCAAAATTTCACTAAGTTAAAAGTTTTATGGATCCTTGTTCCAAAAATTATAACTTGAGATCCAAGTTTCTTTTGGGAAAACTTTGTGAATCAAAGTTGTATAATTTGTGGAGTACTATAAATTTCATGTTGGAAGTTTTGTTTGAATCCAATTGCATCATGGTGAAAATGTTAGGCAAAGTTAGGAAAAATTAAGAAAATTTCATAACTTAGAAAAATTCTAAGTTATGAAATTTTTCAACTTTAAACCCTAATTTGCAAAAATTGGTTTCTTGATGAACAAGTTTTATGTTTTGACACATCTTGATGAAAAATGACCCTTGGCACTTGATTTTGACCAAAAAGTCAAAGTTTGACTTTTCAGTGTACAGTCAAATTTTGATCAGTTGACTGAAAAATTCATCTGTCAATCCAATGCAATTGAGATCTTTTGAGCTTTGTGAATATGTAAATATGATTCCATTGAGTCCTTGAATCCATGCTTGAACCCAATTTGCCATTTGCTAGGTCAAAAATCAGAAATTGCCTTTGTGCAGTCAAAACCCTAAAAATGATCATTTTGCCCTTTTGATGATCTGATCAAATTTCTTGAGGAGTTGTGGTCCAAACTTGATAAAATGGTTCATAGGAGCCTAGAATGTTGATGTGGATCAAATTCTATGAGGTTTGACTGTATATTGGCCATAGTTGACTTTTTCCCCAATACAACTGATTTCTAGGTCAACTGTCTAATTGACTGGGCAAAAATTTAATTCAAAGCTTGAAACTTGGTATGGACAAACCTATGAGTCCAACATGAAGTATGAAAGTAACTTTGAGCATTAGAAGTCCAAAATTCCTTATGCAAACTCAAACCCTAATTTAGGTCATCAGTGCAAGGAGATCTCTTGAGCAGTGCAAAACCTTAATCTTGTCTAGAGTTCAAAGAGTCTTGTGAGGGGAAATCTTTGATAGAATGAGAGGGCAAATTTTGGGGTACAACAACCTGCAAAAATAAAAACAATATGCTCGAGTTAGTACCGCTAGAAGGATATGCCTAGAAAAAATTGAAAACATAATACAGTTGAGTCACGTGGACAAAGACCCAGAAGAGTCGCAGAATCCCCGTAGGTACGACATTCAACAAGTGCTTTGGTGTTGATCAAACGGGCCTCGAATGTAGGTTCACTGTCTTTGCCAAGGATGTCGTCTCCCTCCCTCGTCACCCACTTGGAGGGGAAGAAGCCATCGACGAATTTGTTGAGAATACCGAAGGCTCCCTCGTCCTCGGCACCCATGCTACCAGCAGAAGTATGATAATGGCTAGGCCCGTGGTTGTAATGACCCCGACACCAATGAATAGGAAACTTGGAGAGCCTCCTGATCTCTTTATTCCCATCTTTGTCATAACAAACTTCCCCATCCTCGTCGATAATAGAGACTGGGTCGAACACCGCACCCACTGCCTCTTGGGATGAGGGTTGCACGACATACCATTTGTCCTTGAAGTCACGAACATAGTCCATATACATCCTAAACATTCTCTTGGATTATTTGAAAACTATGCTTTCCTCCCCTAGACTGTCGTTGAAGGTGGAAAACCCTGAAGAACAAAGGAATCATCGCCCCAATCTTCAGATATCGGCAGGTGATCTCGAAAGCCTGTATAAAAGTGATTGCATTGGAGTGCAGTTGGGAGAGCGCCAAGGACAAATGATTAAAGATGCCCATTTAAAAGTCACTAAAGGGCAGACGAAGCCCAAAATCTCTGAATACAATCTCATACATAGGTGTTGGGTAGGAGTCTTACAAAGGGGTCACAATCCAACCAAAAGCAAAAAGAGTTCTTTGAGGATTTTTGATTATAGGAAGTCAAGCACAGAAGCTGTCGACCAGAAGAGATTTAATAAAAGGGAGATTTGGGCTTATAGTTGCGGTCGACCAGAAGAGAGGCCTCATGGGTAATGGGTTGGGCCTAATAGTGTTAAAAAGCCCAAAATAGGCAATAACTAGCAAAGCAAAGCCTTGTGAATAGAGAATGTGGGTTCTATAGCAAGAATGAAGAATGTGGGTTCATGAAAGGAAGTTACAATAGAGAACGTGGGTTCGATAGTAAGAACGGAGAACATGGGTTCATGAAGGGAAGTTACAAGGGACACGTGGCTCATAAGGAAGTGAAATCCTCCAGAAAGTAGTTGTTTTCATGTATTATAAATAAAGCATTTAGTGTGTAGTGTAAGGGGTTCAAACTTTCACATTACTACGCGCTAGTCAATCAGAGTACCCAAGCGAACGAGAGAAATGAGTCAATCACGGGAGATGTATGTTTGAATCAACTTATTTTCAATTGTTTTGATGTTATGTCATCTATTTTTACAGTTTAAACGTCTTTGTTTTATTTTGCGTTTCCTACTTTATTGCTTTTAGGTCCGCTTCGCCTTAGTTAAACAGACCCTTTTGAAAACACTTTGTGAAAACACTCGAGAACTGAGGCACTGTACTGAAATTTCCTGGTCGATCTCGCCAGTAAACTTTCTGTTAAGAGACAAGCGTTGTTTACCAAAACCAGAGGTAAACAATAGGGAAGCGATTTTCCTGAAAAGTCAAGCATATCCTGACCGTAGGGGTCAGGCGGAAGATCATGAAATTGCGCTTGAAACCTTCCTGGTCGTCACCATATTCGACAACCATGTACGCCTCCCTCCGAGTATTATTAAAGATCGAGGCTATTCCTCGAGGCTCTGGCCCGACCCAGGATAATGATGGATCGCTGATGATGTCGACCAAATGGAGACCCTCGTCGGCTCCACTCGTTTCCTCTATCTCGGCCTGCTCGGCTGTCTCGACTGGTTCAACCATTTCACCTGTAAAGTAGAGGAAACCAGTGAGTTCGACAGCTAAATTAAATCCCCCTTCCACCGCAACACAAGTGAAAGGGGGTTGCTACGACCAAACCATGTCGACGAACCCTCATTCAGCAATAAGCAAACAAGCTCATTAATGCCACGAGGAGAACATGAATCTATCGCCCAACCTCGTGAAGTTGACGAGGAAGAGATGAATTTCTCGTGCAATCCCATAAGTACCGCGGGGAGAGGATGAATTCCCTTGCTATCTCACGAGTTTTGTGAGGAGATGATGAATTCCACGAGCAATCCCATGAGTTCCATGAGGAACAAATGAGTTCCACGAGCAAACTCATGGTTTTCGCAGGGATTTCACCCCCACGAGACGTATGATCCATCAATACTGATGAATCTCACGAGGAGAAGTAAGAATGTCCCGAGGTAAAACACACTAGGTAGTGAAATTCATCAAAATAATCCATGAATTCTATGGGGAGGCCGCTCCGAAAATTTCCATAAAGTATAAAACCCACCTAAAGACAAGAGTAATCACAGAAAATCACTTACTTGGTTAAAGTTGGTATGGATTTTGCGGCGAAAGGTGCGGCGGGGCTCACGGTTGAGAGGAAAACTGATGGCAGTAAGGAGAAAGGACGAAACAAGAACTTGAAAACATTATAAATGAGCCCTTGAGTACTAATTATAAAACTTGCACGGAAGACAAAGCGTCGCGTCGAATAACGTGTCAACTATTCGTTTCTCCGCCGCCCATGCGTTCAGAGTCGTAATGACCCCTACTCCTTAGGCCATCATTCTATCCTAAAAGATATGCCACGTGGCCCACGAAGTGATCATCCTACAAACTTTTCATCTCCCCGCGAGTCGAGGAGCATGTGTACTCTCCCTGCAAACACGCTCCAACTTCTATCCATACAACTACCATACATGGACAACTTCGTCTCTTGAAGGAATAAAGGTCCCCGACGAAGCTATCCTCGGCGGACCGGTGAGTTGGTCTTAAGTCATAGCTCCTCCTCTTAGGAGCAATGACTTCGTGGACTCATGTTCTGTATTGGGCCTGCACTTGACCCAAACAGCATACGAGGCCCAATCCAACCATGTTGCAGGCGAAGACCGACAAGAATGAGGCTGCCCTTGACTATGTCAGGCAGCGACTCCATCCTCGTCGACTAGGACATGCCCCCTAGGCCTTCCTCGCCATAGGGTTGTCGAGGAATGTTAACAGCTCCCAAGAGGTCTTGACATGCACCCTCCTCCTAAGGCAGACGCCACGTCTCTGAATATCCCAGAGTCATCTTGACCCTGAAAATACCGCATCCACGTCTCCCGCAGAGTTCAGAATAGTTCATTCAAGATGAAGACCACGTGCTGGTCTCCACTACACACGTAGGTCCTGACAGTCTCTATATTGGGTCTGCTTAACCAGTCCAACTTGGGGACCTTGGTCCAATATTGAAGGATATAAATACCCTCTCACTTAAGAGGATCACGTATTCATTCTTTCTACCTCACCTACTCCACTTGCTCTCGCACTGAACCAAACTTTGGCGTCAAAGTGTCTTACATGTACCCCCACTTCACATTCAACCACTACTCGACTTAAAGCTCATGGACCCTAATGATTTCTTCTGATCAGATACGATCAAAATCTAAAATTAATTTTGGACTTTAATTAATTTATTCAATTACTAGATTAATTTAATTTATTTCTTATTTTAATTAACCTAATTTTCTAATATAAATAGAACTAATTTCTTTCATATTGGATGAGGCCAATTTCCACCACCCTTATTCCACTCTGATTCAAGTACCCACCATTCAAACTATACTACCACCCATTCATGTCAAAACCTTTTTCTCATTCATAACTAATTACACTTTGCATAAACACAATTTCACAATATACATACTGTACATAAAGCCACTCACATACAACCTATACCATCTTTTTACATGTTTTTCGTTACAGTAACTTCAACCCAATATACAAACTGTACTTAATCTAACTTAAAAAAACCAATTATCCGAACCAGTACACACGAACATCCTCATTATTTTTTTCAAGTAACAAGACGGGTGATTCAAACACTGCAAAAAAACACAGAGGAGAGAAAAAGAAATAAGAAGCAAAACTTTGTTGCCACAGTTAATTGTACAACTTGTGTAGTTTTTTTCTTTCATTACTTTTGCTATTTTTTTTTTAGTTTTGCTTGCAGGTCGTTGTTTAAAAAGAAGGAAAATAAAGTTTGTAAACAAAATCAACATCAACCGCAAACTGCTCCGAGAGCTACCGCGAGATCACTCCGGTCGTCAACATGTGCCGACAGCCACTATGAGTACCGCCGCAGAATCCGCAACGGACCCCTGTTCACACGACCTCCACTCCAACGAGGCACACTCCCTCTCGTTGCCATCACATAGCCAAAACGCACCGACAACGCAGCCGCTCCCGCCGTTCGCACCGCCCATCATCGGGATCTTCCCTCAACATCACAAACCGACCCCCTCCGACGTTCTCTGCGCGCAGCCGCCGCTCAACGCCGAATCGTGCAGATCCGAACACCCAGCGTCCGAGCGCCGTGCAAGCCTCACCATCATCATACGCCGTCGTCGGTCATTCCTTCCACCCCGAAGCACCGTGTTTTCGATTTTAAATATCACGGTGTGCATTTTTTTTTGTTTTTTCCTTCTGCCATGTGTCACATAATGAATGGTCTTTTTTTCAATTTTTGTAAGAAGACTTTGTTATTATGTGATGAAGAAGCAGCGCCCTCTCTTACCTGTGGCTAACCTTATTAGGTTTTCTCATTATTGGACTTGTGCTTAAGGTATATGATTTCTACACCCCTTTGCTATTTTGCACTTTTCCGATCTACTTGTTTTTCCTTCTATTTTTATATCTTGACTTTATTTGTTTTTATTGTAAATCATCAATTTAGTAATATAGTCAAGGTAATCAAGGTAATTAAATTACTATTCAATTAGATTAATTAATACATAATTTCTAGGATTCCTGATTAAATTAACCTTGACACCAGCTTGTAAATAACAAATGCACACCGATTTGTACATATATTCAATTTTTTTTAATTATTAATTAAAATTAATTTCAATATTTTACAAATAATAGGATTTCACATCCTCGAGTAATTAATTATTTAAATCTAAATATCTAAAATTTATAAATAAATCAAATCAATTTTATTTCTCCCAGCGCGATTTAATTCTAATCAACTCCTTATAAAAAATCAATTACTTCGTTCAACGCGACTTAATTCTAAAGAAGATCAACTCTTCTTCAATCGATCAAAATTTAATCTACAACAGCTAACCAACCATTAAATTATTTTTTCCACTAACAAAATAAAAACCTCAAGATATTTTCTAAAAGAGAATTAAATGGGATTACTTTCAAAATTAACTGTCAACTGTGTCTAGATCACTCTTTTCAAATTCATATAAGACTCAAGGATAATTTGAAAGCAATTATACGCAATCCTATAAAAATCACCAACCAAACAATAGGAACTACGAATTTGGGCTCTGATTAAAATTAAGGCGAGTCCCATAACTAAAAAACTAAACATTTTCTCAAACATATGGAAATAATAATAGTTAAATTCCAGATTTACCCCTAAACTTAAATTAGGATGCCCCTTGAGAACAATGGAGATGAAAGGTGCCTAACACCTTTCTTTCGTCTAACTAACTCGCGAATCTAGAATCTCTAAACGATTAGGGTTATCCGTTATTTTCCCGTCCTTAAGACAAAAACTAATGGTGGCGACTCATATTTTTTTCCAGTTGCGACAATATCAACATTATCATTACACAATACATCATAGTATTTATCATGCTTTTCATCAAAATCATCATACAAACACAATCCTACATCTACCTGTTGCACCCCAAAATTTACCTTCTTGATTTAGGCTTATGTTTCATCATGAATATCATATTGCATTACATTCATACATTGAGATGGGATCAAAGTACTTTGGTTATCAAGTCTTCCTCAAGCTTTGAAGGTTGATTGCATTGACAAGTTGCTCAAGTAGAATCTTATCATCTAAACCTCTGGATCTTTCAAGTTCAAAAGTTGTTGCATGTCTCAAGATGCTTTATCCATCTCTTTGGATCATCAGAGGATTGAAGTTTGTGTTTATTTATAAGAAGGAATCACTCCTTTGATTCACCAGTCAAATTAGGGTTTTGCGTGATCAAGGCTATTGATCAATGTACAAGTCTTGATTTGGAAGCTACAACACCTCATTGACATTTGAAAGGTCTTTGTAGAAGAAATTGGTCAAGATGCCCAGAGGATTTGAAGTTTTAGAGATGATTCATCAGTCTCCTAAGGTGTTGACCAAAACTAGGGTTTGGGATTTCATCAAGATTTCTTGAGAATTTTGAAGTGAAACTTTGTACATGGCCTCTATATGTTTGAAAGATCATATGTTTGAAGTTTTGATCATCAATTTTGAAGGGAAGTGGATCAATTGATTCAGAGGGGCAAATGGTTATTTTGGTCAAAATAAGTCAAAGTCAAGGTTGACTAAGTGAACTTTTGGCCAACCATCAATTCAAGGGTGTAATTTTCATATTTCAAGTCCATTTTGATCATTGGATCAAAAAGGTTGAGGTTTAGGTTGAAACTTGTTCATGAAAGAAACCCTAAAAGTTTCTAATTTTGGAAAATGAGGACTTAATTTCAAAAATTCATATTTTATTCACCTTTGATCAAAAAAATGCAAATGAAGTATGCTTGGAAAGATAAGAGGATGGTATTTCATCTCCTTTTGGTTTCATGTCCAAATTGGCAAAGAATCAAGAATTATGGTCTTTGGAAGTCACAAAATTATAGGTCATTTTCCAAAATTAGTGAATTTCAAGCTCAATTTTGAGAAACTTAATGGATTCAATTGCAAAAACTCAAAATTAAGGGATTGTAGATATATTTAATACCTTTCCAAATTGTATTCATTTGTGTCCAAATTTAAAAGTATGAGCAAGTTATGGACCTTGGAATTTGGAGGCATTTTATTGAATTCATGCATACCATGCAAATTGCAAATTCTTGATAACTTGATTTGTGGCCATTTGTTTCACTACAAACTTGGCCCATGACTAATATTCAATGTACCAAGGCCCATCATGCCAAAGTTTGAGCTGTACATGGGCAAATGCAAGGGCAACTCATGATTTTGCAAAAAGTAGCATGAAAATGCCTAATCACCAACACTTGCTTAATACAAGGATTTAAGCCTTAATTCTTTTGCTAATCTCTTCCTGAGATAAAATGGATTGAAATGTATGTAAAATGCAAGCAAACGCACGAGGGATTTGAGGGTTGCATGTGCACACTTGATTTTGGCAAAAAGAGGAATTCATTCTTTCGAATAGTTTTCAGTGTGAAAAAAACCTATCCTACCCTCCTCTTCATGCTCTATATATTGAGAGGCAAGCCTCATTGAACGGAATTCATGCTTCATTTCATCCCTGAACTCAGAAAACTCTGTAACTACTTGTTCTGCAATTTTCTTCGATTCTTTCAATTCCCTTGCGCGTTTTGGTTGATTCTTCTTGCATTCTCTTCTCCAAGTGATAAGGATTGTAGATCGAGGCTTGGTTTGCAACTGGAGTGAAGGAGATAGTATATTCGTTTTTGCCTCAAAGGTTTGAATTCTTAAATTTGGATCTTGATTTCTAGCCGTGCATTGTGTGATTTGAGTTCATAATCATGTTGTTTGAAGTTCACTAAGTGTTTCTGTAGCTTCAGAGCTTTTAATTTGATGAGATGTGCATGAATGATGTATCTGAAATTTTTCTGTTCAGTGAGTTTTTGACATTTTTGCACGATCTGTTCTTGATCCATGGTTAATTATTTGATATGATTCGAATTGCATGTCGAAGTATGAAATGCTGGCTTTAATTTGCACGAAATTTCATGAAAAATGGTGTAGAATTGAGCATGTTATGTTGACTGGAACATGAGATGATGAACCTGATCACGCACGCGTTTTTGCCCTAGCCAGAGGTTGAAGATGATTGTGTGGCCTCCTCTGGTTGGTTGACTTGTTTCTTTAATTCATTTGAATTTTGTTTCATAAATTGATTTTCATGATTTTATTTCTTGCTCAAAAATGGTTGAAAAATTCTGAAAAAATTATCACAAATTCAAAATAATATTCATGATCTTGTGCATTTTTTTTTTTGATAATTTTTGAAAATGTTTTGATTGGTTTAAAAATTAATGAGTTTAATTAATTGTTTGTTTAGTGTTATTTTTATTTTAATATTTCTTTGATTTGAAAAATTCCACAAAAAATATTTTTGACTCAGAAAATCATGTAGAATTTGATTCTGAAATTTGTTTAGCATTTTTTCTATTTTTGATTATGAAATTAATTTGAGATGTTTATTTTGAATTTTTGCTTTATAATTTTTATTTTAATACTTCCATTAATTCAAAAATCTTCAAAAAAATCATGCAAGCTTGTTTTTAATCATAGAATCTGAATATATTTTTATTTTGACCTTTTTGTGATTTTTGGCTAGGGTTTGGATTTTTGCCCTTAAATAATGGTTTAATTGTTAATTGTTTGTTTAATTTTTATTTTAATATTTCCTTTAATTCCAAAATTCCAAAAAAAAATTAGAGATGTGTGTTTTTAGTTCTAATATTTGAATATAATTTTGGTTGGACGTTTTTCTGACTTTTGTTTAGAATTTCATTTTGAGATGTGATTATTGGATTAATTGATTAATTGTTTGAATTTAATTTTATTTTTGACTTTTCCTTAATTCAAAAAAGTGAAAAAACATGTATTCTGACATTTAGGGTTTCTTTGTGATTTGTATGATCTTGGTTTGAATTGTTTGAATTTTGATCTTACTTAATCAATATTTAAGATTAAAAGTCAAAAATTAGGGTTTTGTTTGCTTATTGTGCAAGTTTCTTTTTCAAAACCCTTATGCCCTGGACTTTCAATGGAATTTAAGTTTTGGTTGTGGTTCATGGATGCATTGAGGATCTGAAAACCATTTTTCTTGAATTATTTGACTTAGTTTGACATTTTTCCACAAATTATTTTGAAAACTTGTCTAGTTTGGTAGTTTTGCCAACTAGTCTTGAACTTTGGGCCTCATTGGATCCCCTCCTCAATCATTCATGAACTTAAGACCTGCTTTCTGACTTCTACACACTTCAAAGATGCTAAGAAGTTTTTAGTTTGATTTATTTATCCTTGTTTCTATTTTTGATGTATTTTTGAAGTGAAGGTACCCAATTAATGTTGCATGTCTTGTTGTAATTTGTTTGATGGACAATGAACTTGAGTGAGGCCTATAATTGGGAACCTAATGATCTTGTTGGATATGTTTATTCAAAATAAAATCAAGTCATTTCACTTATTGCCCCATGTTTGAATGATTGAACCTTTTTGATGCATTATGTGGGCTTCATCTTCTATTGTGCTTGTGAGTTGTGGTTAAATTAATTGAGTATGATTGATATGTGGTTGCTACTGACCTTCATGGTCTTTGATTGTGTTATTCTCAAGCTCCCATGATCCTTGAATGATATTCAATTGTCAATTCAACATGGTGATAGAAAGGAGCAATATTCCTCTAATTCTTTTGACCAAATTGTGCATGTGCATGTTTCCTTTTGTCTATCATGCCTAATGCTTTGATAATTGTTATCATGTTCTCTCATTTCATCATGATTCATCCATCCCTTGTGTGAGTCATCATTCAATTTATGGGAATACTAACTTGGTTGTTAAATGTGCGAGGTACTTTGAGAAAAGTTTTCCATTTTTGACTTGAGGCTTGTGTTTCACTTTATTTGTGGAACACAATTTATTATATTGGCACCATTCTTGTGCTTGGCATGTTTGATGGTCTATGCAGGATATATATGCATGTGATTATGAATGTTATACATTACCCATGGGATCTGTTCATATCTGATGACTTTATTACTTACATCCTGATGGCGTAATTTCTGACTTGATTTGTCTACTAATGCCAGCTTGCTTGAAGTTCTCTGGGTTTCTTTTATTCTTGCTCAGTTGCTACGGATATTTATTTGTTTGGTATTGCACTATTTCCTTTCTTCTATTTTCATGTTACATGGTTCTCTGATTGCATGATGGAACCTCTGTTGCTGATATATGTCAGGAGGCCCTCTGGTTTTTGTCTGATACATGTGTTGTGTTTGCTTTTGATCGATGAGTCACTCAATTTAGAAATTGAGATCACGACTTCGCTCTCAGTGCATGTTCCCTATAGGATGTTTATTGTTTTTTTTCTTCTTTAATTGTTGATCGATGAGTCACTCAATTTAGAAATTGAGATCACGACTTCGCTCTCAGTGCATGTTCCCTATAGGATGTTTATTGTTTTTCTTCTTTAATTGTTGATCGATGAGTCACTCAATTTAGAAATTGAGATCACGACTTCGCTCTCATTGCATGTTCCCTATATGATACTTTTGTTAAGCCTTCTTTAACATGTTAATTAAGGTAGGATTCTCCTTTATCCTCAACCTTAGGATCAATCATTGTATGATAACACTAGGGATAATGCTAGGCTAGTTTCCCTTAGTTGTTTTTCCTTCCTTTGCATTTGGCATCTTAAAACAAAAACTGTTTTCTTGGAAAATCATAAAACACTTCTAATAAACTCAAACCCTTCTTCAAGGTAAAAGATACAAATCAATCTTATTTGTTTGTGTGCCTCTTGGCTTTGTTTTTAAACCTGGTTTACCGATGTTTCGCCATCGCACATTTGTTTGAAGCCGACGTTTTGCCATCGCACATGTTTGTTATCCTACTTTGATTCCCAATATCATTGTTAGGTGTGATGTTTCATCATCCGATTTATTGATGTTTCGCCATCTCTGCCATGATACTTTACTACCTTTTAGTTGATGTTTTGTCATCGCACGTTTGTTTTAAGCTGATGTTTTGCCATCGCACATGTTTGTTATCCTACTTTGATTCCCAATATCATTGTTAGGTGGGATATTTCGTCATCCGATTTATTGATGTTTCGCCATCTATGCCATGATACTTTACTACCTTTTAGCCGATGTTTTGTCATTGCACATTTGTTTGAAGCCGATGTTTTGCCATTGCACATGTTTGTTATCCTACTTTGATTCTCAATATCATTGTTAGGTGTGATGTTTTGTCATCCGTTTTATTGATGTTTCTCCATCTTTGCTGTGATATTTTGTTACCATATAGTCGATGTTTCGCCATCGCACAACTGTTTGAAGCCGATGTTTCGCCATCGCACATGTTTGTTATCCTACTTTGATTCTCAATATCATTGTTAGGTGTGTTGCTTTATCATTTGATGTTTCGCCATCTTTGACATGTTACTATGTTATTATTTAGACGATGTTTGACCGTCTCATTTGTTAGTTGTTTCATTCGATGTTTTTCCATCTTGATTGTTTTTGTTGTCTTAACTAAAAAACACAAACCAACCAAAATACATAAGCCGAACTACGGCTGCTCTGATTCCTTAAAAGGGATACGTAAGCATTGGGGTAGGGCCCGATCGAGCATAACTTTTATTTTCCCTACATTGTTTTCTTTTTTCTTTTGCATGCATTCCCTTTTCAGTTTTAAAGCCATAGACATAGGTTTTGACCACACCCATTAGATTAGACAACAAGAGTGGATACCGTAGAGTACTACGGGCGCGTGGGGTGCTAACACCTTTCCCTCACGTAACAGACTCCCTTACCCGACCTCTCGGTCGAAAGACCGTGATTTCTCCTTCTTCAGGTTTTCTCGATGTTTACCTTTCCCTTTCGGTGGGATAAAAGACGTTCGGTGGCGGCTTCATTGATGTTTCGTTACATCCTGATGAGAGGTTCCGGCCGGGCGGTTTCAGCTGGCGACTTCACTGAGGACAGATTGACCTTTTGCTGGTCCATCCCGGAGTCGATCCTAGCTCTTGTTTGTTTTATTTTTGGGTGTTTATTTTACCACTTTTCATATTTACCTGTTTGCATTGCATCCTATGTGCGCTTTACTTTCTGCATATTGGATTTGACTGGACTGTTTGGATTCTGGTTTTCTTGGTAGGTGGGTTGTTCCATGAGGTAAAAGGCCTCATACCCAGGCTATGAGTGAATTCCATAGGAACTAGGAATAGAGTGGCCATGGCAGCTATGAGGCTGATGCTTTGTAGACCTGACCATGAGACCCATGACTTCAGAGGTAGTTCGGATAAGTGTTATCGTATGATGATGCTGATATTTGAGCTCTTGTACTATGATTAGGCTTTTAACCTTACCTTGACCTAGACTACACCCGTGAGAGGGGCGGGAAAACTTTTCTTACAGGTACAGGTAATGTTGGTGACTTTGTGTTGCGAAGGTGACTCAGGTTCCCATGATGGTTTTGAAGCTCTGGGATTTTCTTTTGATCTTGAGTGGTGCTGTTCTGTAATGGTCCAGCCATGATCCAGTGTGAACTTTGATCCTGTCATGTTGCATCATAGGATATTTATTTCTTAAAAAAATGATGTGTAAAAAATAACTAGCATGCGCATGTCATCTTCCAGGGACATTCGAGAGTCTTCTTTCCATCAGAAATGGCTGGCCTCCTGTCAGATGAGTTTGATTCAGTTCGAGTTAAAGAGCCCACCAGGCATACATTCTCTTATCAGATTCCTACTACTGATGTGTCCGAATTGAAGAGGTTGAGTTCTTATCTGAAGGATGATGTTCTGAATAATTTCAACAAAAATTATGGCAATTTGTTACTAGTCCTTAACACTCCAGTTGATCCAATGGCTTTGATCACCCTCTTCCAGTTCTATGACAAGGAATTACAGTGTTTTACTTTTCAAGATTATTAACTGGTTCCCACACTAGAAGAGTACGCGTACCTACTTAATGTCAAGTTGTCCGATGAAGTTCCTTTTGTCCAAGTGCCGGAGAAGCTGAAGTTCGAAGTTATTGCTGAAATTCTTCATTTGAGTTAGAAAGAGGTGAAAGACAATTGGAAATCAAGTGAGGATACTACAGGGTTTTATTTGGATTTCTTAGTGAAGAAAGCTGAAGATTGGGCAAAGAAGGGGAATTGGAGTGACTTCAGCTCTCTGTTTGCTCTCATGATATACGGGATCGTCCTCTTCCCTCGCAAGAGAAATTTTGTGGATTTGACGGCTATTTGTGTTTTTAGAAATAAGAACCCGATACCGACACTCTTGGCAGATACTCTTTACACCATTCATTCCAGGCATGGAAAAGGAGGTAATGTAAGTTTATGTCATTCGATGTTATATCAATGGTTTAAGTCGCACTTATCGATAAGTGGCCCTTTCGTGGATACCAGGCATTCTCTCCGATGGTCATCAAGACTTGTCAACCTTACTTCATTTGATATCCGGTGGAATTATGACATGGGGGAAGTACGAAGTATCATCACTAGCTGTGGAGATTTCCCTAATGTTCCCCTCATAGGAACTAAGGGGTGTATCAACTATAATCATGTGCTTGCTTATCGTCAATTGGGATATGCAATGGATGGACCGCCAAAGGTTGAAGAGGTGTCTGAATCAGTGTATTTTGTTAGAGGAGGTGATCCTGTGATGTTAAAAAGAGTGACAAAGTGCTTGGAAGGGAATTCACAGGAAAGATAGAACTACTTTGGGCAAGAAGGTTCCTATTGCTAGGTTTCCTTACTTGGAATGGATTAGAGCCAGGGTTAAGATTTTACGGTTACCATTTGCAAGGTCGGCTCCAATATGAGAGCAACCTCCTACTGTTCTGAGTAACACGGTGCCTACCGAGGTGTTCACCCAGGTTCATGTAGAGAATATTCAACTGTGTGCAAAAGACGTGAGGCAGGAATGGAACTTTATTGGGTAGATCGAGAAAGGGTCGGCTTAGCTCGCAAACTCAAAGAAGCTCAAGGGGAAATTTTTTATGCAACCAGTTTTAGGAAGAGATCTCATGCTGAAATGGAAGAAGAGTTGAGTAAGACCCAGCAAGAGTACCGAAAGCTTCAAACATCTGAGAATAGCTACAGGAAGAAGATTCAAAACTTGGAGAAGCAACTCAAAGACAAAGATGCTCAACTTAAGAAGGAAGTGGCCCAGAGGCGTGTCGCAGAGGATCGATTTCAAGAAAGTAAAGTGGTCGCATCACAACTTTTAAAGGAGAAAGCCAGGCTCGAAGAGTATTGTCAACACCTTGAAGCGTGTCTTGTTCCAGAGATTTAGTTTTGTTATTTACCTTTGGTGTATTTGACCACCCCCAGGATTGTTGGAAGGGACCATTTGTTTGTTTTATTATTCAGTTTTTTTGTTAAGTTTACTTTAAAACATGTACTTTGTTGTTTATCGTTACACTCCTAAATGTCCGAAGTCATTTGAACATCATTTCTTTTGTTTGTAAACAATTGAAGTGTTTGTCTTATTGTCCTGTTTTCCCCTTGATTATATGTTTGATCTTTGGTTGCGCACTGGGATTGGTGCATAAAAGGACTCTCGAATACCTGGAAATGACAAACATATCATGCATTTCATAACATTACAGGTTATCTCAAGACAGTTTTCTTATTCTGATGCTTTTCTTATTCAGAATTCAAGACGACTACTCATCGGTATTCCACCAGAAACATTTGCCAAGACAGATGGAACAAGTTCAAGCTGAACTCGCTGAAATGAGGGCCCAAATGGCTACTCAAATGACCTAGTTAATGGAGGTCATCACCAATGTAAATCGCCGACAGGAGGAATTGACTGCCATTGTCAACAACTAGCGCCGCTATCCAGGGGATGGTGGAAATCAAGGGCTCTATCAGGACATTTCTGTAGGATTGGGGGATGCGCAAGATCAGCCTGCTGGAAATTTTCACGGAATTCCCGGAAACCCTTTTGTGCGTAACGTAAGGCAATTTCGCCCGTCTCCAGGACCTCATCTTGTAGGGAACAGAAGAGATAATCAGGGCGATGTAAGGAACTATCAGGAGCAGGATTATGATTTCGACCAGGATGAGGATCAGTTTTCTGTTCGACATTCAGAGCCGGAAGTTCAGGTTGAGGATAAGAAGTATCGGTTGTTGGAAGAACGTTTGAAGTTTGTGGAAAGGAAAGGAGTCCTTGGTATGGATGCTAATGATCTCAGGTTGGTGTCTGGGGTGAAAGTTCCTCCAAAGTTCAAGCCTCCTACATTTGAAAAGTACAACGGAACGTCATGTCCTATTACTCATGCAACTGCTTATTTTCGAAAGATTTCGGTACATACTGAGGATCAGGGACTTTTGATTCACTTTTTCCAGGATAGCCTATCTGGGGCATCCCTGGAGTGGTACATGAAGTTGGAGAAAACCCATATTCGTTTCTGGAATGATCTTGCTCGGGCTTTTGTCAAACATTATCAGTACAATATGGATATGGCGCCTAATCGCACTCAGTTATATAATATGTCACAGGGACCTAAAGAATCTTTCAAGGAATACGCTCAGAAGTGGCGTGAGTTGGCTGCGAGGGTTCAACCTCCACTCATGGAGAGAGAACTCATTGATATGTTTATGAGTACCATGCAAGGGCCATTCTATGAGAAATGATAGGAAGTACTTCGGCAGGATTTGCAGACTTGGTTATGGCTGGTGAAAGGATTGAGATAGGTTTGAAGATGAGGAAAATTCAGGTTGGAGGTTCTAGTGGCTCATCAGGAGGCAGTAAGAAACCATTCAACGCTTACCCTAAGAAAAGGGAAGGAGACACAAGTGCGGTTTACTTTCATAGAGGAAGAAGAGAGGATCGTCAGCACCAACAAATCAATGATGTTTCTATTCCTGTTAATGCTCCTCCGCAGCAGAGACCGAATACAATGCCTCAGCAACAAAGACAGCAAGATGATCCCCGTCAGTACAATAATCAACAGCAGAGACAGCCAGAAAATTCGATCCCTTGCCAGTATCTCTTACTGAAGCACTCCACCATTTGCTCGATTTGAAGTTGATAGGTTTGAGAAATATGCCACCACCACCCGCAATACTTCCTCCTAACTATGATGCTAATGCAAGATGTGAATTCCATTCAGGAGGAGTTAGCCATTCTACTGACAATTGCTTTGCATTGAAGTGCAAGGTATAAGACTTGTTGGATGCTAAGGCAATTTATTTTACTCCAGTGACTGGTCCAAATGTTACTCAGAACCCAATGCCCAGGCATGGAGGGGGTTTTGTTAATATGATTGATGATAATGGTGAAGTGTTGAATTTGATCATAAATGTGGAACAAGTAACTACTCCGTTGTTGTATGTTAAGAGGTATTTGCTTGACAATTCTATTTTCCCGGGTTGTACTTCAGAGTGTGCCAAGTGTAAAGAGCAACCGAAGGGCTGTGATGATTTAAAAGCCAGTATCCAGTTGTTGATAAAGGAGGGTTCGCTGCAATTCGATAGAAAACTGAGCTGCCGTAAGGTTACCGAAGAAGATGTTGTTGTGGTATCTATTCCTTACACTCCTGTGTGCATTCCTGCCCATCTAGGGCACCTCCTTTGATGATTACGGTACCTGGTCCCATGCCGTATACCAGTGAGAAGGCCATCCCATGGCATTACGGTGCCGATGTTTATTACCATGGGGTGAAGCAGGAGGTAAGTGCTCGTTTGTCTGAAGAAGAACGTGCTGAAGGTAATGAAGAGGAAGTTCATAACTTTTCTGGTGTGGGTCGAATGACTAGAAGCGGGAGAGTATTTGGTCCTTCCAATGTGCAAGATGCGGCAGATGCTTCGGCAAGAGAAAAAGGAAAACAGCAGGCGATGATTGGTAATCCAAGGGTCACGCCAGCCAATATGACTCAACCAATTCCGATACCAGAAGCTTCTTCAATTCCCGATGAGGTTGAAGAGTTAATGCGAATTATCAGAAAGAGTGGTTATAGCATAATTGATCATCTGAGCCATACTCCTTCCAAGATGTCTATCTTGTATCTGTTGATTTATTCATAACCTCACAGAAATTCTTTGATGAAGTTGTTAAAGAATGCGTTCGTGCCACATGAGATAACAGTCAATCAGTTTGAGAATGTTTGTGCTAACATATCTGTCGGGAACGGTCTGGGCTTCACAGATTTTGATCTTCCTCCAGACGGGCGAGACCATAACAAAGCGTTGCATATTTCAATGGAGTGCAGGGGCACTACTTTATCCCGGGTTTTGGTGGACACAGGATCGTCCTTGAATGTATTTCCCAAGTCAGCATTGATGAAAATTGATTATTCTGGACTGGAGCCGCGCCCTAGTGATTTGATGGTGAAGGCGTTTGATGGGTCTCGAAGGTCAGTATTTGGGGAGGTGGAGTTACCAATCAAGGTTGGTCCTCGCACCTTCACGACTACATTTTTTGTGATGGATATATAGCCATCGTATTGTTGTTTATTGGGGAGGCCATGGATTCATAGAGCAGGGGCAGTCACTTCTACTCTTCATCAGAAACTCAAGTATCCTACAGAGGGAAAGGTGATAACTGTGTACGGTGAAGAAGAGTACATTGTGAGTCATGTGACATCATTCCGCTATGTTGAAGTTGAAGGCGAGATACATGAGACTCCGTTTTAGGCGTTTGAAACAGTTCAAGCTGTCAATTTTCCTCCTCAAGAGCAGAAAAGGAAACCTAAAACGGTTATGTCTTCTCTCAAAGATGCAAGAGCTGTGGTGGAAAATGGTAACCCTGAAGGTTGGGGTCAGGTGCTGGACGTTACCCCAAAATTTGATAAATTTGGTCTTGGTTTTAGCCCAGGTCAGCAGAGTGCAGCTCCCAGAGCATCTAGTTTATCTACTCCTGTGAAGTTTTCCCGTCCTTGTGCTACTCAAGAAGGACACGTCAATGCAGTTGGCGATGATAGGGCTGATGGCTACAATATCGAAGATTGGATTCATCCGAGTATTCCAGGCCAGACGCTGAACAATTGGACTTATGTGGATGTTATCCAAGTTTCAAGCGCTGAGGAGTAATTTTCTTGTTTTATTTTATTATCATATCATAATTCCTATGCTCTGCCCAAGGCGTAGTAGATCATTTGTGTAGGGCCACCATGTTTATTTTTTCAAGTTTATCATGAAATAAAGGACGTTTTTGCATTCAAAATTTTACTCCATTTCTTTTTTATTATTATTTGAATGGCAATGTTTCTCTTTTCACACACTGTCACTAAAAAACGCTAAAATATCATTCATATAGATACACTTCCACTACCGATCATATTGATAACGACTCTGTTATCGCTCATTATGAGTTTGATACTCCTATTTATCAAGCTGAAGAAGAAGCATATGAGGATTGTCAGAAGGCCTTTGACAAAATAAAGGAGTATTTGCAGGAACCTCCGATACTCATGCCGCCAGTGGAAGGAAGGCCACTAATCATGTATCTAACTGTGTTGGAGACCTCAGTGGGTTGTGTCTTTCGTCAGCACGACGAGACAGGGAAGAAAGAGCAGGCTATTTACTACTTGAGTAAGAAGTTTACAGAATGCGAGTCGAGGTACTCATTGCTGGAAAAGACTTGTTGTGCGCTTGCCTGGGCCGCCAAACGTTTGAGGCAGTACATGTTAACCCACACCACCCACTTGATATCCAAAATGGACCCAATCAAGTACATTTTTGAGAAGCCAACTCTTACAGGCAGGGTAGCCCGTTGCCAGATGATACTCACCGAATATGATATCTAATACACTACTCAAAAAGCAATTAAGGGTAGTGTACTGGCCGACCATCTCGCTCATCAGCCCTTGAACGATTATGAACCGATGAAGTTTGATTTTCCAGATGAGGAAATTATGTATATTCGGGATTGTAATATGCCAGACCCAGACGAAGGACCCGAGCCGGGATCACATTGGACGCTTGTTTTTGATGGTGCCTCCAATGCCATGAGTAACAGTGTCGGAGCTATTATCACTTCCCCTGAGGGATACCACATTCCTTTCACGACTCGTATTTGTTTCGATTGCATTAACAACATGGCCGAATATGAGGCTTGCATTTATGGCATTGAAGCGGCGATCGACCTGCGCATCAAATTTTTGAAAGTTTACGGGGATTCAAATCTTGTTATCATCCAGATTAATGGAGATTGGGAAACTCGCCATCAGAACCTAATTCCCTATCGTGAGCATGTTATGAAGTTGATTCCGTACTTCGAAGAGATCACGTTTGAGCATATTCCTAGAGAAGAAAACAATTTAGCTGATGCACTGGAAACTTTGTCCTCCGTGTTCAAGGTTAAGTGGGCTAATGAGGCACCTTCCATTACTATCAGAAGTTTGAGTGAGCCAGATTTCTGTTTTGAGGCCAGTTTGGAACCAGATGGTAATCCTTGGTTTTATGATGTTAAACGGTATCTTGAAACACAAGAATACCCTGAAGAGGCATCCGTCACAGATAAGAAGTTCTTGAGAAGATTTTCAGCCAAGTTCTTTCTCAGTGGTGGTGTGTTGTATAGAAGGCATCATGACGGTTTACTGCTCATATGTGTTGACAAGAAAGAAGCAGCCAGAACCATTGAGGAGATACACGAAGGTGATTTCGGGACCCATTCTAACGGGCAGACCCCTGTTTCCTGACTGTAACCCCTCCACCACCATCCACCATTTTCAAAACTGAAGCTTGCAACTTGACTTGAGTTGGGAGTTTCAGCCATCCTCAAAGCAAGGTAGGAGTTGGAATACACTCAAGGAGGTCCAGACCAGCTAAACAGATCATCAATCTCAAAGATTGCTCAAACTCCATACACGATTCTCACTTCAAGGTAAGTTTTTCTCAACTGTGATGTCTTGATACAAGCATCTTTTGTACATACATTCTGAAGTAGAAATGTAGATATCATTTCTCTGAAGCTAACCATGTCCATGATTTTCATTTATATTGACTGTTGTGATACGGTGGGAGAACTGACTATGGTTTTGCGTTTGTTTTCGCAAATGTTTCGGTTGAGCAAGAGTCGCCACCGACTTTTTATTTTATCCTAAGGAAAGGTTTAAAAAGCACAGCAAAAACCTTTGAGATATTTTCTTGGGTTCGGGGAGTAGATTATAGAAAGGGAAGGTATTAGCATCCTTTCTATCCATGGTTATCCATGGGCTCTTAGTTACTTGCTTAGATCAACTTGCCTTAATTTTCAATTGTTTGAAATGGTGCTTTGTGTGTGTGGGTTTGAAAATGTTTTTGAAAAGAAGCCAATGTGGTGGCAACCTTTGTAATGATCCATGTGGGGATGTATACAAAGATGTATGTCTTTTAAAAAAGGTTTTCATTTGTTTTTGAAAGTTGTTTTGAAAGTGTCGTGAGGTGTGGTTTTAGAAAATGGGCAAGTGTTTTGTTTTGCAAGTTTGATTCAAGTAACTAAGAGGTTATCTACTTCTAAATTTCTCAAAGATTATTGCTATGTTTTAACCCTTTTAATAAGTTTGTTCCACCATTGTATTTGGTGGACAATCTCATGTTAGGATGTAAAAGGGACGGGCGCGGGTCATCGTTTAGGACCATAATTGCAATGGTGCCAAGTATCTTTGGGCATTTTCTTTAAGGGACTTGATCATTTGTTTAGGCAACTTTTTTGAAAGCGTCATCGAGGGACTATGATCATTTGATTTGTGTTTGTTTAGCCCAAAGAGACCTAACATGCAATATGGCCCATTTATTTGAAGGCAACAAAGTGGAATACCCTAGGGGGTGCAAGTGTGATATGTGTTGTCCATTTTTCATGCTTTGATTATCTTGAAATTAGGTCAAGCTACTTTGTTCTTTTTATTTGCATACAAACCCTAATTCTAGCATGGTATATTTAGAAAGCGTTTTAAAGTGCGAAAAATAAAATTCCTACACTATTACAACACAATATGGGAAGGGGGTACAAATGTTTCAAATAGGGGATATTTAGACAAGAAATTAAATCTAGCTATTACATCATTTTCTTTGAATATTTACAATATAATTAAAGGCATAAATTAAATGGAAATAAAACAAATATGCAAGAATGCAAAAAAAGTTTTTATATGTATGAAAAAAAAAGTATTATTTATGTCACATAAATGAAATAAAAATAAAAGTATTTTTTTGGAGTATTTTCATATTTAGGTCAAAACCCTAGTTTACAAAGTAAAATGCATTATTTATTCAATATATACAATATTTATTATTTCCATACAAAAATAAAATAAAAATGAAGTCTATTTGTGAAAAAATGTATTTTTAATGTTAAACATTAATAAAATAAAATATGTATATTTTTGGTATTTTATTCTAAGTATACTAACATATGTATGTATTTATTTATATTATTTACAAAATATGTATTATATATACTAATTAATAATATTTAATATTTAATAAAAAAAAAGGTATTCTTTCTATAAAATATTTTCAGAAAGTAAAACAAAATGAAAGTGTATAAAAATGTATTTGCACTATTTTAGTATTTTAAATAAAAAGTATATGTATTTATTTATTTATGTACAAACTAAAAGAAAAATCAAATAAATGCCTAATAAATTCAAAAATGGTGAGAAAAAATATTTTTATATTTTTAATATCATGAGAAAAAATAAATGAGTCAATCAAAAAAAGAAAAAGTCAAAAAACATTAAAAATAAACCAAATGGGCTCAGGGGGTTCAGAAGCAATTGTATGGTGTGAAAAGGAAATACAAAGCAAGCCCAGCCCATATAACCTTTCTTCAACCTCTGGCCAGAAAATATCAAAAAAACGCGCGCCTTGTTCCACCATTCAAACATCCTGATTCCTGGCTTGTTAATGAAAACTCACAACATAAAAAATGTTCAGCATCAAGAGACGAATCCAACCATATGCAGAACTTGTCTTAACTCTCTAAGATGGGAGAGAATTTCTTCTCCCCTAAATCCTGACCTAGATTTTCTTCCATGTTCAGACTCAAAATTCTTGCAACACACATAATATAAATAAAATCTAATTATATGGGCATGTTCAGGGCAATGATTGTGACATATTCTCTTCACAAACCTAAAGCTAACAATGCCTAATAAGAGAGATACGAATTCAAGAACTTACCTGTTCAGTTGAAGTTCTATCTGGCAATGGAGAAGCTTTCAATGCAAGGTGATGATTTGGATAGTTTCCTTGAGGTCCAGGGATGCTATTTCAAGCTTTACTTTGTCTTGAAAGCTTTTGAATCGTGCTAGAGCACTTCACCTGCAAATCAGAAAAGTGAAAATGGTGGAACCAGTTAGAGGAATTACAGGTCGTGTTTTAGGTTTTGGTTAGCTTGCATAGATGGTATGGAAGGTGTGTGAATTGGTTTGGGCAAGAAAGCTTGAGAGGAATGAGAGATGGCACTAAAACTGCAGGCCCTGCCCTGTTCTTGCAGTTTGAAGGTGATTCTGGGAATGGGAGTGTATGAGGGATGTTAGGGTCGTGTACTAGCTCAGTTGGTATCTCTTAAATGTGTTTTACAAGTTTGCTTAAGTGTTTGTAAGCTGATATGAGAGTTGTCTTACAAAATGCAATGTTACTTACACTTTAAGCAACAAATGCCCAAGTTGTGTTCTAGGTCAGTAGAGGCCCCCTAATGTGCTGCATAATCTCTCCTTGATCAGAGTGTTTTGCTCATAATCTTGTGCCAATTAGATTTCATTTGTACTTGTTGGATTTTCAATTGGACATAAAGCTTAACTTTTCAAAAATGGTTATTTTGCTTTTTCCATAAATGGATTAAACTTGTATGTAATGCTTGAACTCAAAGAACAATGCTTTAGCACAATGAACATGCATTAAATTATTGAGTGTTGGATGGTTTAAGGACCTGTAATATAGCACAAACCAAGCTGACTTGCAAATGGCATGAGTTATGAACATGTACATGACCAATTCAAAAGTGAGTTTTTGCCATATTGTGAAATTCGAATCTCTCAAGTTATGAGGTTGTTTGATGAGTTCTTGGACATTTTGGAAAGATTGGAATGTGTACTACAATCCATCTTTGAAGTGAAAGTTGAAATGCCAAGTGGAAGTGTATGGAAAATGGCCTTGAAGTTGGGTAGAAAACCTTGTCAAAATAGGTTAAAATTTCACTAAGTTAAGAATGGTTTAGTACCCTTATTCAAAAAATTGTAACTTGAGATACAAGCCTCATTTGGGAAAACTTTGTGAATCAAAGTTGTAGATTATGCAACAAGCTACAACTTTCATGTTTTGACTTTTGTTTAAATCTAAATAGATCTTGGTGAGAAAGTGGGGCAAAGTTGGGAAAAAATTAGGGTTTTCCATAACTTAGAAAAATTCTAAGTTATGAAAAATTTCCATTTCAAACCCTAATTTGCATTTTTTTGATTTCTTGGTGAACAAGTTTCATGATTTGGCATATTTTGATGAAAAATGAATCTTGACCCTTGATTTTGACCAAAAAGTCAAAGTTTGACTTTTCAGTATACAGTCAAAATTGATCAATTGACTGAGAAATTCAACTATCAATCTTGTGTATTTGGGATCTTTTGAACTTGTTGAGCATGTCAAGGTGAATCCATGGGGTCCTTGAGTCCATATGTGAGCTTGGTTTGCCATTGGCTAGGTCAAACAGTCAAAAATTACCCTTGTGCAGTCAAAACCCTAAAAAATGACCATTTTGCCCTTTTGATGATCTGATCAAATTTCTTATGGAATTGTGATCCAAACTTGATCAAATGGTCTATGTGAGTTCATAATGTTGATGTGGGTCAATTTTCATGAGATTTGACTGTCAATTGGCCACATTTGACTTTTTCTCCAATACAGTTGATTTATAGGTCAACTGTCCAATTGACTGGGCAAAACTTGGAATCAAGACTTGAAACTTTGTATGAATAAACTTGGGAGTCCAACATGAAGCATGAAAGTCATCTTAGGATTTTTAGGTCAAAACATCTTTGTGCAAACACAAACCCTAATTTGGGTCAACAGTGCAAGGGGAAGTCTTGAGCAGAGGAAATCTTAACTGGATCTTGAGCTCCAAGGTCTTTGTGATGAGAAAATGTTGAGGAAATGGGAGGGAAAATTTTGGGGTACAACAACTGTGTATTGAGAATTTTGGATTTGAATTTTCTGAAAAAATTAGGGTTCATTTTGGTACTAACATAAATTCATCTTTATCTTTGAGTGTTAGCTTAAGATAGTTACATGGTTGGATTCGTTGTGGGAAAATGCACAAGTTTCATGTTTACACTTTTGAAAATGGTTGAGAATTGATGAAATTACATTTTTCAAAATTGTTGCCGCGAGGAAGAAGATGAAGTTGACCTCATAACTTGTTTTTAAATATATATTTATGGTTTTGTATTAATGAACGGATGTATAGCCACCTCAGTGGTAAAGCGCGCGCCTGTTAACCTTTGGAACCTGGGTTCGAGCCCCAACGTCCGTTTTGTAATTTTTCATATTTTCTGTTTCCTTTTTTTTGTTTGCAGCCATGCGCCTGAGTCTCCAAACAGCTGGGCCTTGCTTTTTTGCTGCTTCTGACCCCTGCCTACTTTTGCACCCTTGACCCAACTTTATTTTATTTATTTCATTTTCATTTATTTCTTTTCTTATTTTATTTTATTTCAGTTTTATTTTATTATTTTTCATTACTATTATTATTATTATTATTTTATTATTAAAAAATATAAAAAAATTATTTATTATTTATACTTATTTATTTTATTTTCTTTATAAAGACAAAAGAAACAAAAACATTTTCTTTTAATAAAGTGATTTATTTTTTTAAATAATCAATATTTAGACTTAGGTTTAATTATTACTTTTTTTTAATTGAAATTAACTTAGAATTTAGGTTTCTTTTAATTAATTAATTTCTCATTTTATTTTTATTAATTTTAAAACCTTTTCATAAAAAACCCTAAAAATTATTGTTAACTTAATTTCTTTCTTAATTAGTTTAAATATAACTTTGTTTATTTATTTTTAAATCATTCTCTTAAATTAGGTCAAGACCAAACCCTTTCATAAAATCCAAATAAAAATCATTTCTTTTTCTATTTACATTCTTACATTATTTATTCAATTCTTGTACATATTCAATATGGTTGTAATAGATAATTAGGTTTAATTTTCTTACAAAATCCCCATTTGTAAATTTGTATACCCCCTTTCCTAATGATGTAATAGGTTAGTAATTTTACTTTTCACAATTTATCGTTTTATATAAATGCTAGTGTGGTACGGTGGGAGAACTGACTTGAGGTTTTGCGTTTGTGTTCGCAAATGTTTCGGTTTAGCAAGAGTCGCCACCGACTTTTTATTTTATCCTAAGGAAAGGTCAAAAAGCACAGAAAAGACCTTTGAGATGTTTTCTTGGGTTCGGGGAGTAGATTATGAAAAGGGAAGGTGCAAGCACCCTTTTCATCCATGGTTATCCATGGGCTCTTAGTTACTTGTTTAGATCACCTGCTTTGCTTTTCCAATTGTTTGAAATGATGCTTTGTGTGTGATTTTGAAAGATATTTTGAAAAGCGGCCATCGTTGTGGCAACCTTTGTAATGATTCTTGTTTGAATGTATACAAAGGTGTTTTTATCTTTTGAAAAGATTTCAATGTTTGAAAGTTTGATTTGGATAATGTTTTGAAATTGTGTTGTGAAGTGTGTTTGAAAATAACAAGGATGTTTTTGCAAGCTTTTGATCAAGTAACTAAGAGCTATCTACCCTAATTTACTCAAAGATCTTTCTTATGTTTTTAACCCTTTTGACAATGTTGTTTCACCATTGCATTTGGTGAGCAACCTTATGTTAGGATATTTAAACGGGACAGACGCGGGTCATCGTATAGACCATGATAGCAATTGTGTCAAGTATCTTTGGCAATTTTTGAGGGACTTGATCATTTTTGTTTATGCAACCAAGATAGCGTCATCGAGGGACTACGATCTTTTGTTTTGTTTTTGTTTTCCCAAAGTACCCAACATGCATAACATGGCCCATTTTTGAAGGCAACAAGTGGATTGTAACCCTAGGGGTGCAAGTGTGTATTGTGTTTGATTTTCATGCATTTTTGTCTTTGATTAGGTCAAACTATTTGTTGATTTGGATTTTTGCATACAAACCCTAATTCTCTAATCATGGCATAATTGAAAGCGTAAAGTGCGAGAATTAAAATTCTAAGCTATTACAACATGATTATAGGGATGGGGGTACAATCTTTGAATGGGGGATATTTGACAAGAAATATAAACCCTAGTTTACTATTACATCCAAATTGAATTTAATTGCATGAATAATAAATGGATAATATTTAAATAAACAAAAAAAAGACAAATATATCAAATAATATGAAATATGCAAAAAAGGGGTTTTTGTTCATTGATGTATGTAAAATATTTAATGTAAAAAATTAAAGAATAAACAAAAGATTTATTTTATTTGTTTAAGGGTAAAACCCTAATTTCTTTAAGAAAATAAATACATTATATTATTTATATACAATAAAATATATTAATATATATAAAAATAAAATATACTTAGAAAAAAGTATTTTTTAGTATAAATAAAAATAAAAGTAAAAATTTAATATTTTATATTTTTTATTCTAGAGTATTTAATAAAATAAAAAGTATATATTTATATATGTATATTAATCAAATTAAATATGTACAATATAAAATAAAATATGTACAAAAATAAAATATATTTAGGAAAATATTTTTAGTATGAATAAAAATAAAGAACAAAAATAAAAGTATAAAATATATTTTTTTCAAGTCTTAATAAATAATATAAAAGTATTTAAATGCCTTTTATGTTAGAAAAATTAAAATAAAATGCCAAATAAATGTGAAAATATTATGAAAATATTTTTGAGCATTTTTATTTTTGGAAATAAATAAACAAAATCAGAAATGAAAACAAAAACGCAAAAATATGAAAATACAAGAAATTGGGCCAGGGGGTGCAAAAAGAAAAAGGGGGGGTGTCAAAAGTAGTCAGGCCAAGCCCGGCCCAAAACTTCATCTTCTACCTACAGCATTTGAAAAAAATGCGTGCGTCCCTGTACAAACTACCAGATCCATTATACGTGCTCTATTGCAAAAACACACAACATCAAACTTGTAGAGAATTTCAAGACGATTCCAACCATATAAACAACTTGTCCTAACTCTCAAAGACCAGAGAGAATTTCTCTGACCCTAAAATCTGACCTAGTTTTTTCAGCATGTTCATGGATGAAATTCTCTTAGCACGCTTAATATAAATGAAAACTGAGCATATGTACAGCTTCATGGCAATGAACACTATATTTTTTATTCATAAACTTAAGGCTAAATGTTCCTAAATAGAGAGATAAAAGTGGAAAAAAAATTTGTTTCTGTTGGATTCGTGTAGGGCAATGTAGTGCTTTTCAACAAGGCTTGAGATGTCTGGTAGCTTACCTGAACTCCACTTTACCTTCTCCAATAGCTAGCTTACCTTGAATGTCCTTGAATCAGCCTATAGAACTCAACCCGCACAAGCTCAAAATGAAAATGGTGAACACTGTAAATGGAGTTACAGTTGGTGTTTGAGGTTTGGGATAGCTTGGGTGAGTTGAATGGAAGGTGTTTGAAGCAACTTGGAGCAAAACGCACGAGCCAAATGACCTATGGAACTCAAGTTGTAGAACCTGCCTTGTTTTGCCAAAGGAATGTGATTTCTGGTTATGGGGTGTTTTGAGGCTCAAGCAATCGTGTTTCTAGCTCAAAGGGGTGTGAGAAAGATGTTCAAACTGTTTGTGTAATTTAACATTGGCTGGTTTTCAAGTCCTCCAGTTTTTGACAAGTTTCTTGTTTTTGAAGTAAGAATGTGGAAAGTGAAGTTACAGGCCTGTACAGGTTATCAAATATGCTTGCATAATTTGCTCTTGGCCCCTCTAACTTGTGATTTTCCCTCTGAGATATGGACCAATGCTCAAGGGATAGTGGTTTGACATAAAGCACAATATGGCAAAAATGGAAATGTGCCTTTTTCTACTTAGGGCTTAATCTTGTGTACAATGTCCAAATGGCCAAAACAAAAGCTTAGACTGATGGATTTGCATTTAATTATGGAGTGTGAAGTGGTTTAGAGGCCTGTAAACTAGTGTAAGGCATGCTGGTTTGAAAATGCAACTTGTGTGAACATGAATATGCCATGGATGAAAAATGAGTTTTTGCCAACTTCAAGCCTTCGATTCTCCCTAAGCACAAATGTGTTTGAGGAGTTCTTGTATAATTTGGAAAGCTTGCAACATGCTCTATAATCCATCTTCTAAATAAAACTTGAGATTCCAAGTGGAACTATGTGAAAAATGGCCATAAAGATAGGTCAAAATCCTGCCTAAACTAGGGCAAAATTTCACTAAGTTAAAAGTTTTAGGGACCCTTGTTCCAAAATTCATAACTTGAGATCCAAGATTATTTTGAGAAAACTTTGTGAATAAAAGTTGTAGACATTGTGGAGGAATACAACTTTCATGTTGGTGGTTTTGTTTGAATCTATTTGCATCATGGTGAAAATGTGGGGCAAAGTTAGGAAAAATTAAGAAAATTTCATAACTTAGAAAAATTCTAAGTTATGAAAATTTTCAATTTCAAACCCTAATTTGCAATTTTGGGTTTCTTGACGAACAAGTTTCATATTTTGACACATCTTGATGAAAAATGACCCTTGGCACTTGATTTTAACCAAAAAGTCGAAGTTTGACTTTTTAGTGTACAGTCAAATTTTGATCAGTTGACTGAAAAATTCATCTGTCAATCCAATGCAATTGAGATCTTTTGAACTTGTTGAATAGTTCAAGATGATGCCATTTAGTCCTTGAGTCCATGGTTGAACCTAATTTGCCATTGGTTAGGTCAAAAAGTCAGAAATTGCATTTGTACAGTCAAAACCCTAAAAATGACCATTTTACCCTTTTGGTGATCTGATCAAATTTCTTGTGGAATTATGGTCCAAACTTGATCAAATGGTTCATATGAGTTCATAATGTTGATGTGGGTCAAAATTCATGAGGTTTGACTGTAAATTGGCCACAATTGACTTTTTCCCCAATACAGCTGATTTCTAGGTCAACTGTCCAATTGACTGGGCAAAAATTTGATTCAAGGCTTGAAACTTGGTATGGACAAACTTATGAGTCCAATATGAAGTATGAAAGTCAATTTGAGCATTGAAGGTCCAAAAATCCCTGTGTAAACTCAAACCCTAATTTAGGTCAACAGTGCAAGGAGATGTCTTGAGCAGAGCAAACCCTAGCTTGATCTTGAGTTCCAAGAGCCATTGTGATGAGAAATGCTGATAAAATGAGAGGGAAAATTTTGGGGTACAACAGTTGCCCCTGTTCAATCTTCTTGAACCTGAAGAGTTAGATTGGCAAGTTTGCCTTTCGTGACTCGAAGGTAAAAGAGGATTGGACACTAGAGTGCCCGTAAATTTGCACTCGTCAAAAATGTAGCTGAGAGAATAGGCTTAAAGATGCCATTTGGAGGTGGTAGAATCTTGTCGGAGATGGGCTTAAAGATGCCATCCAAAACTTGTTTGTTGAAAATCAGGAGAATGAACACCAGATTGGTATCCGTATTTGGAACGTATATGAGTTATATCTGGAGATTGGATTAGTATGAGCAAAAGAATGGTGTCCGTGTTTGGAGCGTATCCAAGCTGTAACTGTGTATGGAGCATCTCCGTGTTGAGGATAAATTCCGAATGAGTGACAGAATGGCAACCGTGTCTGGAGCGTATCTGGATTGTATCTGAAGTTGAGATCTGTATGAGTAGTAGAATGACTTCCATGTCTTGAAGTGTATCTGTACTGTAACTGGGATCTGAAAAAGGCAACAGAATGACTTCCATGTCTTGGAGTCTATCTGAGCTTGTTGTTGATATTTGAATTTGAATGAGGAATAGAATGGCTTCCGTGTCTGGAGCGTATCTAATCTGTATCTGATTGCTGAAGTCTGAATGAGTAGTAGAATGATCGCCGTGTTTGGGGTGTATCTAGTCTGTATCTGATTGCTGAAGTCTGAGTGAGTAATAGAATGACCGCCACGTCTGGGGTGTATCCATATTATATCTTGACTTGAAATTCTGAATGAGTAATAGAATGACTGCCGTGTCTGGGGGTGTATCCATATTGTATCTGAAATCTCTGAATAGTTGTTAACGATAGCTTTTTAATCTTATCCTGAAAAGGGTAGAATGTTAGATAAAGCACAAAGTTATGTTGCATGATATGTATGATGCAATAAAATGTGTTCCATCAATGTTTATGATATATGAATGTAATGGATGTGCATGTAAACTGATTAGTTGTCTTGCTGAGGAAAATAAATCCTTGATAGCTGGAGATAATGAAATCTTTGACTGCTGTCGGGGAAAGTAAATCCTTGACTGATGTTGGGGATTCCAAAAATCTTTGATTGTTGAAGATGAGAGAACCTTGCTGATTACTGTTGGGGATAGAAAATCCTTGGCAACCTACGGGGATTATCAAAACTTTGATAACTTCTGTGGGGATGTGAGAATCCTTCATGACTTTCCTGGGGAAATAAGGAAAAATCCGATGACCTCTACTGGGGAATTAAAACTTGGGAGGCTTCAAATGAAGAAACGGGAACTAGAATCTTCGTTCTGTCGGGAAATAACTCTATGGGGAGAGCGTTTATTCTGCCGTGGAAATCAGGAACTTGGGTTGTATGCCAATCTACTGGGGATTCTTTGTTTTGTGGAGCACTCTGCTGGTGAATCGGAGGAAGTTGGATAGTATTTCACCGGGGGTTAAGGTTTGAAGTTTCGGACTCCGTTGGGGAAGAAAGTTTCATCTTCACTGGGGATCTGTAGTTCAAAGTTTTCGGGCTCCACTGGGGATCGGGAGTTTAGAGACTTAACTCTGATGGGAATTTTGAAACTTAACTCTGATGGGAATATATACTCCAAGGTTTTAGCTTTGTTGAGGATCTGAATGGCATACTGTAGGGGATTTCTTCTGGAATAGCCTAAAGACATTTTCCTATACTTTCGACCTATCAGTAATTATCCTTTCTCATTTCGTTTTATTTGTAAGCAGTGATTATATTCAAATGCATATGCTCATTTAAAAAATCATTGGACGTTTTTAAATAAAACATAATTGTAAAAAGAAAGAAAAGGCAAGCAAATTTCTGCACTTTGAAGTATCTTTGTATTAACTTTGTAAGTATTTTTGTACAAAGGATACAGTCATCCTAGTAATAGAACGTTGTCGTAAAAATTGAGAAAAAATTTATACAAAGAAAGATGGCTATGTGTAACAATTCCATGGGGTTTCCATTCTGATATAGCCTTCACAACTCTGAGTATCTTGTCCATTCGTTGCTTCGTCCGCAGATGATTGGATAGATCAGAAGCTTGGAGCTTGTCCGTGATGAGATTGTTCTTAAAGTGATCCGACGAGACATAGTCATACGCTTTAATTCCCTAACTTTTGCCTGGACTTCCCTTTCGGGTTTTCAGTCCACCGGGAAACCCTTTTTTGCCTAAGTCGCCCTTTCGGGTTTTCAACTTGCCGAGTGTGCAGATTTTTTTATTTATCCCTAATTTTTGCCTGAACCGCCCTTTCGGGTTTTCGATTCACCGGGATGCCCATTTTTGCCCAAGTCGCCCTTTCGGGTTTTCAACTTGTCGGGTCATTTTATGCGTAGTATCTTTTAACTATGTCTGCGTTCACAGGGTGCGGCAAGTCGTCGCTGTCCATGGTGGTCAGAATCATTGCCCCACCAGAAAAGATGTTATTGATCACAAATAGTCCTTCGTAAGTAGGAGTCCACTTGCCCCTGGGATCACTTTGCGGCAAGATTATCCGCTTGATTACAAGATCTCCGACTTGATATACCTGACGCCTGACTTTCTTGTTGAAAGCCTTGATCATCTGTTTTTGATACGTCTGACCATGACAAACAGCAGTAAGTCGCTTCTCGTCGATCAAATTAAGTTGATCAAGCCGGGTCTGAATCCAATCGTCTTCACTTAAACCAACATCCTTCCTAATCCTCAAGGAAGGAATCTGAACCTCCATAGGTAAAACAGCCTCCATGCCATATACCAAAGAAAAGGGGGTTGCCCCAGTTGAAGTACGTGTCGTAGTACGATATCCGTGCAGAGCAAACAGTAACATCTCATGCCAGTCCTTGTAGGTGACTGTCATATTTTGAATGATCTTCTTGATATTTTTGTTCGCGGCTTCAATAACATCGTTCGTCTTTGGCCGATAGGGAGATGAATTGTGATGTTGAATCTTGAACTGCTTGCACAGAGCGGTGATCACAGTGTTATTCAGATTTGTACCGTTGTCCGTGATGATCCTGTCAGGGATGCCATACCGGCATATGATATTCTGCTTAATGAAGCGGGCAGCCACATTCTTTGTAACTGAGGCGAAGGAAGCTTCTTCGACCCACTTGGTGAAGTAATCAATAGCCACCAGGATGAAGCGATGTCCGTTGGATTCCGTAGGCTTGATCTCTCCAATCATGTCGATTCCCCACATCGCGAATGGCGAAGGAGCTGTTAGAACGTTGAGAGGAACTAGAGGAATATGTACCTTGTCAGCGTAGACTTGGCATTTGTGACAAGTACGAGCGTATTGATGATAGTCAACTTCCATGATAGACCAGTAGTAGCCTGCCCTTAGAATCTTCTTAGCCATCGTATGTCCGCTTAAGTGGGTGCCAAATGTGTCACTATGTATTTCAGTCATGATCAACTCGGCTTCAACCTTATCCATGCAACGAAGTAGAACACAATCATGGCTGCGCTTATATAAGATACCATTGCTCAGGAAGAACTTGGCAGCAAATCTCCTTAAGAACTTTTTGTCATTGACTGAAGCTCCTTCAGGGTATTCTCGAGTCTGGAGATACCTTTTGATTTCATGAAACCAGGGTTGTTCCACTACTTCTTCGGTATTAATCTCATGACAGTGCGCCGGTTCGTCCATTCGTTCGATGGCGATTTGGGGAGCCTCATTATCCCAGTTGAGTTTAAACATGGAAGACATTGTAGCCAGAGCATCTGCTAGCTGATTTTCTTCTCGCGGGAAGTGCTCAAAGGTAATCTGCTCGAAATGAGGCAACAATGTCAAGACATGTTCTCTGTATGGGATAAGATTAGGATGTTTAGTGTCCCACTCTCCTTTGATAACCAAAGCTGAGTCCCCAAATACAATCAGAGATTTGATTCCCAAGTCAATAGCAGCCCTGAGACCAAAGATACAAGCTTCATATTCGGCTATGTTGTTGGTGCAGCTGAAGCAGAGTCTAGCATTGAAAGGTGTATGGCAACCTTCACGAGAAATAAGTATCGCACCGATACCGTTGCCAAGTGCATTTGAAGCACCATCAAAGTACAGGGTCCATCGGGATCCTTGTTCAGGTCCGTCATACGGTTCATTACTTTCAATGTTGTCCAATGTCATAATGTCCTCGTCAGGGAAGTCGAACCTCATAGATTGGTAATCTTCAACAGCTTGATGAGCTAGATGGTCCGCTAGTACACTCCCTTTTATAGCTTTTTGAGTTGTGTACTGGATATCATATTCAATCAGGATCATCTGCCATCTAGCGATTCTTCTGGATAAAGCAGGCTTCTCGAAGATGTACTTAATTGGATCCATTTTAGAAATAAGAAAAGTGGTATGTGTCAACATATACTGCCTTAGCCGGCGAGCAGCCCATACCAAAGCGCAACAAGTTTTCTCGAGCAGTGAGTAGTGAGTCTCACAGTCGGTAAACTTTTTGCTAAGGTGATAAATGGCATGCTCTTTTCGGCCAGACTCATCATGTTGGCCCAATACGCACCCCATTGAGTTATCCAAAATAGTCAGATACATGATTAAAGGCCTTCCTTCGAAGGGTGGCATCAAGATAGGAGGTTCCAGCAAATACTCCTTGATCTTATCAAAAGAAACTTGACAGTCATTATTCCATTCAACCACCTGATCTTTCTTCAACAGCTTGAAGATTGGTTCACAGGTAGATGTTAGGTGAGAGATGAACCTTGCGATATAATTTAAGCGTCCCAAGAAACCTCTAACCTCCTTTTTAGTGCGGGGGGCAGGCATTTTTTGTATAGCTTTGACTTTAGCAGGATCAACCTCAATGCCTTTGTTACTGACGATGAATCCCAAAAGTTTACCGGACCTGACTCCGAAAGTGCACTTGCTAGGGTTCAATCTGAGCTTATATTCCTTCAATCTGACAAACAGCTTTTGCAGATGGTCGAGGTGTTCTTCTTCTGTTTGTGAACGGGCTATCATGTCGTCTACGTAGACCTCAATCTCATGATGTATCATGTCATGAAACAAAGCTACCATGGCTCGCTGATAGGTTGCCCCGGCATTCTTCAGTCCGAATGGCATCACTTTATAGCAGAAGGTACCCCACTGCGTAACAAAAGTAGTCTTCTCCATGTCTTCAGGGGCCATTTTGATCTGGTTGTATCCCAAGAATCCATCCATGAAGGAAAATACCTTGTGTTGAGCTGTATTGTCAACCAAGATGTCGATGTGTGGCAGTAGAAAATCATCTTTAGGAGCCCTGTTTAGGTCTCTATAGTCCATACACATTCTGACTTTGTCGTCCTTCTTAGGCACGGGCACAATGTTAGCAACCCATTGTGGATAGGAAGTAACAGCCAGAAAGCCAGCATTGAACTGCTTCATCACCTCGGCTTTGATCTTTTCGGACATGTCGGGCCTCATTCGACGGACTTTCTGTTTGATTGGTGGACAGTCTTCTCTTGTAGGGAGACGGTGAACCACAATATCCGTATCCAATCCCGACATGTCTTCATAGGACCAAGCGAAGATCTCAACATATTCATTCAACAGCTGAACTAAACGCTCTTTGACATTTGGCTCCAGGTTGGCACCCACTTTAACCTCTTTCTTGTCTTCCTCTGTTCCCAAATTGATAGTCTCTAGCAATTCTTCATGGGGAAGAATAGCCCTTTCCTATTGTTGCAAAAGTCTAGCTAACTCTCCAGGCACATCACAGTCTTCATCACCTTCGTACTCGGCATGATTGACCAAATCTTCAGAGTCACCGAAGGCCAAAGCAGAATAGTCACCCATGGAATCCGGAGTGGATGGGTACCTGCATTTTGTGAGTGTGGGTGTGTGTAAGGGATAGCCATCTTTAAACAAAATAAAATGTAAAATGAAAGAAAATGAACACAACAGTTTATAGATGAAAACGTCCATGATTCATTAAAAATGGCATATGATAATGAAGAAATCAAGCCCTTACAAATGGACCTATATGCCCGGGAAAGGCACAAGGCAAAAAGAGTGTACGAGTTGTTTAATTATTACAAACGAAACATGAAACTGTTCAAAGATAAATTACTGATTGATGAAAGTGATGGGAACAAAGTCTTTCGCCTCCCAAATGCTTAATCCTCCTTCAATGGCTGGAAAGATCCAATCTTCAAAGTTATCTTCTTCATCATCATCTTCTACGGCATGAATTCCATGGTGAGTGATTTTTAAGGGTGGTCCTCCAGCCCGGGAGCGACGCACAGCTTTCTGGCCAGCGGCAGTGAAACCTAATCCGAACTTGTCCATCTCGTGAGAAAAGTCTGGTAGTTGACCCCACACCGTACTTCCTCCTTCTTTGATTACAGCCTCTGCATCTTTAAGGGATGCCATCTGAGACACATGCTTAGAAATGATAGGCACATCAGTCATTGTCTTTGCAACTGCGACTTCAGGAGAAACCTCTTCAAAGTGTTGGAAAGGCGTTTCTATGAATTCGCCATCTAACTCCACATAGCGGAAGGAGTTGAGGTGACTTATCATATACTCCTCCTCACCATGAACCGTTATGATCTTACCATGAACTGGATACTTTAGCATTTGGTGTAGAGAAGAAGTGACTTCCCCAGCATTGTGGATCCATGGCCTTCCCAACAAGCATGAATATGAAGGACGGATGTCCATCACATAAAAAGTAGAGTTGAAAATTTCTGTACCCACTTTGATTGGAATGTTCACTTCTCCATGAACCATCCTCTTAGAACCGTCGAAGGCTCTAACAATGATGTTACTGGGCTTTAGGGTCAAACTTTCACTGTCCAATCTGTCCAACGCCTTTTTTGGTAGAACATTTAGAGATGAACCGGTATCCACCAGAACATGAGCAAGCGTGGTTCCTCTGCACTCTACCGAGACATGTAACGCATCATTATGTTTTCTTCCCTTAGGGGTCAAATCAGCATCAAAAAAACCAAGACCATTATCGGTTGTAAGGCTAGCCACACACTCTTGAAACTGGTTCGCAGAAGTTTCTTGAGGCACGTATGCCGTCTTTAGAAATTTGATCAAGGCTTTGGCATGAGCCTCAGAGCAGAGTAAGAGAGCCAGCATGGAGATTTTTGAAGGGGTTTGCCCTAGCTGCTCTACGACATCATAGTCGCTCTTCTTGATTATCTTTAAGATTTCTTCCATATCTTTTTGGATGGTCTCAGGAATAACCACAGTCTGAGCCTTCGTCCTGACAGGCGCTTCTTGTATCCCCTTACCCTTATCAGTGGTAACAACAGAGGGTCTAGCTTCGGGAGCATCGATTTCTTCAATTACGGGACTTTGCACAGATGGCTTAACAGGCACAGAAGCTTTTGAGGGTCTGAAGACTGCCCATAGAGGAGCAATCTTCAAAGAGAAGATCCTTCCGCTGCGAGTTATCTTGCTCGTTCCCGCAATATTCCCTATATTAGGGGTTTCATCATCGGAATTCTCTTGGACTGATTCGATCTGTTTGACACCATGGTAGAAGATCTCTCCTCCATAACTCCATGGTATCGTCTTGTTGGACTTATACGGGATAGGCCCCGGCATGGTGATTTTCAGCGGCACAAACTTAGGATCAGGCATAATCTTAACAGGCCTTTTGCAGGTCTTGGAAAGATCGTCGAAGATGGTTATTATAGCAATCTCATTGATTGGAGTATCAAAGGTAACATGAGTAACATGGGTGATAGTATCAACGGGAGTCTTTTGAAAGAGGATCTCTTGGGTATCCATCAGGCGTTGGATGTCTGATTTCAACAGTGGGCAGTCAGTTTGCAAGTTTGAACAAAAGTAACAGTCTTTTCCACAGCCTGGGAATATCCCGGCTTTCATCAAATTCACCTTAATCACTGGTAACGGAGTCAAAAGGTCATCAATAGTGGTAACATGAAGATCTTCCACAATGGCATGGACATTATGACCATGTTTCGGCATAGGAGCGGATATCACATTAGGTTTTTCGGGAGCATCAAACACTACCTCCTTGGCATCTATCAAATCTTGGATCTTGTTTTTAAGAGCCCAACAGTTGTTGGTATCATGCCCTACACTGTCCGAGTGGTACGCATATTTTTCATTGGAATGATAATAAGGAGAAGAGGTATTGGGGTTTTTCGGCGCTTCTTTCAAGTTGGTAAAGTTTAACTTTAACAGATGAGGGAGGACCTGGGCCGGTGTCATATTGATTCGGGTGAATTTCCGTTTTGGCCTTTCTACCCTTTGCTGATGAGCTCTTGGTTGATTGTTGCGAGGTTGATCGGCTGAGGAGTTCTGAATCATCACAGCCCCCACCGTTGGTCGGCGCTCCGTCTTTCCTTGATTTCTCTGGGAATAAACAACAAAAGCCTCTTTCTTAGCTGGGAAGGTCTTCTTAACAGCAGTGGAAGCAGTTGCATCCTTCTGAATTTTACCACTCTTAATGCCAGCTTTGACCCTTTCACCTGTTAGTATTAATTCGGTAAACCCTGCAGATGAGCTCCCGATTAAGTGATTAAAGAATGGGCCTGACAGGGTCCCCAAAAACATGTCAACCATCACTCTATTTGACAATGGTGGTTGCACCCTTCCAGCCAAATCTCGCCACTTCTGGGCATACTCCTTAAATCCCTCATTAGAGGCCATACCCATACTTTGTAGTTAAGTACGAGTAGGCGCTAAATCTGCGTTGTATTGGTATTGTCGGTAGAAAGCAGCAGCCAAATCTTCCCAGTTATGAACATCAGATCTCTCAAGTTGATAGAACCAGTCCAATTGTGTACCCGACAAGCTATCTTGAAAAAAGTGGACCCATAGATCCTTATCAGAAGAGTGAGGTTGGATCTTTCTGACGTAGGATCTCAGATGCATCTTCGGACAAGACAAACCGTCATATTTAGCAAATATAGGTACTTTGAACTTGGGAGGAATGACGATCCCAGCAACCAACCCTAGTTCTTCGAAATCCAACCCGAGAACCCTTTGTACTTCCATGGCGGTCAGCCGATCCTCTAGGTTCTTATACTTATCATCCGCAGGAGGATATTGCTGTTCAGAGTAATCCTCCTCCTCTTCTTCCTCTTCCTCTTCAGCTTCAGACTCAGAGGGTATTGCAACTCCTTTACCTTTACTAACCCATTCATCAGACGTCGAGGGGAACTCGAGGACCTTTCTAGCCTGGCTTTCAAACCTTCTTCCCATAGTGGCCATACCAGTCCTTTTCTTCTTTTTCTCTTTCTCTTTCTCTTTCTCCAACAGTGCTTTAAGGTCCTCTTGACCCTTTGCTAAGGTCATGAGGAGTTGTTAAAATTGCGAATTATGTGCTTGCAGATCTTTAACCGTCTATTCTATATCCATCTGGCTGAAATAAATAACAGAAAGATAAGGAAACCTGGTGTGAAGACCTGTTTATGCATATGATGAATGATATGTTATTCATGTAATGCATTCAAGGATTCAGAAATTCACATTTGTTGCAAACAAAAAGAACACACGTCATATTAATAAGAAGAAATTTGTTAGTACATAAATGCCCCATGGGAAAAAATATTACAAAATTCTTAAGTGTTGAGAGTCTCCTCTTCATGAAGTCGGCGGGTAAGTTCCAAAACCTTCTTCTCACTGGCATAGAAGCTGGCTTCAAAAATGTTTCGTTCTTCTTTGAGTTGTATCCAACTCTTTTGCAATTCTTCCAATGATGTTGGTATGTCTGGATGTAGGAAGGTGTATGGAACTTCTCCTTCCACAACAGGCTCTTTGATCACGGGGAGAATGTGAGGATATGGCATCATATGATTCTGGGCACGGATTCGTACCCACTTGAGATAAGGCTCAAGGGGGATGGAATTCTTGTGTCCCAGTGTCTTACTATCCACTTTATTGGGCATCCTCCAGGCTCGGATAAACCTTTGTCGAAGTCCTTGAGCGTCGTTGTCGAAGTCAAAAACCAAGTCATGAATCAACATGTCGTGAGGGTCATCCCTTCGAGCATATCCAAACTGTCTTAGGGCTAAACAGGGGTTGTAGGTAATGCCTCCCCTAATGCCAAGTAGTGGTACATTAGGGAATTCCCCATAATGATCAATGATGATGACATTTTCTCTGGACCGAGAACACTAATGAACATCAGAATGT
Source organism: Vicia faba (assembly GCA_948472305.1). Classification (NCBI taxonomy): domain Eukaryota; kingdom Viridiplantae; phylum Streptophyta; class Magnoliopsida; order Fabales; family Fabaceae; genus Vicia; species Vicia faba. The sequence continues at coordinate 773,139,811 of OX451736.1, read as the reverse complement.
GTGAGAGTTATCAACTGTTGTAACCACCTTAAACCCTGCTTATTCTTCAAAACTAATTGAAGAAGGTGAGAAATAAACCACCTTGCTAGAAGAGGAGTACAACACATGAGAACACCTTTTTTCCTCATTGTTCGTGTGTAAAATGAGTGTAGGATGTCCCCAAGTAATGTAGGCACAGGATTCCGAGATATGAAAATCTTGACGATCTATAAGTTGATCAGGGTTTGGGAACAAGACCAACCCATAGATGAGGAGTGCCACAATCTCTTCAAAAGCTTGTAGATCTAGAGAATTCCAGCAGTCTTGTGCCTTCTCAAACAGAAACTTTGCCAAGAAACCCTTGACACCACTTTTGGTTTCCCAATGACCTTTAATATTAGATGGTTGCAAGTGTAAGGCTTGAGCAACATCTTCAGGCTTTGGTTCTCTTTCCGTACCGTTGTAGGGTAGTTGATGAAGAATAGGAATCCTCAGGAGTTGAGAAAATTCCTCCAAAGTAGGTACTAGTTGGTAATCAGGAAATGTAAAGTAATGGTGTATGGGGTCAAAGAACTGGAAAAGAACTTTCACCATGTCTTCTTCAATGTTGGAGTTGAGAAGTCTACCATGTCTTTCACTGAAAGGAGAATTCTCTGGAATCTTGGAAGTAAGCTCCTTGAGTTGAGGAGGGATTCTCACAAGGTTGACTTGAATTGTTTTCCTGCGAAGAGATTCCATGACCTGCAAAACAAGAACAAAGATGAAGATCTAAACCCTCGAAATGGTTAGTGGATGCATATGATGCTTTATGATGTTCATGATGTATGCACAAGCATATGTACAAACAAGTCACACAAGATCCTAGTTTCAGGCTTGCATGAGGTTTCATAGGTAAGTACCATCTTGAAGTTAGTTGGTTCAACCTATCCTATAAATAGTAATCGGGTTCTAAGGAGCTCAATATCACTGGATTATTTTCTGTGTTTATTGTTTTGGTTTAGCAACTTAATTGGCGACCAAAATATTCCAAGAAAACAACCCTCAATGAGTGTAGTATCGAGTATCTACCAACTTCAGACTGCACCAAAGTCGGTCATTTCACTACCCCTAAAAAAGACCAAGATGGTCAAGTAAGGTTCTAAGAGTTCATTAGTGCTTCATGACATCACTCAACGGCCTCGTATTCTCTTTGATTGACTCAAAGGCTACCGGTACTCACAACTATGTCGCACTAATATAGCTATTGCTTCAACCATGTCGGTATACCCGTACAGTTTCCACAACGTATTGTTATTTACCTATGAATGTTTCCCAAAAATCTGGGTGGAGGATTCAAAACCCAAACAATAGGACCAAGTGTAAAGCAATCAAAGCAAACAAGATAATCATGCAAAGGTGATCTAAATCCTAAGGTTACTCCACTTTTAAAATATCCCCAGCAGAGTCACCAGTTCTGTGATACGGTGGGAGAACTGACTTGAGGTTTTGCATTTGTGTTTGCAAATGTTTCGGTTTAGCAAGAGTCGCCACCGAATTTTTATTTTATCCTAAGGAAAGGTCAAAAAGCACAGGAAAAACCTTTGAGATGTTTTCTTAGGTTCGGGGAGTAGATTATGAAAAGGGAAGGTGCAAGCACCCTTTTCATCCAAGGTTATCCATGGGTTCTTAGTTACTTGTTTAGATCACCTGCTTTGCTTTTCCAATTGTTTGAAATGGTGTTTTGTGTGTGGTTTTGAAAGATGTTTTGAAAAGAGGCCATCGTTGTGGCAACCTTTGTAATGATTCTTATTTGAATGTATACAAAGGTGTTTTTGTCTTTTGAAAAGATTTCAATGTTTGAAAGTTTGATTTAGATAATGTTTTGAAATTGTGTTGTGAAGTGTGTTTGAAAATAACAAGGATGTTTTTGCAAGCTTTTGATCAAGTAACTAAGAGCTATCTACCCTAATTTACTCAAAGATCTTTCTTATGTTTTTAACCCTTTTGACAGTGTTGTTTCACCATTGCATTTGGTAAGCAACCTTGTGTTAGGATGTTTAAACGGGACAGGCGCGGGTCATCGTATAGACCATGATAGCAATTGTGTCAAGTATCTTTGGCAATTTTTGAGGGACTTGATCATTTTTATTTAGGCAACCAAGATAGCGTCATCGAGGGACTATGATCTTTTGTTTTGTTTTTATTTTGCCAAAGTACCCAACATGCATAACATGGCCTATTTTTGAAGGCAACAAGTGGATTGTAACCCTAGGGGTGAAAGTGTGTATTGTGTTTGATTTTCATGCATTTTTGTCTTTGATTAGGTCAAACTATTTGTTGATTAGGATTTTTGCATACAAACCCTAATTCTCTAATCATGGCATAATTGAAAGCGTAAAGTGCGAGAATTAAAATTATAAGCTATTACAACATGATTATAGGGATGGGGGTACAATCTTTGAATGGGGGGTATTTGACAAGAAATATAAACCCTAGTTTACTATTACATCCAAATTGAATTTAATTGCATGAATAATAAATGGATAATATTTAAATAAACAAAAAAAAAGACAAATATATCAAATAATATAAAATATGCAAAAAAAGGGGTTTTTGTTCATTGATGTATGTAAAATATTTAATGTAAAAAATAAAGGAATAAACAAAAGATTTATTTTATTTGTTTAAGGGTAAAACCCTAATTTCTTTAAGAAAATAAATACATTATATTATTTAGATACAATAAAATATATTAATATATGTAAAAATAAAATATACTTAAAAAAAGTATTTTTTAGTATAAATAAAAATAAAAGTAAAAATATAATATTTTATATTTTTTATTCTAGAGTATTTAATAAAATAAAAAGTATATATTTATATATGTATATTAATCAAATTAAATATGTACAAAAATAAAATATATTTAGGAAAATATTTTTAGTATGAACAAAAATAAAGAACAAAAATAAAAGTATAAAATATATATATTTTTCAAGTCTTAATAAATAATATAAAAGTATTTAAATGCCTTTTATGTTAGAAAAATTAAAATAAAATGCCAAATAAATGTGAAAATATTATGAAAATATTTTTGAGCATTTTTATGTTTGGAAATAAATAAACAAAATCAGAAATGAAAACAAAAACGCAAAAATATGAAAATACAAGAAATTGGGCCAGGGGGTGCAAAAAGAAAAAGGGGGGGTGTCAAAAGTAGTCAGGCCAAGCCCGGCCCAAAACTTCATCTTCTACCTCCAGCATTTGAAAAAAACGTGTGCGTCCCTGTACAAACTACCAAATCCTGTATACGTGCTCTATTGCAAAAACACACAACATCAAACTTGTAGAGAATTTCAAGACGATTCCAACTATATAAATAACTTGTCATAACTCTCAAAGACCAGAGAGAATTTCTCTTGCCCTAAAATCTGACCTAGTTTTTTGTTCATGGATGAAATTCTCTTAGCACGCTTAATATAAATGAAAACTGAGCATATGTACAGCTTCATGACAATGAACACTACATTTTTTATTCACAAACCTAAGGCTAAATGTTCCTAAATAGAGAGATAGAAAGTGGAAAAAACCTGTTTCAGTTGGATTCGTGTAGGGCAATGTAGTGCTTTTCAACAAGGCTTGAGATGTCTGGTAGCTTGCCTGAACTTCACTTGACCTTCTCCAATAGCTAGCTTGCCTTGAATGTCCTTGAATCAGCCTATAGAACTCAACCTGCACAAGCTCAAAAGGAAAATGGTGAACACTGTAAATGGAGTTACAGTTGGTGTTTGAGGTTTGGGATAGCTTGGGTGAGTTGAATGGAAGGTGTTTGAAGCAACTTGGAGCAAAACGCACGAGCCAAATGACCTATGGAACTCAAATTGCAGAACCTGCCCTGTTTTGCCAAAGGAATGTGATTTCTGGTTATGGGGTGTTTTGAGGCTCAAGCAATTGTGTTTCTAGCTCAAAGGGGTGTGAGAAAGATGTTCAAACTTTTTGTGTAAGTTAACATTGGCTGGTTTTCAAGTCCTCCAGTTTTTGACAAGTTTCTTGTTTTTGAAGTAAGAATGTGGAAAGTGAAGTTACAGGCCTGTACAGGCTATCAAATATGCTTGCATACTTTGCTCTTGGCCCCTCTAACTTGTGGATTTGATTTGCCCTCTGAGATATGGACCAATGCTCAAGGGATAGTGGTTTGACATAAAGCACAATATGGCAAAAATGGAAATGTGCCTTTTTCTACTTAGGGCTTAATCTTGTGTACAATGTCCAAATGGCCAAAACAAAAGCTTAGAATGATGGATTTGCATTTAATTATGGAGTGTGAAGTGGTTTAGAGGCCTGCAAACTAGTGTAAGGCATGCTGGTTTGAAAATGCAACTTACGAGAACATGAATATGTCATGGATGAAAAGTGAGTTTTTACCAACTTCAAGCCTTCGATTCTCCCTAACCACAAATGTGTTTGAGGAGTTCTTGGACAATTTGGAAATCTTGCAACATGCTCTATAATCCATCTTTGAAATGAAACTTGATATTCCAAGTGGAACTATGTGAAAAATGGACATGAAGATATGTCAAAATCCTGCCTAAACTAGGGCAAAATTTCACTAAGTTAAAAGTTTTTGGGATCCTTGTTCCAAAAATCATAACTTAAGATCCTAGCTTCTTTTGAGAAAACTTTGTGAATCAAAGTTGTAGACTTTGTGGAGGACTACAAATTTCATGTTTGAGGTTTTGTTTGAATCCATTTGCATCATGGTGAAAATATGGGGCAAAGTTAGGAAAAATTAAGAAAATTTCATAACTTAGAAAAATTCTAAGTTATGAAAATTTTCAATTTCAAACCCTAATTTGCAATTTTGGGTTTCTTGATGAACAAGTTTCATATTTTGACACATCTTGATGAAAAATGACCCTTGACACTTGATTTTGACCAAAAAGTCAAAGTTTGACTTTTTAGTGTACAGTCAAATTTTGATCAGTTGACTGAAAAATTCATTTGTCAATCCAATGCAATTGAGGTCTTTTGAACTTGTTGAATAGGTCAAGATGATGCTATTGAGTCCTTGAGTCCATGGTTGAACCTAATTTGCCATTGGTTAGGTCAAAAAGTCAGAAATTGCCTTTGTACAGTCAAAACCCTAAAAATGACTATTTTACCCTTTTGGTGATCTGATCAAATATCTTGTGGAATTATGGTCCAAACTTGATCAAATGGTTCATATGAGTTCATAATGTTGATGTGGGTAAAAATTCATGAGGTTTGACTGTAAATTGGCCACAGTTGACTTTTCCCCAATACAGCTGATTTCTAGGTCAACTATCCAATTGACTAGGCAAAAATTTGATTCAAGGCTTGAAACTTATGGACAAACTTATGAGTCCAATATGAAGTATGAAAGTCAATTTGAGCATTGAAGGTCCAAAAATCCCTGTGTAAACTCAAACCCTAATTTAGGTCAACAGTGCAAGGAGATGTCTTGAGCAGAGCAAACCCTAGCTTGATCTTGAGTTCCAAGAGCCATTGTGATGAGAAATATTGATAAAATGAGAGGGCAAATTTTGGGGTACAACAGCTAGTAATTAGGGTTTGTATAGAAAGATTAAAATCAACAAGTAGCAAACCCTAATTCAAGATAAACAAGCATGTAAATCAAACACATTTGCACACTTGCACCCTTAGGGTGATTCCACTTTGTTGTCTTACAAAAATGGCCATGTTATGCATGTGAGATATCTTAGAAAAAAGCAATAAAAAATACAAGATCATAGTCCCTCGATGACGCTATCAATGTTGCCTTTCAAAATGATCTTTATTGTACCCCAAAATTTTTCCTCTCATTTCTCAAAGAATCATCTTGGACCCTCAGGTTTGCTTTCATCAAATTCTAAGCTTTGAATTACAAATTTTCCAAGAAAGTCATTCACAAGGGCAAAATGGTCAAATACACTGAAAAGTCAAACTTTGACTTTTTGATTAAAATCACATTTCATCAAAACATGAAATTAGTTCATAAAAATAAGAAGTCAGAAATTACTTTGGAAAAATCAATTTTTTTAAGCATTTAGAAAATTTTCTAAGTGTTAAGAGGATATGATACTTCAGAACTTCTGGGCCAGCCCCCTTGCAAGTGCATCCATAATTTACAAACACGATTCAGAATATGACCCTTCAATCAGAACATAGGGAAGCAATGGTCTTCAATCAGAACGTGAATCTTCAGCATATGGAGGCTATGTTTTGTGCTTTGATCAGAGCCTCACTCTTCGAATCTCACTCTGATCTTCTACGATCAGAACATCACCAAATCCCAAAACCTCATTTGAGCAACCTGCTGTACTGCTATAGTACAGTCCTGTCACCAGCTGCCACAACGCTCCAAGGTGTTGCTGATCCAGTTCACGCCTGCGTTTTTCTCAAACCCCATAATTGCACCAAGTTAGCATGCAAAGATTGTGTTTAAAAAGCAACAGAACAGTATGCCAAAAAGGTTTAAAATCTCATTTGTTTTTCCCCCCAAAATCATAGCAAATCCATCTATAAATAAGTTTCTCCATCAGACGTTCTAGGGGCTGGCTTTTGGGAGAGAGAGAGAGTTATCAAAGAGAGAAAAGGGAATTGTAAAAACCTTCGCAAATCCTAAACAAAACATTTGGTCTTCCCTTTGAAAAAGAACATAATTTTTTATTTTCCCTTGCTCTCACTTACTCTAGAACACCTGAAGGCACTAGCTCAAGTCCCCAATACACGCTTCAGATTCAAGATAAGTCTTTCTGACTTTGCATCTTTTCATTCAGAATATTATTAATGTGTAAATATCATAGTATTTATGTTGACCATATCATTGCATAAGTAGAAGAAACTATGGATCAGAACTTCTTGAATAAAACTAGATTCAGAATTAGGATTAGAACTTCTATAAACTATTGTGCTTTTTTATCTTTCTGATTTGCTGTTTGTTAAGAACTGAATAAGTTGTTGATGCGTTGATTAATGTAAGGAAGGAGTTGAAATGCCACACAGAACTTCTGAGTTTTCCTCACTGTATTAACACACATAACTTCTGAGTTCTCCTCACTGTTTTAACACACATAACTTCTATGATTTTCTCACTATTTAAACACACTGAACTTATGACTTTCACTCACTGCTTTAGCACAACACTGAACTTATGAATTCTCCTCACTGTTTTAATACACAGAACTTCTAAGACTGTCTCACTATTTTAACACTCAGAAGTCCAGCACGTCGCAACCCTGAACTTCTGTGTTTTCCCTCTAACGTTGCTTGCAGGACCTCAGAGTGTATCAATCCAGAACTTCTGACTTCTTCTAAGGTTTCTTTCTGAACCACAGCGCATCTGACATCAGAACTTCTGATCCCCCTTTGTTTTGCTTTCAGCAGCATGCTAATTCTATATCTCATTATTTCCCTTTTTATCATTTTCAATATTAATACCCTTTTTATTAATATAAAAAAGACATAAAAATATTTTCTCTTTGTATTGTACATTACAATATGGTTGTAATAGTTAATTAGGATTTAAATTCTTGCAACCCTTCATTTGTAAATTTGTACCCCCATCCCTAAATAATGTAATAGCGTATGACCTTTACATTTAGGCAATTTATTGCTTTCAAACATAAATGCTAGTAATTAGGGTGTGTATGGCAAGACATAAAATCAACAAATAGATAACCCTAATCAAGACTAAATGCATGTAAATCAAACACACCATTCACACTTGCACCCTTAGGGTAATCCCATTTTGTTTCCTATCGGAAAATAGTCATGTCCCTCGAACACAGGCGTTTTAGCAAAAACCCCCGATAAAAGATCGTAGTCCCTCGATGACCCTCGATGTTGCCTTCGGTAAACAATCTAGTCCCTAAAACGACATTGCTAAAACGTCCCATAGGTTGCCTTCTATGACTATACAAACGTCCTACGTCTGTCCCTTCACATCCAATGATAGGGCTTCTTACCAAAACAATGGTAAGATAGCAACATCTACAGGAGGAGGAAAAGAATATCTAAGACCTTTTGAGTAGGTAGATTCGCTCCTAGTTGCCTGCTTGCTCACAACAACAAAATTTTATACACCAACACACTCATTTGAAACATTTTCAAAAGACAAACACTTTGTACGTGTTCTTATAGAAATGAGAGCCATTATAAAGACACCTTTTCAAAATCACTTTCAAAAACACATTCCACAAACACGTCTTTGAACTATTTTCAAAACAACACTTTGTACGCGTTCTTATAGAAACGAGAACCATTACAAAGACATTTTCAAAATACTTTCAAAACCCACACCACAAGCACATTCAAATAAAAGCAAGTGATCTAGCAAGCAACTAAGAGCCCGTAGATAACTACAGATGAAAAGGGTGTTAATACCTCCCCTTTTCATAATCTACCCCCCGAACTCAGAAAACATCTCTAAAGGTCTTTCCTGTTCTTTTCAGCCTTTCCTTTTGGATAAAAGAAAAGTCGGTGGCGACTCTTGTTATCCGCACAATTGCGATCAAATGAAAAACATCCAAGTCAGTTCTCCCACAGCGTTACAGAATTGGCGACTCTGCTGAGGAATAAACTTAAAAAAATGGGGTTACCTTAGGGCTATATCACCTTTACTTGCTTTCTTTGTTTGCCTTGAATGCTTTATATTATGGTTCCATGTTTGGGCTTGCTTTGATTCTCTACCCGAATCTGGGACACCTTTTTAGGTAAGTAGCAATAGATTGTGGAAACTGTCCGGCATAGACTGACACAGTTGAAACAACGGCTACGTTAGTGTGATACATTTGTTGGTATCGGTATCCCTTGTGTTGAATCGAGGAGAACACGGGGCCGCTGAGTGGCGTCATGAAGCACTAACTGACCTTAGAACCTTAATTGAACAAACTTGGTCAATTAGGATGTAGTGAGATAACCGGTTTCGGTGGAAAGCTGAAAATTGGTTGATACTCGATACTACACTCATTAAGAAATCTATTACTTAAAACTGGTTGAGAAAAATAAAACTGCTAAGGAAAATAATAGCTAAGGAAATTAGTAGCTAAGGAAAAATAATTCTGGAAAGTAGTAGCTCTGTGAAATATGTACGAAGAACAAAAGGGCAGTAACGGCGTGAACCTATTTCAGTGCATGAGGTCTACTATTTATATCTATCTTAAGTAAATGTTCGTGAGGATTTGTTGGAGAGTTTGTAAGGTTATTGAATCTTCGCGTATCTGACTTGGTGGAAGCAACTAACACACTTTTGTTGCAAGCTTTAAGGGACGTGGCGAAAATAATAGGAGATGTGACGTTCGTCAAAAGGGATTAGTGACGTTCGTCACTTACTTGGTCAATGCATACCGGTCGTCACGCTTGTTGTTGACTTCTTTTTGCGTGCTCCTTCTTTTGGGCTTGGGCTTATTTTTATTTATTGTAGCCTTTTTTTTCTTCTTTTTCTTCCTTTTCTTCATAATTAATTTGATACCTGCAAAATAGCAAAATATCGGCATAATACCAAATACAAAGTGATTTAATTTAGAATAAAAATGGAAAATAATTTAGTTAATTCAAGCTAAATATGCAACATATTTATGTGTTATCAGCATGAACAGTGGCATCAGGTTGACTGGTGCCCCTCCCTTCACTAGGATCTTATTGATCCCAACATTCTCCACTTTACCCCTTATGAATAGGGTTTTAGATGATTCTTCATGACTTGATTTGGGCGTTCGAAGAACACATTCTGTTCTTTGACTGCACCATTGTTCATGACATAATATCATACTGGTCTGTGCTTGGCCATTTTGACTTCATCATCCCCTTCAGGTTCTTTAGCCTCAGTCATTTGGTTATACTCATGAGGTAGTACAGAAACCACATTACAATTTAGACCCAGATTTGATTCTTCCTCTGAATCAAAATTGTCAGTTAACATGTCTTCATCTTCTATTGGCCTTTCTTGCCTTCTTTCGTTGGTTTTCTCCTTTCTTTTGGAAAAAAGCTTCCTCTCTACTGGCTTTTTCTACTCAGTTTTGTTTTGAGGAGGAAGTTAGTTGGTGCTAGATTCCCCCATGCCCTTCTCAACCATTTCCCTTTGTGCCTTCTTGATTCTCTGATGCCTCCTCCACAGAGACCTCGGCATTGGGTTTCTCCCCTTGTAGTTCTCAGACTTATAAGCCTTTTGTTTCGAAACTTGAAATTCTATCATGTAGGCTATATATGAGCCTCTTTTAAATTCAAAACTTCTCCACTTCTCTTGCCCTTGCCCCCTATTCTCAACTGGTCTTACCCATCTGTCAGTTGGAGCATTGGCAGGTGGCTTGAAAGTTGCCCTTTGATTCACTTGAGGATAAGGACTGTCAGGCCTTTGAGGGACTCCTCGTTTGTTAAACACAAACCCGCTCCTGGAATCTCCCCAACTGCCCCTTCATCGAGCAATTTGAACCCTTTCGTAGTTCTCCGCGACTTTTCTATCATACATTGCACTGCATCTGAAACACATCAAAGCCTCAGAGTGCTTCTTCTGGCAGCAAACAAGAAAGTCCAACAAATTTTCTCTAATTTTTGGGTACGCCACTTTCATCTGGTCCTCTTCTCTTTGGATGCGCCTTTCGACATCATCATCTCATCATGCTGGCTCATCTACACCATGTTCCCTTCGAAATGAAAGATCTTGGTGTTGCCTCCTTTGGATTAGGAATTCATACACCGAGACCGATCTCGGGGTCTTCTATGATTATCACAAAGGAGATATATCGAAAAGTACTTAAAAGGTTTGGCATGGAGGAATGTAAACTAGGGGATACCCCAATTGCTAAGGGAGACAAATTTAGTCTTAATCAGTGCCCAAAAGGAAACTTAGAAATTGAAGAAATGCAAAAGATTCCTTATGCGTCAGCAGTAGGGAGTCTGATGTATGCCAAAGTATGTATGCGTCTGGATATTGCATTCATAGTTGGGAAGCTAGGTAAATATTTGAGCAATCCAGGAATTGATCAATGGAAAGTAGCCAAAAAAGGTTTAAGGTATTTAAAGAGAACAAAAGACTATATGCTCACATATAGGAGGTCAGACTAGTTAGAGATCAGTGGATACTCTGACTCAGATTTTGCTGGATGCCAAGATAGCAAAAGATCCACTTCAAGCTATATATACATGTTGGTGTCATACCCCAAATTTGTCCGCTTTAGTGTTAATAGTCAATTTGATTTATTTTGTCGTTCTTCTGCTAATTTTCTTTTTGTCATTACATTTGTTTAAAATTACATTATGTACGCTAATATGTAATCAATTATTCTGAAATTAATTTGGGCTTTCATTTGTATTTTATTTATTTGTTCTATGGTCACTTTTGTATCTATTGGGTTCATCATTTGAAAAAAATCTAACAAGCCCATTTAAATGTTGATAAGTCAATTAAGGGAGGGGGTGTAGTGAAATTTAGGTTAGTTTGTTAATCTCATTGTGTTGGCCCAAATTACCTTCAGATTGACCGAAGTCAACAATGTTTTATCATGTTTGTCTTATTATTCAATTTTATAAAAACTTATGTATTTGTTTTGGTTGACTAGAGACAACATTTATTTATCATTATTTTATTTTATTTAATATTATTTTTTATTATTTTTATTATTTTATTTTTGGAAATGTTGACTAAAGTCAACGAAGGGTTAGAAACCCTAATTCCCAGCGGTGCATTTTGTTCTTCTTAATCAAGTCACTCAAAGCCCAATTTCCAGAAATCTTTCTGAATCAAATCTGAAGTGAAATCAAATATTGGATTGAATTTATCTTTACAACGAATTTATGCATACAGGGCGTCCAAATTCGTTACAATTACATAAACCCTAATTCCTATTTTTACAACAAGATCTAATCAAATTAAATCTTACAAATTACATTCAATCAAACTCTAATCTAAAAACCTATAACTGCAAATCACACTAACTAATTTCCTAATTCATACTAATTCCTAACACTATAAAACCGTAAGTGCTAAACAGAATTAAGGATGACAAAAAAACCTTGGAGAACTCTTGCTCGGTGTTGCGAATCCTTAGCCAATCACTAAAGCTCTTCGTTCAAAAAAGAGGATTAGGGTTCATCATTAGAACCCTGATTTCTTTAAACTAAGCCCCAACGTTGTATCTGCGAGAAGAAGGAGAAAGAGATTAGAGGCGAGGAAAAGAAATCTGAAGGGGAAATTATACAAGAAGTATCACTACACAGACGGTAATTCTAATCCACTTAGCTTAGGGTTAATCGTTGTTATTGTTGTGTTTGTGTGAATGATTGGTGTTAAATGGTTGAAATTTCTGGAATTTTGATATTTAGGGTTAGGGTTCTTGGTATGTAGGGTTAGGATTCATTTGGGTTGGGGGTTCAAAGGGGTTAAGGTATACATTGTTAGGGTTCATACAAGAACCCTGGGGTTGGGGTTAGAACACATAGGGTTCTAAGGGCTTAGGGATGAAGTTGTTATGGTTCTTGGCGTTTTCCAAAATCAGGTGGAGTCCCTGGCGGACTCACGCCTGAGACGGTGACCTTCACGGCCACCCACAGTGGCAAGGGATGAAGGTATAAGGCGATTCCCGGTCGCCTGAGTTTTAGAGAGATGGGAGAGCATCTCTCTTGGTTTTTTTTGTGTGTGAGAGAATGGCTTAGAAAGAGAGTTGGAGGAAAGAAAAATGAAAAAAATGGAATGAAATCGTTTATATATTCCCTTTGTCTCTCCATGTACACAACTAACATACTCCCTCGGTCAAACTCTTCATCTTAACCCTTTGTTTGTTTTACTTTGAATGAACACTCTAGAGCTGGTCTCTGGTGGCCTTTTGATTCAGATCAAACATTCCAAATACGCCAATATATCGTAAGCGTGTGAGTCTTCTCACAAATTGTCTAACAGATCAAACAAAGTTATTTGGGTCAAGCCAACTGTTATCGGCACCCTCAAAATCACTTCTTCAACATAATTTGTACCCCCTCAGTGCCCTGGGCTTAAACAAAACTCTGAGATTAGGCCCTTGCTATTTCAACCCCCTATTTTACTACATTAATAAGAAATGCACCCCCGTCTTTAATTAAATAATTTTTTAATTTATTTAATTATTTGTTTTGTTTTATTTTATTTATTTTATTTATTTAATTTATATATCATATAATTATCAATTCTTCTCATATCATTTTTTTATCATTTTGCATTAAAATGATTTTTTTTGCATTTTTTCATAAAACAATCATTTTGCTGAATAAATATTGGACTATTGTTAAAAATATATATTTCTAATAATAAAAAAATAGTTATTTATTTACTAATTTCAAAATACTAACCCTTTTTATTAGTTCATCAAATATCTTTCATCATTCGTATTTATCATTTTTCAAACTTCATGCATTTTAAGAAAGCTAACCCATCAGATTTAATATATTTTTTTACTAACATAATTTTAATTCCAATATTATTTTCAAAAAGGATTGTGAATATATTTTCTATATTAACTGCGAACTTCGTTTACGACTACGCTATTTTCAAATCGAGACAAGGTTCTAGGATAATTCTAAAATATTTCCACAATCCATAAATAAAACTAACCAAACACATACGAATTACGAATTTGGACTCTGATTCTTCACAATGAGATACGTAGGCACGCTGTTTAAACCAATACGAGCTCATAACTAAAAAACTAAACTTTTTTCTCAAATTCATAGAAATAATAACTTTTAAGTAGAAATTCCCTAATCTACCCTTAGACCTAGAAAAGGAACCCCTTCAAAACAAAGGAGATGAAGGGTGTCTAACACCCTCCCATCGTCGAATCAACTCGCGACTTTAGAATCTCTGTAAAAATTAAGATTTAGAGTTTCACTATCTTTTAAGTCTAGGGTTTTTGAGGTGCTTTCTACTTATAGCATGTTTTTTTATTAGTTTATTGTTTATCGATTATTTATTACATTATTATATTTATATCGTGTTATTGTTGGTGGATTTTAAATTTCAAAAAAAAAATCAAACTTTGAAAAGAAGAATTGTCAATTGAGCAAGGGGATTAACACTTTTCCTAGATCCCACGCATTCCAAGCTACCTCTTAGCATCCCTCTGTAATAACACCCAATTTCTTCTCTCAATCTCATTATCAGACAGATTTAGATCGGATTTGGAACTTACCTGCTTGGTATTGATGCTTCTGAGTTGACCATTGCAACTAGCTCCCGACTTCTTTCCCTTCTTCTAGTTTTTCTTTTTTTCTTTCATTATTGTCAGTCTTCTCTTTCTTCTTTGTTTGAAAATTTGTGCAGCTCCCGTCAGTTTGGTTGATGAATCCCAGTAGACCCCATTGCTTGCCTTCTCCCTTGTTGTGATTTCCTTCTCCATGATTCCAGTTCGGGACTTTTCCCCCATGATTCTACTAAATTCTCTGCTGCTCTCACATTGGGTCTCCATCTCTGATGATGGCTTGTCTTCTGACTGAACTTTGTTTACCCGTTCATTCCTTAAAGTGTTTGCTCCCTGTTCGCCACGATTAGATATTGTGATGGGTCTGGGATTTAGGTGTTCAGATATCGGTGGTTCAATTAGATTTCCTATTATTTCTTTGTTTTCCAATATTTTTGTGTTGTCGTCTTCATTTTCGCCTTTAATGTTCCTTTCCACTATCTACTTGTTGGTGAGGTCCATTTGACTCAACTTCAAAACACATATTTTTTAAATGGGCTTTTCTGGTCCTCATTTGTTTGTGCGTTTACTAGGCCCAACTAAATCTGATTCATTTGTATGCTTATTCAGTTTAATGTTTTTTCCGTTTCCCACTATTTGTTTGCTCATACTGATTGGTTCCTTTCGTTCTGCATTAAATGCGCGTAACTGTCTTCTACCTTCTTCGATGACTCTTCATCTTCCGAAATCTCCATTGATGGAGAGATGAATGAATCTTCTAAGCCCACTGAGTCAACATCATCATCTTCCTCGGATGGGATTTCTCCAAGGTCATTCTCTTCGGCCTCAGTAGCAGCCGCACAGTTCCTCAGTAATGTGAATGGAGTAACTCACTCTGGTAATCTGGACTTACGTGACTTTGTTTATAGCCTCCAACAAAGGTAACAAAGGTGTTCTTATGCACACTCTCGCCCTGTCTAGCTCTCCAATTCTTAAGTTACCTGATCCATTTTAATAAATCTGCTGAAAAAAAGTACCAATATCGACAATGTTTTCCTCCTCCACGCAAGTACCGGAACCCTGAAAAATTTGACCCATGCATATCGGGCTCCTCCCATGTCTCTAGGTTCTCATTCAAATTGAATCTCCTGCCAGTCAATTTTTTGCCACATTCACATAGTAAACATAATAGAAACTGTTTGTGTGTTTATTTGACTGCATGACGACAAAAACTGCAATTAAATTAAAATTATTTTATAATAAAGTTAATAAATAGGGAGAGAAGAAACAATTCAAAATAGAAAATGTATTTCAATAATAGTTAAACACTAGTACTATACAATTATGAATTATCCATATAGTTATAGATATTTAAATTTAAACCATCTTAGTCAATTCATGTATGCTACATTGTAACCTCTCAATTTTCAAAGTTTCAAATTTAAAATAACCCACAGCTTCCGGTACGGCGTCACTGACACTTTCCCCTTCAAGTTACGTAATAATAAAAATCAACACCCACGTGCGCGCAACTCCTACGTGTCAACTCTGGGTCCACCTCAATCTGATGCCACGTCATCATTCACAAACCTTCGTAACCGAATCCGTTTCAACTCCGCAACAACCTCCCTTGAATCAGGTCTATCATCTTTATCCGCCGCAACACACCGGAACGCCAACTCCGCCACAGCCGCCACCGCGTCAAGCGCCTCACCGTCGTTCCCCAAATCAAGAACCGGGTCAAGTACCTCCCTCAACTGACCCGTATGAATCCTAGAAACAACCATATCAGCAAGAGCCATCTCACGTTTATCCCTACAATAATCCACAGCTTTAAGCCCCGATATCAGTTCAAGCAAAACCACACCAAAACTATACACGTCACTCTTTTCCGTTAACCGGAACGACCGGTGATAATCCGGATCTAAATACCCCGGTGTACCTTGAGGACCGGTCCAAACGTAACCACCAGACGACGCTGTTTGACTCGTTTCTTGCAAAATCAACAGCCTCGATAACCCGAAATCACCGACTTTGATTCTCATATCCTTCTCAACGAAGATATTCGACGACGTTATATCTCTGTGAACTATCGGTGGCTTAACCGCAAAATGAAGATACTCCATCGCTAACGCCGTTTGTATAGCAATATCAAGCCTCGTTTGCCACGTCAGCTTGTAACCGTTTCGTTTACTCTTGGAGCCGTGAATGTGTTCCGCTAGGGTTCCGTTTGGAACGTAATCGTAAACGAGAATCAGACCACGAGGATCGCTACAGTAACCGTGAAGTTTGACGAGGTTTGGATGGTTGATTGAAGAGAGAATCAGAATCTCGTTGCAGAACGATTTTGATGAGAACGCGGAAGTGTGGTTTGGGTTTTGACGGTGGAGGTGTTTCACGGCGGCGAGTTTTCCGTCTCGGAGATTGCCGAGGTAGACCGAACCGAATCCACCATCGCCGAGTTTTCGATTTGGATCGAAGTTGTTAGTGGAGGAGTTCAGTTCGTCGTAGGTGAAAACCGGTGGGAAGAGATTGGCGGAGTGGTGGTTGTGGAGGAAGGCGGTGGTTGGATCTTCTGATACTGATTGTTTGTTTAAGCTTCTGGATCGGAGAATCGAGATTGTTACTGTGATAAAAAGGAGCAAGGAAGTGAAAGCGATGATAACCGCGAAAACAGCAATTTTGTTGAGCTTCATTTTATGAATCCATGGTGGTGAAATGGTTTCTTTAGAATGGAAACAGATGAAGTGTTTGCTCGGGTCTGATGAATTGTAACCGCAGAAGCCGTTTTTGTTGAGACAATGTGTGCAATTTGTGAAGTAAGTGTCTTGTGTTAGTGCTTCATCCCATTGAAGTTCGATACCGAAAGTGAGTATCTCGTTGAGGTAACTAAGAACATCGCTTTGGCAACTGGGTTCGGAATCCGAAACAGAGTGATGCATAGATCTACAGTTAGTGAAGATCTCGGTTGGGTTTTTGATGATTTTGCATTGCCAAGGGCAGTGGGTGCAATTGGGGAGGGTTGGAGGGGGACATGGTTGGAGAAAAGAGAGACGAGAGCATAGTTCATCTGAGAGAGTGAATGGGGTGTTTGAGAGGTTGATGGGTTTGTTAGGGATTGGGGACGATGAAGATGATGAAGATGGGCAAGTGTTGTTGTTTGGTGGGTTGTGAGGGGAGAGTAAGATTGAGGAAGAGTTGGGTTTGTAAGAGATGATGGAGAAAGAGAGGTTATTGATGGTGAGGAAAGAGTGGGGAGATGAGCAGTTTAGTTGAAAAGAAGGGTGGCCACAGCCTGGTGAAGATGAGAACGGGAAAGGTGGGGTGGAGGAGAACGGTGGACAATGGTGTGTTTTTGTTGTGTTTGGCTCATTACTAAAAGAGCATGTGTGTGTTGAGGTGGGAAAGAGTAGAAAGAGGAAGATGAGAAGAAAGGTTGAGGGAAACATGGTGATGGGTGACGAATGAAAGTGGGGTTTGTAGAGTCATTAATGAGAAGTGATTTTTGTTTTAGATGGGATCTTAAGGAAGGTGAGTGGAAGGGTGTGAGAAAGAGAGCTACTGGAGCTACTAGTGACTTGAGAGTAGAGAGGTTTTTGAAGTTGGGGAAAGAAAGGGTGAAAAGTGAAAGAGAGCGAAAAAAGAGGGGCACGTGCAGGGAGGGAACATAGAAAAGACAAACACTCTCCGAAAAATTGCGCAGAGGTTTCCTAAATATACAAATTTATTAAAAGTGGAGAGGCAATATTACTACAAGTACTACTTATTCTAAATTTCTAATTCATTAATTATATAACTCAGTTCTATCATGAGTAGCGTATATAGGGTCTATGCTGAAGGGTAAATCCAACAAGACAAATTTAAAGTACACGAGAATACGTGGGATTTTCTTAAGAAAATACCCAATTTTGATTTTGAAACTAATGGGAACGGGTCCAAATCTCCTGCATTCAAACAAACACACATTCACGCATTCAAGTGTGTCAGATCGTCTGATCAAGATCGAACAGCTCTGATTTAAAGTTGTTAATTTTAAATAAATTAAATCTGTTTTTTTTAAACAAGTTAATCAATATCAAACAGTTTCTATCATTTTGACTATGTGAATGTGGCAAAAAAAAAAATTGACTGCAGAAGATTCAATTTGTTTCCTTATGGTTTTCTTTTTAGTTAAAATTATCGATTAATTATAGTATGAGACTTAAAAATGAATAGAATTTAAAATATAAAAAAATCATAAGAGATACTTAAAAGTGTACATATAATAGAAAAAGAAGTGTGTTTCAATGATAATAATAAAAAAGAATAGGGAAAAGAAGCATGTCTTTGAAAATACTATTCCCTGTCTCCTTTTCTCCAAAATTCCTCAATTATAAAACGCTTTTAGAACAATTTCTTGGTGATTATGGTGGAATTTATTGGTTAGAATTGTCAAATTTGTCTAATAGATGTTCAAAGATGATCTGGCCAAACTCTTGGTTAGAATATGTAGTATGTTGATTATAAGTTGTATTAAAGAGAGATATATGATCCCAATATTTAAGTTATTATATTGTTTTATTGTCATGGTGTAGTTTTAAGCTGTATTGATTGTTGTTTTATTGTCATAGTGTAGTTTTAAGCTATATTGATTGTTGTTTTATTGGCATAGTGTAAGTTCAAAGGTGGTTTGATTTTCATCTTGAATTGATCAAGGATTATGTGGATTCATAATTGATCTTACCGGATTAGATTTGGACCGTCACGACTGGTTCCGAGCGAAAGTTGAACGAGATGGGGGGTACCTGCAAGGCACTCCGATGCTGAAGTGGGTGATGGTACGAGCAGGCAAAAAAGTATGTGTATGGGTAAAAAATACATATTTGACCCTCTAGGAATAAAGGGTATTTATAGCCCCCAGCGCCGGGCCAAGGTCCCTTCATTGGGCCGACCAGGACTGACCCAATAAAGGAACTGTCAGGTTCTACGAGTGTAGTGGGGACCCGCACGTGGTCCCTTTCCTGATGATGCTCTGCGAGAAGTACGGAGGGACGAGGACGCGGTCTTTTCGGAGTTCAGGTGATGGAGTAACGGTCATAGTCTGCCCTACGAGGAGGGTGCTCGAGCTGGGCTCGAGCTGGATTTCATGTGGTCGATGACGTCATGTTCGCGGGCAGCGGCGGGCACGGCTGCAGCTTCTGGTCGACGTGCTGGCGGGAATCTTCGGGTGCGCGCTCCTTGAAGAGTTGCTTGAATTGGGCCTTTGTTCTTGCTCTTAGGCCAGGACGGGCCCAGTCCAGAACAGGAGCCCCCCAAGTCGTGGCTCTTGGAGCAGGAGTTATGACTTGATCTCAGCTCGTCTTTGTCACGGGGCCTTATGCTCGGCCAGGATATTTGCTTCCCCGTGGTTGCTCGAGGAGTTTCTCATGTGTTGCGTTCGTGAGATAATCCCTTTCGAGGCGTGCTCGGGGGATTCTTTGCGGGTTGTGCTTGTTGGGTATACGAGGTAAACCTTGGGAACCGTAACGCCACCCTAGTGAAAGTAGAGTCATCATTGCCTAGGGGAGTAGACGTCGAGGAGGGGAAGCTCGTGGTTCCCCGGGGTGACGTTTCGTATTCCACGCCATCCTTATAAATAGGATCCTTGGGTCCCATAATCTGTTTTTCCTCTTCGCGCTTCTCCTCCTTCCTCTGCCTTTGCCGCCGCTGTTTTTTCAGAATTTCGTAGGACCACCGTGCCTTCCGTCGTTGATTTTCTTCCCTGCCGCCGTACATCCTTCCTAACTTCCAAGTAAGCGTTTATCCCTCATATTTCTCTCTGTTGTAGGTAGCAATTTCCATTATTCGTATGTTAGAAATCCGCATCTGGGTAGCAATTTCCATTATTCGTATGTTAGAAATTTGCATCTGGGATTAGCGCCCGGTAAATTTGTGTTCAAGCCCGGTAGATCCATGTTTGTGCTCGGTAAACGCGTGCTTGTGCCCGGTAAACGCATAGCTTTAGGTATGTGACTCGTGATGTTGCCCGGGATCTTCATGGTTTTGGGCGTATAACCTATGATACTGCCCGGTAAACCCATAGTTCTAGGTTCAGGATTCATGATATTGCTCGTCATATTCATAGTTTAGGTCGACGTACTCATGACTGGCCGGGACGTTGGCCCTTTTAGGAAGTAGGTAGGACGACTCGTCGCGACACCTTAGCATCGGGTAGGTGGAACCAGGCTCTTGTTCGAGTCCTCGACGTTTTAACGCGCGCGAAGTGTGACTTGGCTTGTCGTGCCCTTCTTTCCGTCAGTTACGGCGAGCGTATGGATTTGCTCTCGAATTTCACCGGTTTCCTGTGCTTTGCAGGTAAAATGGCTGATGAACCGGAGTCTTCGGGGCGCAACGAGGTCGAGGACCAGAGTGCCGAGGAAAACATAACTCTAATTGATATCGTTGATGACCCTTTGCTGGATTGGGTGGGCGCCGAGCCCAGAGGGATTGCCTCGGCATATAGTCGGCGCAGTCGGAGTGCCTATACTATCGTTGAACATGGCGGTAGTCAGCCGGGCTTCTAGAAAAACTTTGTGGTCACCAGACCGTCTCTTGACGCGCGGATATGCTCGGAGTTCTCTGAGTATGGGTTTCCCATGTATGAAATCGCGTTCAAGGACCTCGGCCTCAAGCTCCCCTTTAGTGATTTCCAGGTCGGGGTATTCAGTCATCTGGAGTTGGCCCCCTCGCAGCTTCACCCCAACTCGATCGTCTTTCTTTGGGCGTTCGAGCTAACGTGTTTCTTTTTAAGGATTGGGGCGACCATCCCTCTCTTCTTCAGAGTTTTTCATTTGCAACGCCAGTCTCGGGGAGGTAGGCATAGTTGGGTTTCCCTGAAACAGTCGAAGAGGTTGTTCAGGATGTACATGGATTTGGTCCGGGGTTTCAAGGACAAATGGTACGTCGTGCGGCCGATCACCCAGACTGCTTTGGATTATGTATATGAAGAAGAGACTGCAGTGACCGACGACAACGGGGAGCCTCTTATGGACGGTGAGGGTCGCCCGGTGTTGGGGCGCGTAGCTAAGTTCTCATTGCATTGGAGCTCGCGCCACTATGAGCATGGTACCGGGAATTACCATACACCCGCGAGAGGGATGAGTGACGAGGACGAGGAAGCTTACGGTACCCTTCGCAGATATGTCGACAATTTCTTCCCTGCCTGGTGGGCCACGAAGGAGGGAAAGGACATTCTCGACGAGGATGGTTACCCGACCTTCGAGGCCCTTCCTATAGATACCAAGGCGCTTGTGGAGTGTCAGTCCTACGGGCAGGCCGCGAACCTACTAGGTTACCTTTTGTCTTATAGTTTTGTTCTAGTTTCTTCGTTTGTTACTTGCTCGTAACTAACCCGGGTTTTATTTTTTGCAGGTCATATGGCCGGACGAAAGGAGAGGCTTCTAAAATTGACTCAAGATAAGAAAGTCAACAAAAGGATGGTGCGAGTTCCACAGGCGACGAGGATGGGCCCGCCAACTAGTTCGGGTGATGCTTCTGGCGAGTCCCCGGAATCCCAGGACGTCGAGCAGCATATTGATCTGATACCGAGGAAGAGAAACCGGGAGAGAGCCAGCCGGAAGTCGGCGACGAGTCTGGCGCGGTGAGGGCCTTTGGCTTGCCCCCCTGCTTTAAAGAAGAAGGCATCTTCGAGGGGTTTCCCTTGACAGTAAGTGCCGAGGAAACTGAGACCATCAGGCGGCTAAACAAAGAAAGTCAGAGAAAGCATCTGGCCGCCAGTATGGTCGGGATGGTCAACATGGCCGAGATGGTCATTGTCCTCGCTGAGGAGGCGGAGGACTCTGACCGCGTCAAAGAACTGGAGCTGGAGAAAGTTGCCCTTGCTGCGAGCTCTCGAAAGTTGAAGGCTGCTCTGGAGCGATCTGAGGAGATGTTCCGCGAGCAGGCCGAGCTGCTGGCCACGGAGAAGGAGAACTCGGGGAAGGTTTCCGAGGAGAGGGACTGTTTTCTCCTGGACCGGGAACGCTTGGGGACCGATAATGATCGTCTGGCCAAAGAAGTCGAGGATCTGAAGGCCGCCATGCTCCCCGCCGAAGATGAGTCGGAGGAGACAGTCCCCTTGCAAAGTCGCTCGGGTCTGGTCGCACAGATTCATCTCCTCGAAACGGACTGTGTTGGCGCCTTGGCGGATGGTTTTGAGGCCGCGGTTAGCCAGCTTACTTTATTGAATCCTGGTCTAAATACCGAGGGGGCGGGTTTCATGTCCCAGATCATTGATGGCCAAGTCGTGCCTCCTCCCGAGTCTCCTGTTGTGGATGATGGCAGCCCCGGGGAAGTCTAGTCGTGGAATTCTGGTCGGGTCTGCGCGCCTATTTTTTTATAGTTGTTTTTTGGGGCCTGCGTGCCCGTGCATATTTTTTGGGCCTGCGTGCCCGTGCCTGTAATTTTTGAACATCACCGGCCTTCTTGGTCGGTTTATTTTTATTTGTTTTTGCTTACGAGTCTTTGAATGAATGTTTGTTTTCGACCTTTAATATTTGCTCGTGCCTTCGTTTTTACATTTTGTGATAAAATTTGTCTAAGTTATGTCCCTGAGTTTCGCATGTGCTCGGCTGTTACTTTGAGGCGAAATTTGCCCAAGTTTTTTCCTCAGGGCACACTTGTGCTCGGCTTGCTATTTTGTGGCAAAATTCGCCTAAGTTACGTCCTCGAGTTACGTTTGTGCTCGGCTGTTATTTTGTGGCAAATTGCCTAAGTTACGTCCTCGAGTCACGTTTGTGCTCGGCTGTTATTTTGTGGCAAATTGCCTAAGTTACGTCCTCGAGTGGAGAATCTTTCGACCCATTTGGTGGTCCGACGTACTTCGAGATGCGTCGGGCGTGCGGAGTAAAACCACTTTCTTGGGCGTATGACCTAGATCGGGGTCGCTTGCCCGTGGCGTGAACTGCCCATCGCGAGCTGGGTGTTCTGCCATACGGGTACTTCGACGGTGGAGCTCGGTTGAGGTGTCCATGTCGGGCACTGTCGTTCGCGCTCGTTTGGCTGAACGATGTTATGTCGTTTGGGCGTAGATTGGGCCCGTACCTTGGCCTTTCTACGTGGTCGAGACATTTCTCTCTGTTGACTGGATGTGGGTGTCCGACGACGAGAGTCCTTGGTGTTTAAGGATTTTTAACTATAATACTGCTTTAGTTTAGCAGCGTTCCAGGGTCGTGGCAATGGTTCTCCATCTAGTTGCTCGAGGTAGTATGCCCCGGTACCTGTGGTGCCATGGATGTGATAAGGCCTTTCCCAGTTCGCGGCCAATTTCCCTTCGCGGGAGTCTTTCTGGTTTCTTCGTAACATCAGGCTGCCGATCTCGAACTTGCGTTTAATGACCTTATCATTGTGATGCAGGGCCACTCGTTGTTTTAGGGTGGCCTCACGCAGGGCCGCACCCGATCGAATTTCCTCGACTAGGTCGAATTCGTCCCGGAGTGCCTCGTCGTTCATTTCTTCATCGAGGGGAGTTTCTGTCCGCCTGGAGGGTTCCCTGATTTCTACTGGGATGACGGCCTCGGTGCCGTATGTTAGTCGAAAGGGGGTATCGCCCATCGTCGAATGGGGCGTGGTGCGGTATGCCCACAAGACACTGCAGCTCCTCGACCCAGCCTCTCTTAGCTTCGCCGATCCGGCGTTTGATTCCTTGGAGGATGACTCTGTTTGCAGCCTCGGCTTGCCCATTGGTTTGAGGGTGCTCGACCGAGGTGAAGTGTTGTTTTGTTCCCAGTTTGGTGACGAAGTCTTGGAATCTGTGGTCGGTGAATTGGGTGCCGTTGTCGGTGACCAGTGCTCTCGGGATCCCGAATCTGGCGAGGATGTTTCTTTTGTAGAAACGAAGGATGTTGTGTGAGGTGATCTTCGCAAGAGCCTCGGCCTCTATCCATTTCGTGAAATAATCCACTGCCACAATGAGGAACTTGTTTTGGTAAGTTCCTTGCACGAAAGGACCAAGGATATCCATCCCCCACCATGCAAACGACCATGGGGATGACAGTATGCTCAGCTCGTGAGGGGGGGGGGGCGAGGTGCATGTCTCCGTGCCTCTGGCACTTGTCATACTTCTTAACGTGTTCCTTGGTGTCCTGCTGCATTGTCGGCCAATAGTACCCCACTCGAAGGGCTTTCCTCGCCAGGGACTTACCGCCCATGTGTTGGGCGTTAATCCATTCGTGTATCTCCCGTAGCACCTCGGGGACTGTGAATTAGTCGATGCACTTCAGGAGGGGAATGGAGAATCCCCTGGGTATAGTTTGTGCTCGAGCACCACGTAGGAGCATGCTCGTCTCTTCGTGATGGTTGCTTCTGTCTGGTCTGAGGGGAGTTCGCCCTTTGTCAGAAAATTGTACACCGGGGTCATCCAGGACGAGGCGTCTCCTATGGCGTGTACCTCAACTGGTGTCGAGGGCCTCTCGATACTCAGGCGTGACAGGGATTCTTATATGACGGATTTGTTTCCGCCCTTCTTTCTCGTACTTGCGAGTTTGGACAATATGTCTGCCCTTGTGTTTTGCTCGCGCGGGACGTGTGATATTTCTGCTCGCTCAAATTTTATCATGTGTTTTTTGACTAAGTTTAAGTATTCGACGAGGCTGTCGTTTTTGGCTTGGTAACTTCCTTGGACTTGGGAGGCAACGCGTTGTGAGTCCGTGAAGATTTGTATCTCGCGGGCTCCCAGGTCCTCGGCTAGCCTTAGTCCTGCGAGCAGGGCCTCGTACTCTGCCTGGTTATTGGATGTCGGGAAGGAGAGGGTTAATGAGTGTTCGATCACTACACCTTCCTCATTTTCCAGGAGGATCCCCGCGCCGCTTCTGGACGAGCTGGAGGCTCCGTCAACGAAGATGGTCCATTTGTGCTCTTTCCCTGCGGGCGGGTCGTGAGCAGTCATTTCCGCGACGAAGTCGGCCAGAGCTTGTGCTTTCAGAGCTTTCCTGCTCTCGTATTGAATGTCAAATTCAGAGAGCTCTAGGGACCATTTCAACATTCGGCTTGCCATGTCAGGTCGACCTAAGAGTTGTTTTACCGGTTGGTCGGTTCGCACGATGACCGTGTGGGCCAGAAAATAGTGTTTGAGTCTCCTCGCCACGTTGACGAGGGCTAGAGCCACTTTTTCTATCTGCTGGTACCTGCTCTCGGGTCCTTGTAGGGCTTTGCTCGTGAAATAAACGGGTTTCTGCCCGTCGGTGGTCTCGCGGATGAGAGTCACGCTGATGGCTTCGTTCGAGACGGCCAAGTATAGGAATAATGGCTCCCCGTCGACTGGTCGAGATAGCACGGGTGGTTGAGATATACTTTGTTTTAGGTGGCGCAGTGCCCGTTCGTATTCCTCGGTCCATTCGAAGGTTGCCTCTTTGCGAAGGAGTCTGAAGAAGGGGGGGGGGGCGTGATGAGCGGATCTTGCGACGAAGCGGGATAATGACGTGAGCATGTCGTTCATGACTTGTATTGATTTCTTCGATGTTGGTGTCGGGAGGTCGGAGAATGCTCGACATTTTTCGGGATTGGCTTCGATTCCTCGTTCTGTCAGGTAGAAATCGAGGAATTTCCCCGCCTTGACTCCGAACGTGCATTTTTCGGGGTTGAATTTCATCTTACATCGTCTTGCTTGGGCGAAGACTCCCTTGAGGTGTTCTGCATGATCGGTGTCTGCTCGGGATTTGACGATCATGTCGTCCATGTAGACCTCGAGCATGTCTCCAATCTGCTTGTGGAACACCCTGTTCATCATACGTTGGTAAGTTGCCCCTGCGTTTTTTAGTCCAAATGGCATTACGTTGTAGTAATAATTGCCCGAGCTGGTCATGAAGGCCGTGCAATGTTTGTCGCCCATGGCCATTGGGATTTGGTTATAGCCCGAGTAGGCATCCATGAACGACAATGTTTTATAGCCGGCTGAGTTGTCGACCAGCATATCTATGTTCGGTAAATGGAAAGCATCCTTCGAGCAAGCCCGGTTGAGATTAGTATAGTCAACACACATCCTCCATTTTCCATTATTCTTTTTAACTAGTACAACATTTGACAGCCATGTTGAATACCGGGCTTCAGAAATAAAATTTGCCTCTAGGAGGTCTTTTTCAGCAGCCTCCATTTTCTCCGGAGACTGCCTACGCCTATGTTTACTACGGTCTTAGCGGCAGGATCTATGGCGAGACGGTGACAGGCGACCTCAGGGTCGAGTCCGGGCATCTCCACGGCGCTCCAAGCGAACAGGTCAGCATTCTCACGTAGGCAGGCTTTGATCTGCTTCCTCGCCAGGTCGGGGAGGTCGATGCCAACCTTCACTCCTTTGCTCGGGTCTGTGCCTAGGGGAACTAGCTCGAAGTCCCCGTCCGGGATTGGTCGGAGGGGGATTTTCTCGTCGTTGGGAGGTTCGTCCTGGTCGAAACGAGCATCCAGAGCTATGGTATCGACCTTTGGTGGAGCTCTCAGGTCTTCCTCTTTGGCGGGCTCTGGCTTGTCGGGTTCCTGTCGCATCGTCGCTGGTCTCTTGGCGGGCCTTGTCCCGATGTCGACAGTGTCGCGTCCCTTAGATGCGGCGTTGAAACACCTCCGAGCAGCAGCTAGGTCTCCCTGGATGGTAGCTACCTGCGCCCTCTTGGTGTAGAACTTCATCTTCAAGTGGACGGTGGAGGGAACCGCTATCAGTTCTGCCATTGTTGGTCTCCCCAGGATGCAGTTGTAGAGGGACGGGCAGTCGATGACGAGGAAGCGTACTTTAACCTGCCTTGTCGTTGTGCCCTCGCCGAAGGTAACCATGAGCTCGAAATATCCCCAATGCTTGGAGGTCGAACCGTTGAATCCCTGTAAGTCCGACCCTACATATGGTGAGAGATGCGAGTCGTCCAACTGCAGAGTCCGGAACAATTGACTGTACATCATGTCGACGGAACTTCCTTCATCGACGAGGATGCGGTGCACATCAAAGTTATCCATTCTTGCTCTTATCAGTAAGGGAATGACTGTGTTGGGGGATCCTCCAAGGAGCTCTTCCAGGTAAAAGGTGATGGGCTCTGACCTACCTTTTACTCTTTCAAAAGTCACTGTTTGCGAAGGTGCCGCGTCGACCAGTTCATCCATCTTTCTTTTGGCCGAATTGATAGTTAGGTCATTGAATCCTCCACCATTGATGACCATGGCAGAGGGAAAGTATTCCC